>SMDT01002845.1:0-361100 GCA_005392925.1 Aquilaria sinensis | reverse complement strand
AAATTCCTTCACCCTTGGCCATGGTGATTATACTTTCAGCCCTCTTGCTTCTCTCCCTTGCAGCAATATCAAGATCATACAGGCATAAAAACCCGGCGGCAGCACCTCTAGCCGGCGGTTCATGGCCGGTAATCGGTCATCTCCACCTCCTAGCGGGACCGCAACCAACTCACATAACACTGTCACAGATGGCCGACAAGTACGGCCCAATCTTCGCGTTCAACGAGCTCTGGTCGTATCAGACTGGAAAATCGCCAAAGAGTGTCTCACCACGAACGACCGAGTCTTCGCATCTCGTAAAAAAAACGCCGCCACCCAGATCATCGGCTACGGGCAGACCGCATTAGGGTTCGCCCCTTACGGACCGCACTGGCGCCACGCCCGCAAGATCGTCAGCGCCGATCGAGCTGCTCTCGAACCACCGGATGGAGCAGTTCCAACATATCAGAGAAGCAGAAATCAACGGTTCCATAAGAGAGCTATATCAGCTTTGCAGAAGGGAGGAGAACATAAGTACCGGCTCCAACAAGTTGGTGGTGGATGTGAGTCGATGGTTTGAAGCTGTGATGGAGAAGTTGACCCTCAGGATGGCTATCGGGAAGCGGCTTTCTAGTTCGGTCGACCCTCGAGATGAGAAGTTGAAGAAGCTACTTAGGGGTGCCGTTGACTTGCTTGGGGGGCGTTCGTTGCTGGTGACGCGTTTCCGGTGTTGAGGAGGTTTGATATCGGGGGCACTGAAGGGAGGATGAGGAAGGGGGTGAGAGAGATGGACGAGTTTGTTGGCGAGTGGTTGGAGGAACATAAGAGGAAGAGAGAGTCTTGCCCGGACAGGGAACCCGAAGATTTAATGGATGTGATGCTTGATGTTCTCACTGATGCCGACCAGCAAGAGGCTAAAACCATGACCAAAACTACATGCCTGGTAATCTAATTTACAGTTATTGCGTAGAATTTCCTTTCCTCCTTTTTAAGCACATCGATCTTTAAATTGCAGGCAATGGAAGTTCTTCTTCCGGATAGGGTTCGACCAAACTCGACTCTAGACTAATCATGGTACAATGTGGCTAGCTATTAGATACATGAAATATTGAACCCCAAAAAAATGGAAAAAAAAACATAAATCCCATGTAATCCAACAAATATCAACAACGAACAAATAATTAATGGGTTATTTTGAATCTCTCATACCAAAGTTTTTAATTTTTTTAACCATATATATATAGAAACCTAAAAGCTCAGTAAACTCAAATTTTAATTCCATGGTTAATTGGAGCAATTTTTTGTCGATGATAATGTAGAGCGAAGTTTTTCTATTAATAGTCCCATGGTTTTGAGACATCATTTATTGCTTAAAAACAAATTCTATAAAATAGCATTTTAGAGTTATCAAAATTCATTAAAAAATCTTAACCAATTTAATATAATCAGATATTGTAAGGCTAAATTGGGGTTTGTATGACGATGGTTATGGGCTAAAGAGGGCTTAGCTACTAAAACCTTTTGCTAGCCTATATCGTTTGACAATGCTGGATGGCCGGAATAGGCCACAACCCAATTTGAAAGAGCACATCCTAAGCATTAGCCACGGGCATAGAGAAGGTCAGGTTTAGGGTTTAATTAGGTCTGAAGATTTGAGTTGGAACTATGAGAAGTGTGTAATTGGTAGATATAGCAGCTTTGGGTGTTATTGGTTCATAATAGCAGGTCCTATGACATGGGCACAAATTGCAGGCCCTCATAATAGCCACCTTAGACACGGCAGCTGTTACTATGACATGGGCTCTATCTCTTCTAGTCAACAATAAAGAGGCAGTTAAGAAGGTTCGGTTAGAATTGGAGGAACATGTTGGCAAGGACAGGCTACCAAATGAATCCGACACAAAGAAGCTACTGTATCTCCGAGCTATCCTAAAGGAAACCATGCGTTTGTACCCACCAGCACCCCTCAACACCCCCCATATGGCCATGGAAGACTGCACGGTGGATGGCTACCATGTCAATGCTGGCACTTGGCTCTTCATCAATCACTACTAAACAAATTATTTTTTCCAAACGGCTTAGGCCGTTGGAAACTGTATAAAAAAAATGACCCTTGCAAAAAAAAAAATCCAACGGCTTGGCCGTTGGAAGTGTTGAAAAATTTCAGTGGGCACTTTTCCAATGGCCTAAACCGTTGGAAAATTTTATTTCCAACGGCCTAGGCAGTTGGAAAAATAAAAATATTTCCAACGGCTTAGGCAGTTAGAAACATAAAAAAAAATTCCAACTGCCTAGGCCGTTGGAAATATTTTGTGAACTTTTCCAACGGCCTAGGCCATTGGAAATATTTTTATGAATTTTTCCAAGAAAAAATAAATTTTAAATATTTTGGTGTGTATATATATATATATATGTTACATACACACACACATATTTATATATATGCATATTTAGATTACATTGATATTGATATTTATATATATTTATATAATTTATCATAATACATATTTATTAATACGTGTATATATACTTATATATCACCATTATTATTATATTTATAATACATATCATATTTTACACATACCATAATAACATATACAAAGTATATTATATATGATGCTATACATATGCTATAATAATAATAATAATAATAATAATATATTATTATTATTATTATTATTAATTTATTATTATTACACACACACACACACACACGCGCACGCGCACACACACACACACACACACACCCATATATATATATATATATGTGTGTGTGGCTGTGTGTGTGTGTGTGTGCGTGTGTATCAGATATGTTAATGTATCATATATATGATATATATTAACATATACATGTATATATATAATGTAAATATATATAATATATATAACATATATTTTATATAAATATAACTTAACCCATATATATTATAACACCCAGTCCAAATATTAAAGTCCAGCTCATATAATTGATAATTATATTTATAACTATTTTTAAGATAAATATAATAGATAATTAAATGATAATTGTCACGTGTGATTTTAATAATATAATAATAATGTAAATACTTATGAACATATTACTACATATATATATGTCATAATATGTATTTATCATAATATATCATATATAAATATTTATAAATCAAATAATAATTCTAGTCATATGCTATTATATATATATATATATTGATATTTATCATATGTATTTATGTTGTATGTATATATTTTATACACACACATATTAATGTTTTATTAATAATAATAATAACTATATCACTATATAGCAACTTATTAGCCCAAAGCAGGAACGGAAAAATCGGAGGTGCAAAAAAAGGAAACTGCCAAAGCCATAACCAACACACAAAAGAAAGGATTCTATAAAAGGATAGAAACCTATTTTCCAGGCAATTCCGTCTCTCTCTCAGATCACCAAACCAAACCGAGCCAAAGCCAGGAAGCCCACGGCGGCGCCAGGCCCTTTAAGCGAGCTCGTCGGAGCAACCGAGTCACCGCCGATCTATCCGACTTCCTCTCCTTCCCCCCCGCAGTCTCCTCCGGTAAGCCGTTCCGCGACGCGGTCTGGATCTTCCTCTCCAGCCATGCCAGAGCCACCATAGCCTTCCCTCCGCCGGTGCTACCCTGCCTCATGACGTGGCAGATCTTGTTCCGCGTCGGCGATCTGGCCGATGGCTTCGATTCTTCGCCGGCCGTGGTCGCTCTCGATGTCGTCGAGGAGGACGTCACCAGATCCGTCTACTGCTCTCCGTCTCGGCGCTCCGTCTCCTCCTCGTCGCTGCGCTCCGCTCGCCGCCAGATCTGCACCAGATCGTCTTCCTCGGTGGCCGGAACGGATGAGATCGGAAGAGATGGCCGAGTAAATGTTTAGATCTGTTTCGGATTTTCGATTTTCGGTTGAAATTTGTTATGTTTTTTTATTTTTAATTTTTGTTAGATCTGTTCGGATATTTTGATTTTTGCGATTTGTTCGTTTTTTATTTTTGCGATCTGTTCGTTTTTTTATTTTTGATTTGTTTAGATATGTTTGGATTTTTTTTATGTTCGTTAGATTTGTTTTTATTTTTCATTTGAATGATTTTTGTGTTAGATTTGTTAGATTTTGTATGTTTCTGATTTTTAAAATTTTATAATAATGTAAATATAATTTAAGTAATAATGATTTTAATTTTGTAAATTATTTTAAAATATAATTTTGTATATCTAAAATAATAAATATAAATTATTTAATATTATATTTTTTTTATTTCCTGAAACATTTTTCCAACGGCCCTAGTCGTTGGAAACTTCCATCGGCTTGACCGTTGGAAATTTATTGGAAATTTATTTCACTATTCAAAAACAAAATCCCAAAAAAAGTAGTTGGAAATTTCCAATGGCCCATCCGTTGGAAATACCAACAGCTTATCATTGGGCCGTTGAAAATTTTTTTCTAGCGCATGATTTACCAACGGCCTGGTTTCCAACGGCTTCATGTTGGAAATTGTCAATTTTCAAATGCAAGGCCGTTGGAAATGACTGTTGGAAAATAGCATTTTTTTAGTAGTGAATATTTGCAGGATTCACCATAACCCAGATTTATGCCCGAATCCTTTCGAGTTTGATCCGGACAGGTTCTTGACCACCCATAAAGAAGTTGATGTGAGGGGTCATAACTTTGAGTTGTTACCGTTTAGCAGTGGCAGTAGAATGTGCCCCGTGGTTCCTCTCTCACTCCAGATGATGGAACTCACCCTTGCAAATTTGCTTCAGGGGTTCGAGTTTTCATCCTTTTCAGATGAGCCTGTTGACATGTCTGAAGGCACGGGATTAACCCTTACTAAAACCAAACCTCTCCAACTCTTTATAGCACCTCGCCTTCCTGACTCTTGCGCTATAAACTGAACTGGTGAAAAATGCTTCCACCATGGTCTTTGTTAGCATTGTTAGCGTAATCAGTGTTGATTTGTGATCAAATCAGCATTCATTTAATTTGTTTTCCTATTGTAATGTTGTTGGCTTTTGCACATTTATTTTCCAGCCTTATATAGTTCATAAATTTGTGTATATAGTCTCTATTATGGACTCAAACTAAATATGAAATAAACATTGTTCAGTTGTTCTATTCATGGTATCAGAGCCATAATCATTTCTATTTTGTCCTCCTTTTTGCGAAAGTGGCCGCACGGCCATTGTGAAATTTGTGTTGTCGCATTTCATCGATTCGCTTTCCTCTGTTTTGAATCAGTCCTTTGTTTCTCTGCTTGAAGGGTGTTCATCTGATTCAATCTGCCTGTTGTCTACCTCATCTAATTGTTGCTTCTCTGTATCTGTCTTCAATCTGTCTGCTGGATATTGTATTTTTTCTTTTGGCGCGGTCCCAAATCTAGTATTTTCAAAATTTGCTCGCTCTCCAGCATCATGGCTGAAGCTTCTGTAACGTTAGCCTTTCAACCCGTGGAGGAGTTGTGTCCCTTTTCTTGAATTGGACCAAACACCGGTGTTTCTTCTGCAATTGTTGCTGCCAAATTCAATTTTGCTAGTCTCACGATAAATCATATTTTCACTCTGCTTAAGCAAATTATATCTTCCAAGTCATCATTTCCTACTATTTTATTTGCCACACCTAGTAATTTATCTTGATTCTTTGATTCTACATGTTGCAATCATATGACTACAAATTCTACTATTATATCTATTAAAACACCAAATTCTTCCCTCTCTTCTACATGCTACTAATGGCACAAAAATGACAGTCACTCATACTGGAGATGCAAAATCTCCAAATCTTAATATATTTGATACCCAAATTGTTCCAAACTTAACCTTCAATATCTTATCCATTGGCCAACTCTATGATCTTGGACTCACTATGACATTTTTTTTCCTCCGGTTGTTAGGTTCAAGATCCACAAACGGGAGAGATTCTTAGGACTAGATATAAAAGTCGGAAGATTATTTGAGCTCACATCTCTTTATTCCGTAAACATGTGTTCCACTGCTGAAACATCTATTTCTCCTTTATATCAATGGCATATTTGAGTTGGTCAGGCTTTACCTGGTAAAATCCATCCTTTAATCTCTTAAGATCTTCTTGATTCTATTGAATTTGAGCACTTTGACTATTTGAATTGTCAACTAGCTAAATAGTCCGCTGTCTTTTCTAAATGGTCATTTTGTGTCTAACACTTCTTTTGCCCTTGTTCAATCTGATATATAGGGTCCCTCATCTACATCTTCTATGAGTGGTTATCGATATTTTGTTGTGTTTATTGATGATTATTCTTGCTTCACCTGAATTTATTTCTTGCTTATTCTCCTTTGGCCCTTGTTCACTTTGATACTACCTCTGACCTTATTTGGCTTTGCTGGTTATTATAAGAAGATATGAGAGTGAATCACCCTTCCACTACACCTCTTAATTGTGATAATTGAAGTGCAATCCAAATTGCTCATAATGACATATTTCATGAACATACTAAATACATTGAAAGTGATTACCACTTTGTTCGACAACATATTCTCCATGGCACTGTCAAGCAGAGATATCTGTTTCCTCAGAGAACCAAATTGCTAGCATCTTTGAAAAGACTTATCTTCCTAGAAGCTTTCAGGAACTCATGTCCAAACTGAAGTTAGGATCTATAGTACCACCTTAAGTTTGAAGGGGGGTGTTAGCATTGTTGGCATAATCAATGTTGAGTTGGGAATCAAATCAGCATGCATAGCAGAATCAAATTAGCATTGACCTAATTTTTTTCCTATTGTAATGTTGTTGACTTTTGCACATTAATTTTCTTGCCTTGTATAGTTCATAGGTTTGAGTATATATAGTCTCTTTTGTGTAAAGAACTAAATATGAAATAGACATTGTTCAATTATTCTATCAATCCTAAAAAACCGGGTTCATACCATTTTCATAAAACTATCATAATAGCATTCACTCTTAGAATGGTATTTAAATTAGAAAGACACTCATATTTGATAAAAATGGTATTTGTACATTAATAATTTATAGCATTTGATTGGGCATATGTATGGTTCATCATTATAATTAAGCCCCTATTTTAACTAGTGTAAAGATCTCACCACAAGGAAAAGTCATTTAGTGACAATCAAAATCTACACCATAAGTCATAGATTGTCGCTATTGTTAATTTCTTTATCTAGAAGGCAATCTAGCACAAAATCCCAACTAGGAGGAACTTGATGTTAAGCAGAGTAACCTAGATTGATAGTAATTACCCATTCTACAAAAACGCATAGAAGGATGTAGAACATCCACTTTTAAGGCGCAATCACTTTGAAATTTTGGACCTATGTTTTTGCATGGTGGGGAGGCAGTTTCAACAGTATGGACAACTTATTCTAGGTTATTCACCAACCATCTTCTTGTCCAAGTTCTTCAACTCTAGATAAAGCATGGGACATTACTGCCAAAGCCACTCTTTAGAATCTTTTGATAGCCAGCAATATTGTCATCTTTAACAACAAATCAACTAATTTTTTTTAAGTGTTCTCCTATATTAATTAATTGTCTTTTTTTGGTTTTCCAAGATTCAAACAATATTAAAGAGTATAAATAACACTAGAATTTTAATTACATCTTCATATTTCCTTTATATTAAAAAGGCTTAATATATTATGATGCCTTTTGGGTGTAACAGTATTCCTCTTCTTCATGAATTTGGCCACCTAAATTCTGAATTAGCTTTTTCAAACAAATCAATATTGCTTTTTTAAATCTTCTTCCAATTATAATGTTGTTTCTTTTATAGTATGGTGCTACCACCAAACCTTTATCATTGGGTTACTTTTACTTTTCAACTCTTGGACTCATTTGTCTAGAAATTAATATGGTCCTTCTATATAAGTCAAATATGATTCTGTAGCTAAATTTTCAAACTTCAATATGTAGGGAGGATCTAAATGATATTTTTTCGCATATTAACATGAAATATATCATGAACTTCACTCATATTAAGTGCAAGAGCAAGTTTACATGCCACATGCAGTCCCAATCTTTTCCTCATAGTTTGAATGGTCTTATGAATCTAGAAGCAAATTGTGCTTTTTTCTGAACTTGTCTAGACCTTTTACTTATGATACTTTAAGAAATACATGTTATTCCACTCTTTATCATACATCTCTTATCTGTGGTATTGCCTCTAACAATCAGCTACTATTCTAATCCCTTCTTGAATTAACTTTTTTTAATAGATTTTACAACTAATTGTGGCCCCAACTCAAGTGTGTCAATTGGGTTAATTCAACAATATAAAGTCATATAATTACCTTTATAAAATGCTTCAAATAGAGCCATTTTGCTAGAAGAATGAATAATCTTAGTAGGCAGCCAAAAGCTAGAATAAGAAGTACATAGTGGATTCAAAACAAGGCCTTAATAAAAAGTACATAGTAGAATGATAAGAATTTGTCTGGTTTACTGTCATTAAAAATGATTTTGCTCCTAACCAGCCATAAAGACTGTAAAATGACCTCCATTAAGGTTTCCGAAGCCTTGCACAAGTCTTGTGAACTTGCTCTAAAGAAAAACTTTCTAAAGATGAGCCAAATGTGGTCCATAGGATGAAATTGACAACCCCATCATGAACAAATCACCTTCTAAACTTGCTTTGCAAGGCTTTATTTTAGGAGGATATGCACCAGATCTTCTTGACGAATCCTACAAAAAGGGCAAGTGAGATCCATCTAGTTCAGTCATTTAAAAGCTAGGTTTTGCCTTATGGGTAGCTGATCCTGTTTTGCCTTATGGGTAGCTGATCCTGAAGAACTCTCCATGCAAAGAAATTTACTTTGGAAGGACACCAAGCATTCCAAGAGATGATGAATTGTTAAGGAAGAGCATGAATGGATTGGGAGTCTACTGCCTTTACAAGTGCTTGACCAAGAAGTCACCACTGTTGCTTAGAATCCAAGTTAGCTTATTTGCAATTGTACCTAATTCAATTTCACATTAGTCAATAATGCAGCTAATTCCAACCACTCATTACCAATACAGCCTATTTGATGTCTAGACTCATGACAACTCAAGGACCAAGATTCACCCTTCTATTTTCCCATTGCAGCAACAAAGTAATTTGAATTTTGATAATGTCTAAACAACCAAGGAAACCTATTACCAACAAAATGTCAAACTAAAATCTAATTGACTCACCATCCCCTAGCTTGCACAAAAAGCATTCATCCATCTTTGACCCTTTAGGTTCTAGAAAACTTCCTAGACAAAAAATTTTGCCTCAAACTTATTTCATAGAACTTGACCCCAAACCCCCACATTCACTATATAGAGATCTTATTACCTTCCTCCATAATGCCTAAAGATATTTTAATCTCTCAAACGTAGGTAACTCAGGTACTTATCTCTTTGAACATCAATCGGATCCAACTTACTCTCTCAACTTGGTAAAATGGTACACTTAATCCCTATCCCTCCTTGCTCTATTGGGTAAAATGTGTTGGAAGCCCCCTAACTTTTTTTTTGTGCATTTTCATCCCTAACCTCGTAAGTTTCATGATTCTTTCCCCAACCTTTCCAAAAACTCAAAAATTCTTTCCTTATTTGAATCTATGTTTGACTTAAGGGCTGATCTCAGTTCTTACTCTATTTTTTTGGGTCAAAATATGAGGAAAAGTGTGACAATCCAGAGGTTAGTTTTGAGCCCTCTAATGACATATAGCTTGCCCATTACATTGTGTCTAGCATTTTTCCTTTACATTAATCAATTTATTACCTGGAGATGTTTGTCGGTTCAATGAATAAATGAGGAAATGAAATAAAAAAGGCTTCATGAAAAACACCTGAAAAAAAATACTTGCGTCAATTGTTTTTCATTTCATTGTAATAACCTTCCATTATGATCACTACTAAAAAAATGGAGTTTACCAACACGCATTTCCAACGGCTGTGCGTTGATAAATTTGAATTTCCAACGCATAGCCGTTGGTAAATACGCGTTGGTAAACCATACGTTGGAAATTCAGTTACCAACGTGCAAAATATTATTCGTTGGTAAACCGTACGCGTTAGTAATTACCAACGATCATACACCAGCTCTATTTTCCAACGGGCGACAAAATTACCAACGTGCAAACGCTTTGGTCATTACCAACGTACACGCGCGTTGGTAATTACCAACGTGCACCAACACGTGGTAAATACCAAGGTTTCCAATTGGTAGAAGCGCATTGGTAGTTTACCAACGTTTTAAAAAAAAAAAATATCAAGGTTTCCAATGAGAAGCCGTTGGAAATTAATTTATATTTAAAAAAAATTAAAGCATTTTCCAAGTAGAATCCATTGGAAATTGCCTTTTTTAAAAAAATAAGTAAATAAAATAATTAATATTAAATTTATACATTATATTAACTAAAAATTATATTTAGTAAACTTTTATAACTAAGATTTTATTAGCACATAATTGAAAAAATTACTGAAATTCATAAGAGCTTTTCAAAAATTTAAAAAAAAATTAACAAAAAATTTCAGAAAATTCAGTATAAATTTGAAACTTGAAAAATAAAAAATATCATAAAAAGTAATTAAAAAATCACAAACAACAGATCTGCAAAATGAAACAAACAAATATGCAAAATCCATAAATATTTTCCTTAAATCAACAATCAAACAACAATCTGTAAAATCAAACAAACAAAATCAGGTAATCGGACAACAAATCTAATAAATCAAATACAAATTCAGAAAACAACAAAATCAACAGAATCGAAACCAAAATCAGAAAGTCGGGGTGGCGAGGAGTCGAGGAGACGGGGACGGGAGGCAGGGCGAGGATGTGCAACGCAGGACGCGTTTAGGAGATCCGGCGTCAAGCGCAGCCGGCGAGGCACGGAGGCGAGGAGATGGGGACGGGAGGCGGCTCGAGGAGGAGAGACGCCGACGCAAGGAGGAGATCTGGCGTCGGGCGCAGCCGACGAGGCACGGAGGCGACGAGACGAGGACACGAGGCAGGGTGAGGAGGCGACACGCCGGTGCGAGGAGGAGATCCAGCGTCGGGCGCAGGCGGCGAGGGACAGAGGCAACGAGACGGGGACGTGAAGCAGGCTGAAGAGGCGAGACGGCGACGAAACGGGGATGCGACGCGGCGAGGCACAGAGGCTAAGTCAACAAAGCGGTAGAGGGGGAGGAAATGGGGGAGAAGCAGACGAGAGTGTAGATGGGAGAAAGACGAAGTGGCAGAGTGAGGGGGAAAGGGTAGGGTAGGGTATTTATATATATTTATTTAGGATTATGAGCCTATTTTGGGCTTTTATATATATATATATATTAATAATAATATATACAATTTAGATTGTGTATGATATATAATTAATATTAAGAGTGAAATTAAAAATTATGGTTTATATATAATATCTCAAAATATATTATAGATTGTGTTAATATAAGATATATAAATAATAATAATAAACATATTTATAGAGTGAAATATGAACAAATTATGGTTTTAATATTATTGAATGTATATGGTGAGATTGAATATTCCTATATGATGCATTATTATTATTATTATTTATTATTATTATTATTATTGTATGAATAATGCATATTAATTATGTGTAATCAATGTTTTAAAAATATTCTTTTACTTCTAACATATGATGTACTTGTACATTTCATATGATGTTATGTATGTATGTATTTGTAAGTAATAGATAAATCCAGTCTTATATTTAAAATCAAACATTTATTATATATTTAGTTAATGTATATATATGTATATATCTTAAGTACATATTCTCATATATGATGCATTGATACTATTATTATTATTATTATTATTATTATTAAAATTATTATATATTATTATTATTATTATTAATTACCAATAGGGGTGAGCATGGGTCTGATTGGTTCGGTTTTATGGTGGAACCAAACCAACCCAAAATATTCGGTTCCAAAATTTTTCTACCCAACCCAAAATGTTTTAAAAATATTACTTTTACAAAACCTAAAATTTTGGGTTTCTTCGGTTCTGGTTCTCGGGTTTTTTGGTTTATACCAATACCTATAACAACACCAAAATTCATATATGATTCCATAATCAGTTTTATGACATATTTTACATATATACAATTAAATTAATATTTAAATATATGTTTATAATAAAAGAGTTTAACAATACAAAAATGGTTCAAGTTGCTTGTAGCGGTATCTTTTATCTCAACTAGTTTACAGTAATTCCAATATTGGTATGACATTCATAAAAAAGCCTTTAAGACCATCTTCTTCAGTATCAAAACCTAAAATATGTTGATACATAAATTTTTAATTTTGCATGACTCAAATGAAAAAAATATCATAATTGTGTATTAAAGAGTAGTCTGGAATGAAAGATGATATTAGGAGTGAAGGATCTATGAAGCAAAGTGATTTAAGTAAATATGGAAAAATTTCATAAATGATCCCATGACTTCCATACTGTTTCAATTTGGAACATCAGTTTAAGAGTTTAATATAAAAACACAAAATAACCATCATAATACTTCAAAGAAATATGTGTGTGTGTGTGTGTGTGTGTGTGTGGTGTGGATATATATTCGTAATACTATAATTTTTATTATATAATTATATATATATCTTCGGTTCCACCTCGGGTTGGTTCCATATGGAACCAGAACCAACCCAAAAACCGTCGGTTCTCCTATATGTGGAACCAACCCGAGAACCATGATCAATTTTTACCCAACCCAACCCAACCCAATGGTTGGTTCGGTTTCAGTTTCGGGTTTACCCAACCCATGCTCACCCCTAATTACCAACGCACGTTACCAACGTGCACGTGCGTTGGTAAATTTACTAACTTGCACGTGCGTTGGTAAATTTACCAACGTGCACACGCGTTGGTAATTACCAACGTGCATGCGTGTTGGTAATTTACCCCGTTGGAAAATGGTTGATTTACCAACGCATTTGACCGTTGGCAAATTACCAACGCGCTGACGCGTTGGTAAATTTCAATTTTTTTTACCAACGATCTTACGCGTTGGAAATTACCAACGCCCAGGCCGTTGGTAATTTGCCCGTTGGAAAACATGGTGTTTTTAGTAGTGGATGATAATGATGTTTGCCTTACATACCCTCCGTTGCTAGAGGGCTCAAAACTAATGTCTGGCTCATCGCATCTTTTCTCATATTCTGACAAAAAATACAAAATAGAGTCAAAACAGATAATCATCCTCAAGTCAAACATAAATTCAAATGAGGAAAGAATTGGGCTTTTTTGAAAGTTGAGGAAGGAATCACAAAACTTATAAGGATAGGGATGGAAATGAACAAAAAAAAATAAAGCTATGGGACTTCCAACACATTTTACCCAACAAAGTAGAGGAACGAAAAGGCATAAATGTACCATTTTACCAAGTTGAAAGGACAAGTTGGATTGCGTTGATGCCTAAGGTGTCTGAATCATCCAAGTTTAAGTGCTAAAATTGCATTTAGGGCAAAAAGATATTGAAAATGAGACATTTTTAAAAGTTTAAAGACCACAATGGAATGAATTGGATGTTAGAGATAAAAAAAATAACAAAAAATATAGTTTAGGCATCATTTCTGCGTCCATCTCTATGTATTGTTCACTCCAAGATTGTTAAAATTGTGATCATAATCGTAGGATCGTATAATCATATGATCTTGACATAGAAAACGTTGTCAAAATATTATAGGATTAAAGATATAGTATGATCATGGTAGGATAGTAACTAAGATCGTAGGATTGTGGAATCGAAGGATCTTACCGATCTTACTCGGGTATTCATTTTTGTTAGGGTAAATTGCATAAATGATTCACAACCTTTAATTATCATTGTGATTTCATCCATAATCTATCAAATGTTCTGTTTTGTTCCTAAACCTATTAAAACCGTTCTATTTTAATTCTAAATCTTTTAAAAATATTTCATTTTGGTCTCCAATCGGACGAAATTTGTTAACATAATGTAACTATCTGATAGCAAATTTTTAGAGTATAATTTAAATTATTCGATAACTGTCTCACAGTAAATTTAATATATATAATAATCTTTTTTACAATTCATGGACATTTAAATTACCAATTTTCCCTTTCTGTAAGTTGAACTTATTTCATTCAGAAAGAAAAAACAACTAATTTAAATTATCTATTCACTGTAAAAAATTATTATACATTTTAAATTTACTGGAAGTCAGTCACCAAATATTTAAATTAGAATTTCTAAAGCTTATGGTGGACAATTGTTTTTGGATAATGGATTTCATCTTTTGAGGACCAAAGTAAAACAATTTTAATATGTGTAAAGCCAAAATAGAACACTCAATAGGTTAAGGAAAGATTATTGATAATGTACTCTATTTTATTTGTCAATATTGTATTTGTTTATGAATTTTTTTTAGACTTGTGTTGATTATCATGTTGGTTATGTTGATATATTTTCTATTAAAGCTTGAACTTTACCTATATTGTATCAATAATTATATCATACCATTGATATGACACTTAAACTTTACTTAAGTTTCTAATATAATTGGTATTTTACATTAATTATATTATTTAAAAAAATTGAGCTTTTGGTAGAATCTTATAATTTACTATTCAATCTTGCTTGGTGCAAAAAGGTGCTTAATAGGATCCCAATTTTGACAAATTTGATTCACTCATACATTAAAAACAAATTCTTTAATGATAACAAAAAAAAACCAGAGAGAAAAAGTCACACAACTTTTGCCACCTGCAACAGCATTGATTACTTAGGAACAACAAACACATACATCCTTCCATTCTAAAATTTTTGCTTCATTTGACTTTTTGTTGTATTTTACTTTAAATTTATTCATATTTTATTTACTAGAAAAAATTAAAAAATATATATTTAGAAATTATATATCTTGATTTATCATTCATATATAAAATTTTTTTATTTATATATTAAAATGTTAAAAATAAATTAAAAATCCTACATTAATTATCAAAAAATAAATGGAGTAAATATTTTGGGACAGAGGAAGTATAAAATAAGCCAAAGCGGCTCACAATTGAGCCGTTAATTTGCACCATATGTATGGAACGTATATGATAAGATATATCATGAAGAACCCAGCATACTCACCTGAACTAGGATGTCTAGTCAGGAAAACGTAACTTAATTAACTAGAAGAAACAATGGATAGGAACCCTACCTTGCTGGGAGAAGACAAACCCAAAATCGTAAAGGAAAACTTGAAAAATAAGCAAAACAGAGAAAAACCTTCGCTTTGATTTGCCATCATCAAACAGAATCATCTGCTATTATAAACAATAAAAGGTATAGAAAAATCTTTTTGCTTGATCCGGTTAATCTGAAGAGTCAAGTGTGTTTTGTTGGGTAATAGTGGTTACGGGCATTTTCTTACTGATTTTTTCCTGCTGGGCGGTGGGCAATTGCGGTAAGGGCTATATTTTGGGGGGGAGAGAGAGAGAGAGAGAGAGAACTTTTCACGCCTTACGGTCAACGTATTCTGAAAACGAAAAGGAAAAATAGTTATCTTTTTGGGTTATTCACACTTTTTTCCTAAGCTTTAATTAGTTACACTTTCATCTGTTTGGAGAGGAGCAAAGACGAGTAGCGATCGTCATAGAAGCTCAAAGTCAACCACCCACCGGCTAATCCAAGGACGGTTGAGCCGAGAATAAAGGCTCAAAGAGTAGGTATGCTCAAGCAATAGAACTCTACCAATCATAAAGGAACTAATATAAACACAAAAGCGTGTTAAACAGATATCTTTTAAAAAATGATAGAAAATTATTATTTAGATATAAAAATCATTTATTTAAATTATACACCTATTGAAACTCTACAGTTTAAGAAATCTAAAAAGCACTTTTAAAATAGTTTTTAGAAAAGGTAAATATTTTGTATTTTAATTTTCCTAGTTTTCAAGTTGAATATGGAAAAAAATTCATAAGAAAAGTAAATCACTTTGTAAAAAGATACTATTTATGTGTCTATTAAGTATATAGACCACTAATTTTTAAATGAAATTGGTTCCCAAAAAAATAAAAAAATTGAAACTAAACAATTTTTAAAAGGCCAAAATGCGCATTTGGCCCCTCAACTTGACCAACTTTAACGAGTTAGTCCTTTATGTTTGACTCACTGCGAGTTAGTCCCTCAACTTTACAAAACTTAGCGAGTTCGTCCAAATTGGATGAAAGGGTAAACGGAGTTAGATGTGTTGTTGACGTGGCGTGGTGCTATGCTGAGTTGGTGCTGCCATATCAGCTTTTTTTTCACGTCATCTTGTCTCGTCTCTCCCGTTATTCATTTGTTCCGGTGAAGCTCATCATCAACACCACCGCGGCTTCTTCACGTTTGGATCCCTCCTGGTGAAGGGCTCATCTTGGGTCGTTGGGGGCTACTCCTCACCTTCGTTTTCCTTTCTACCCTCTCTCTCGACTCCATCTCTCTTCCCCTTGCCACCATTTGCCGGTTGTTTCTCTTCCCCTCGCCATCTCTGGTTCTCGCCAAATGCCAAGGACTGAATCTGCAATACCTTGTCCGATTCCTTCCTCCAGCCTCTTCTCGTCACTGCCAGATCCCAATGGACACTTGCCTAGAAAAGCTCGACCCTAATTGTCCAAAATTATCTGGAGATGGAAATGGAAATGGCCAAAATGCGGGCATCGGGTGGGACGACGGTGGGTGAGCAAGGAGGACAGCGGGCATCTGGTAAGACGATGGTTGGCGGACGACGATTGCAGATGAGGAGGATGGGCATCGGGTGAGAAGCTGGCCGGTGGATGAGGATTGCAAACGAGAAAGGCAGGCGAGGACGGAGGACGGAGAAGGATGGGGGAGGCAGGTGGGTGACGAGGGAGGAGAGAGGCCGAGGAGAGATGAGGGTGATGGCCGGTGGACAAGGATTGTAGACGAGGAAGGCGGGCGAGGACGGCGGATGAGGAGGGATGGGGGAGGCGGACAAGCGACGAGGGAGGATAGATGGCGAGCAGAGAGGGCGAGGAGAGATGACGACAGCGTTAAAATCCCAAGCTGAACAATTTCTTTACGTGGGACTGATTCATTTAATTTAGTGAAGTTGAGGGACTAACACGCTTAATTGGTAAAGTTAAATGACTAACTCCCATTGAGTCAAACCAAAAGGACTAACTCGTTTGAGTCTGCCAAGTTGGAGGACCATATGTGCATTTTGGCCTTTTTAAAAATATAAAATGAGTGAAACCTTATTATCGTAGTAAGTTTCACAAAAGAAAACAAAAGAGAGGGAAAAGAAAAAAAATCTAAGTTTAAAAAAGAAAAGCTAATGTTCTTGACTACCAAAGATAACAAATTTAGGAAATATAAATTTGAACAACAAAAGAATAAAATAAAAAATGAAGACAAAAGGAGCGATCAGAAGGAAAACATAAATGATTGCAACAAGTAAAAGAATAAGTTAAAAATAATAACATATACTATATACAAATTTAAATTTGAATATACCCTTTACGTAGCTCTTATAAAGTTAAGGATTTTATCTATAAAAAAAAAGTTAAGAATTCAATTCATTTTAAATTAAATCAATGTAATCTAAAATTATTTATTTTTAGTTTTATTTTTTTACTTGAAATCAATTTTATTTGAAAGCTAATATTATGTAAGTATAATAACTATTAAAAATACATTTTTTATAATGTTATGAATTTTTATGAGTTCTTTTTTAACACCTAAGAATAAAAATTCTTAAAAAATTAATAATATCATAAAATTTTCTTTCAATTGAATTATTGCACCTATATATGTTGAGTTTTAGATATATCAATTTTAAGGAAAAAATGTGAAAATAAAAATAAGTTATTTTCATTAAATTAACTTGCGTTAACATAAACTGGGTAAAGGTCTTTTAAGTGTAATTTATTCTTTTAATTTTAACATCTAAAATGGACGGCAATGGCGTAACCATACATTTGTAAAAACCTAAAAGGGACTTTAATAGATTTCTGGACCGGATTGAGTGAAGTGTAGAGTACCAAATCTTGAGAGCTTTTAAGTCATTATCCGTTGTTTATATTATTTGAAATCATTCAAGAAACATGTATATTATACTTATGTGTTACAATCCATAGTTTCTGTTAAAAAGTTATAGAAAGGACCTACTTTATTCATTCAAAATCTTTGTCAGCGTTCAGTTGTTTGTGAAAAATTATTACGTTATATATTCTTTTTAAAATTAACATTGAAAAATATGACTACAATCATTTTTAAATATTTTTGAAAATCTAAACACAACCGCACTAATTTTAAAATTATGTCTAATAATGCACAACTCCGCAGTAAGTTTCTCGTAAGAAGAGGTCAAGCTCAAAATCTTCCAAACCAACCATGTTTTGAAAAATTTTAAGTTTGAAGAAAATCATTTCTTCTGTGCCTTACTCCAATATATATGTGCGCAGGTGGTGGGCGCCAAGTTGACCCGACCCGATTCGGACCTAGCTCATGAAACTCAGGCCAAGCCCAACACAGATAAAATTTAGGAGGAGGTGGGTCAAATATGAGCCTAGAAGAGGAGAAAGACCCAAAAAGGACCGACTCAACCTAGGCTCGACTAGGCTCTACGGAAGCAAGACCAGAAGAGCTTGGATGATAAAGTCTTATCTGATAAGGAGCCACAAGAGTATATTGTAGATTTTTTATTTCATTTTTTAGATTGTACTCGATCTGATTATATTGTGAAACACAAATCTTATGTTTTCCTTTTCAATTAATTTTTGGAACGTTTTGTTATTTTCAAGTGTATGACACGTTCCATTTGATATAAGTGTCATTTGGCTTTATCATTAATAAGATTTATACTTGTTGTGGTGTTTTCCTCATATAAAAGCATGTTTATTCAAATTGCACTCTAATACTGTTTTTAATCTTTTTTTTCCACATTTTTTTGAAATTGAAAAAACCCAGCCCAGCTCGAACCCTCCTAGGCCCAAGTTAGGCCCTGCCTAGGCCCAACCCACCTATAAGCTGGCTATGTTCAGGCCCATAATCTTCTACCCAAGCTTGGTTGGGCCAGGCCAAGTCGACCCACCGGCCATCTTTAGGTACTCATCTGGTAACCGAAAGTTGAGGAGGCTAATAATGATGTTGCAAGGGAAAATGTGGTTTTTTTGGTAATCTTTCAATGGGAGATTAAAAGGTCTCAAGTTTCAATATTAATGGCAAAACAGACCAACACAAATAGTCTCAAGTTAATTTAAAAAAAAAAGATCTAAATACGACAAAAAAAAAAACACACTAAAGGTATCCTTTTTCTAAATGAGTTCTAAAATGTTGCAACCTATAAATATTTATGTGTTATAACTCTCTTGTGTTTAAGCAAAAGGGAAAAAGAAAAAAAAATCATAATAACTGTTTCACATCAACTTTTTAAAATTTTAAATTAAATTATCTATTAATTATCTTCTATTAAATTTGTGCAATAATTTTTGGAATTCAATAATCCATTTAAATCATTAGCTTTTCCTTTTTTATAATTTCTATGTAGTATCTAAATGCTTTAGTTCTAGTAAATTCAATATTTTTTGGGAGGAACTATAAATCTTATTAAAGAATGAATGAATGTACAAACACACCTTACAAATCAGGGTAGTCGAACAGCAAACCAAACCAATCTAATAGCGTAAAATAGGATTCAGCCCAAGATTTCTTATTAACTCTAAATGGTTCCCACGTACACAAATAACAAGACAAACTCTGTCCACAACTTGCAAAACTAACAAAGTTTTCTCTTTAAAGCATCCATTATTTCACTTCTTCCAAATATGATAGACAACAACAGCAAGAACAACCCTGCACACTTTCTCTAATGGCTTCCTAACTTTACACGAGTTTCGCAACTAGTAGATCTCCTCTCTCTATCTATGTGGCCCTTTGTTCAATCTTAGTCATCTCATTGTTCTAGCAAAAATATCATGAGCAAAGGTGCAAATGAAGAACAGGTGTTTCTAACTCCCCTCATTTTGTAGATACAAGTAACACCTGTTTGGCCCAATGAGGCCCCATCTATTCCTCTTATCCCACATCAAAAGTTCATTAGTAGCTAATAGCCACAATATAAACTGTTGTTTTGGCATTGAGTAACTGTTCCACACTACATCCCATGGAAACCTTTCACCCTTTGGTCTCACAGACTCATAAATATTTCCACTTTGCAAGACCGCAAGAACTGCATTCATCACTCCACACTTCTTTACCTACTAGTCCCTACACTTAAGGATACCAATCCAGACTTATAAAGCTGTTGGCACAAGTTTTATTGTCCACAAGTCCTTGTTTTTAATATTATATGCATGAATCATATTATAGATACATATGTTTTCCAGTAGTGTGAATAGGTTCAACCTTCCATAAAAAAAGTAGATGTGAATTTGTTAAATCTCATTTTTTACCAAAATTAGAGTTATGTGCAAATTGGAAGACAAATACATATGAGACTTGATGTATAAAGCAAGTAATGGATGTATACAAAATATGTGACACATAAGTGCAAATGAGATAGCATAACTGTTAGTGATATATTTTTGTTTGTAAAAAAATGACTTCTTCCACTTTATTTTTATACATGTGTCTATATAATTAAATTTTTTAGCTTAAAATTAAAGTTGGGGTAAAATTAGGAAAAAAGGGAAAAAATTTAAGGGCCCAAACCAAATTAGACTAAAAAGTTCTAAAATATCTGCTACTCTGCGCGAACACAGGACGATGGCGGCGTTTCTTGGTTCGGGGATGGGACAATGAAACGAGGGAGGCAGCGGCTTGGGCTCCAACGGCGGCGACGCAGGCAACTTCCAGTCGTGCTGACTGAGCACGGCGATGCCGGATAGTGCCGAATCGGAAACTGGAACGCGAGGTCGGACGGTTCTTCCTCGATTTGGCATCGCCAATGGCTGGCGACGCCGAGGAACGCCTCATGGGACGAGGTCAAACGTCGTAGAGAGGCTCGCGGTGAGAGATCGGACAGCGGGGCGTAATAGAGTGTTGGACAGTGGTTGTGCACGAGGACGAGGCAGGCAGCAAAGGACACTTGAGATTTTTCATTTTTAACGATGGTAAAAGGTTATTAATTATAGGGGTATGATATACATGGGATATGGAGCAGATCACATTCTTCCCAATTTTATTGCGTCCGCATTGCTCGTACAACAAACTAGAGACGAGAAAAACTGATCTTGGTGCCAGCCTTCAAGGGACAAGGATCAACAGAAGCAAACTGAAGAAGCTCAGCATCCTTCTCCAGAACAGCCATGTCTTGCTCCTTCATGTTCACCCATGCTTCAATCCCATCTCCTGATTTAGTGTCCATCACAAAGATCAAGTTCCTCGTCCAGGGCACATCTCTTTCGCCGGGACACACCCACTCTGGCTCCCCCCATCCGAAATCGAGTTTGTACATTACACTGTTCTGCGCAATGTTGCAAGGGAAGTAATCAGTAGCATCAGCCTCTTTTACGGGGTAAGCTTCCCACAACTCTTTGTAAACCTCAGTGAAATTGACCTGCAACTTCTCTATGTACTTGTTGTCAATTTTGACTATGGCTTCTCTCATAACTCGCACCAACATCGGCAACTCTGCACCGTCATCTGCATTGCAGACAGCCGGTACTTCCCAGAAGAGATTCCCAAAGGCTTCATTTGGCAGCCGCGGAACCATTCTTCTCCTCATGTCAACCGGAAAGGAAAGAACAGAATGTCTTTTGGAGCCATAAATCTGCCTCAGCACAGCCGTGGCACGCCCCCAGATGAGTGCCACAGCCACCTCAAAGCGAGACGGACGCTTCCCAAACTCTGAGCTGCAAGCTCTAGCCCTGAGATCACTCAAAGCTTGTGAATCGAGCACGAATCTTCTCGTTACACACTCAGTAAGATCCTTTAGAAAAGCAGTGCCAGGCGACTCGATTGAACCTGGAGGTAGTTGGGGGTCTTGTGGGAACAAAGATGGAGCCACAAAACCTGGGTCAGTAACATCAGACAAGCCACGGGCAAAGGTGGCCCAGGCTTTCTTGAAGCAGAAAAGTGTGGAGCCATCTACGACCTTATGCATACAGAATATGGCGAGGGCTATTCCTCCACATTTGAAGACGGTTGCTTGAACCATGAGGATAGGATTTTCAGGAGCAGAAGGGTCCTCAAAAGGACTTAACTGATGCACCCAGCGGCCTTCAGGTCTGCTGAGAAGCTGTTCGAGAGTGTGATCAAGGACTTGTGCTTCCACATAGTACGCGCCCTCATCATTGCAGTCGACGGAGCGGCCGTCACTGGACAGCCTCCCGGCGAATGGGTAGTAGTGTACCAATATTTTGGAGAATGATTCTCTCAGGCGTGACAAATTTGAAGTGATTCGGTCTGAGCGGTGGGTTCTGTCGGATGAAGTGTAGAAGTAAACGAGGGAGCAATAAACAGGATCGATGAGTTGATCCAGCAAAGAAAGCTGATAGCTGCGCAGGTGGGCAGGAGTGGGACTTTCTGGTTTGATGTTTTCTTTCCGGGTAATTTTGATCTCCATCCGACAAACCCCGGTTGCTGGTTCGAGGCTTAGAATTTTTTTCGAAATGATCGAGAAGTTTAATTAAGACACTGAGAATGACGCAACCATTTATGCAGTTTATGGAAGGTAAAAAAGTTGAAGAAGAAAGGTAAGGTTTTCCATTTACCGGGGAGAGGTTGGAGGGGGTGAGTGATGTCAGGACTGATCTATTAGGAATGGAAAAAAAAAAAAGGGATATAGGGCCTGTTTAGTTCAAGAGAATTTTTTGAATTTTCTGGAAAATTTTTTGGAAATTAGAAAATAAAAATAAAACATGTTTAGTTAACTCGTTTTCATTTTCAGTTTTCTTAGAAAATAGTTTTCCATTACGTGAAGATTTGAAAAATAATAATTTGTTGTTTTCCTAATTTTCCAATCATCTTTCGCGCTGTGCCTCTTCGCAAACTTCTTGCCCGACTGTCTCTCTCTCTCTCGATCAACCTCCCCTTGCCGCCGTCGTTGAACAGCGTCTCCCTTGATGCCACCGACCAATCTCCCCGCCGCAGCCGCCCAACCAGCTTGTGGAAATCCTCCGCCTCCCGACCAGTCTCTTATGCTCTCGGCTTCTTTTTGACAAATCCCTAAATCCCCAACTTTCTAATTCGATTAAGGCAATTAAGCTGGCCTCGAGGAATGAATTGACCTTTTGGAAGCAACAGCATTGGCATCGAAGCTATTGGAAAGCGGAACTGGGAGGCAAGTGTCACCCGTATGGGAATGACGGAGATGGTAGCGCAGATGTAAGGAACAGAAACGTTGGGACCAAAACAACAGAGATAAAAACGATTGGGGCAGGATTTGGAATTTTTCATTTTTCACTTTTGAACCTGATAGACTTGGGAAAATGTGCACTTATATTCCCCAAACTTTCTTTCAACATTCAACTAAGGCACTGATCTTTTTTCAATACAGTGTGTATATATATAATATCTTTAATTATTTTAAAACAACTAAACATATTTTCTAGAAAACACTTCAGAAAATTGTATATAGAAAATGAAAACTAGAACCAGAAAATGAAAATGAAAACTGTTTTCCATAACCAAACACCACCTAATCCATTGGGATTGGGACAAAAGGGGATTGATACAGTGCGAATGGAGAAAAAGGGGATATTAATCCATTGGGAATGGATTTTATTGATTCCTCATTCATATGTGTGTGTGTGTGTGTCTATATATATATATTCTACTATCTTGACTTGGGCATGACACCCTCTGGTTCTTGCGAAGCCGATCAACACAACAGATCTTTTACCCTTAATCTGAAGTCATTATCTTTTGGGCTAACTCAATTTGTACGCTAAAGTTTAGATAATATTACACTTTGGCATCTTCTGTTTGAAAAATATATATTTTATGTTCTGTCTTTTTATACTATCCAATAACAACTTCTAAAATTTTAATTTAAACGGTATGGTAATCATTTTTAAGTAATTTCAGGTATGGTAATCATCTTTAAATAATTTCAGTTTGTATAGCATTTTTTTACAGCTAATGGATATTTTAAATTATTATCTTTTTCTTTCTATAAATGTAAAATAATTATTTTTAAGAGAGTAAGTTGTAAAGTAGAGGGTAAAGTATATATTTTTTAAATAGAAAAGACAAATTGCAATATCACCTAGACCTCAGGGGTAAAAATTGTAATTAGCTCTTATATTTTTTATGTATATGTTCATTATCCCTTTTAAAATATTTTTCACGTTCATCCGCTCTTCAAATTTTTTTGTGCCTGTCGACATCTCAATGAAAAGTTTTTTAAAATTATAGATTAAAATAATATGAAAAAGAAAAAGACAAAATTGAGTTTTTTTGTTTTTTTTTTGTGCTAGTAGCAGTAGTAGTTGAGCAGACAATAAGACTCCACAATCTCAGCGAGTTTCACCAAAATGATTTAATGAGCACAATTTTGAAAGTTTATGGGTGGATGGACATAAGGAAATAAAAATTCAACCAGGTGAATAGGCATGAAAAACGATATATGAACGTAATTGTGAAAGTTTAATCACTATTATGAAATTCAAGCCAAAAGAAAATGATCAAGAACCTTTTCTCAAATAGAGAAATGATGCTGAATCTAATATATATTATAAAAATAGGATACATTTATAAATATGACTTTCCACTTAATAGAAGCAATATATAAAAGTGACATGCTCCTAATTTTTTTATTTTAGGTAATAATTTTACATTTTTTTATATTAGGATACCAGAACTACCCTTTTAGTAAATTTCTCTACTGCATCAACGTACAAAACATGGATGAAATTGAAATTTAGGGAAACTGAAAGGAAACAAATGATCTTCTCACTCAAAAATCCACTTGATTTTGATTTTGATGTCATTTCCTTTGCAGCCCGGTCATCTCCTATAGTGCTTTTCTGAAAAAAAAAAAAAAAAATAGGTATCTATAATCCTCTACCCGTTCCCCTCTTTTCTTTATTTTCTCTTCTCACCCAATCATCACAGAACCTTTGCTTTACTTTCTCCACTGTCTTCCTTCTTCCAGTTGTGTCCAGGCCTTATTTCTCATTTGTCCAAGGACAAGAATAAGAAAAAGGGAGAAGTTGGCGGAGACCCAAAGTGGAGCAAGGAAGTTGAAGAAGAGGATTTGGAAACCGGAGATCGATGAAGGCGGAGCGGGAAAGCTACCGGAATAAAGCCAGAAAAGCTTTGGGGTTGCTGATTTGTGTACGTTGATGTGCTACCACTGCTCCTACCGCAACTCCAGCGTCCTCTCTCTTCTCGCCAATGTCCTCATTAGCCTCTTCTTCTGTCAATTGAACATCTTGTAATCTCTCCACTTCCCTTATAAGCCAATTTTAGGTTTAATCATTTTTTTTTTTTTGGCAAACGGGCATTCATGAATTGTGAAGTAGGGTTGCGGATTAAAGGGGTGGTTTTGATAAAGGAATCAAATTGGAGGAGAACATGGTTGTTTTAGATGAGACTGAGCAGGGTTTATTGGGAGGGTTAATTGGAGGGATTTGCAGGGTACCTGTGGATCCACTTGAATGGAAGGTATCTCAGGATGCTACTAATAGTATTGTTGCCTGCTCAGCTAATATGGTAGGGGATGCAAAATTTGTGCTTAGAGTTGCGCTATAGGCCAAGAGGCTATTTGTTAAGGTAAACACCTTAGCCTATAAAAACCAGCTTTTTGAGCACTTGGTTTTCATAGGTCTATCAACTCTTAAATGTAGTTGCTTGTGGCTTAAGTATTAATAGAAGTGTGTTTACTGACTACCTTCCTACCTAAGAAAGCATTATTATCTATTTGCCCTTCAAATAATTCTCATTTTCTTTTAGGCAGGAAGATGTTTTTATACATTTGAAATCTCAGCTCTCTTGATATTCAACTCTGACAGAAAGAGCCATAGAATTGCGGGCAATCCATGTTGAGAGGAGTTGCGGGCAATCCATGTTGAGGGGAGTTGCCCCTGAAAAGTAGCATCCCTCATTCCCTCTGCCCCAAAATTTCCAAAGGAAATAGAGTCGGTTGAACCATTGAAGTTCCTCCTTGTCCTTTAGCCAATAGACTTGAAATTACTGTGTTAATACTACTAGCATTTTAGGTTTTCTTTCCTATAGTGGTAGACTATATGCTTTTGTTCCTCCAGGTTGCTGTCTGCCTTTACCTGCTTTCTGTATTAGGACGAGTTGTGTAAGGCATTATACTTGCTTATTTCTGGTATGTGTAAAAAAAATTTTGGGGTTATTACTTAATGTAGCGTAAAATAAAAAGTATAAATTTATATGGGCATTTTTTTAATCTTTTTTCATTTTCCTTTTTCGGTCCTCTTATTGGTTGTTTCGATCAGATTGGTTCAGTTGTGTTGTTGTTGGTTTGGGTAACAATTGAATTAGAAATCAAAAGGACCTATTCAACTTGATTTGTGCTATTGTAGATGGTATTTCATCACCAAAGTTAATTAAATTATGGTCTTGATTTTTATTTTAATATGTATGCCCCAAAAAGGATTAGATTACCCCTTTTTAATAAATATTAAGGTTGTCATGCCTTTATCATAGATGGTATTTCATCACTTGGATTCGATTACGTACCTATTTCCATAGTAGTCTTCTTTTTGGTGTTATCATTCCCTTTTTTCATTTGATCAAGCAGTTGTGGTTGAATTTTTCGACAATATATTGAATGGATCACTGCAACAGGTTTGGAATGGTTGAAAGTTGAAACTGGAATGGGAAGTTCCAAGCAACTCATGGAAAAATGCCCTCTGGCGTGGACATCACATTTTCTTTCAGTATTGCAGGATGATTGGTCCACACCAAATCCACTGTTTGCTTAAATGAGTTTGGATGAGTTGAACTGATTGAAGCTCAAGCAAAACTGGTCTCAGTATCTCAATTTTGTGAATTATTACATGACATTTGAAAACGTGACCAGAAACTTAGGAGTTTTATGGCTAGGTAAGGGCAAGTTGAGCTTGGTTCTGAAAGTACATGGGTTGTTCGGTAATCAGCTTTAGTTTAGGGGTCAGAAAAGATCAAATTTTTTTATAGTTGAGGGATCAATTGGAGTTCTAGACATTCATTTAAAGGAAGATGTTCCTCTTCCAGTTCGTAGAACAAGCTAAATATTGTCACCATCATATCTATTCTGGCTTTTTTCTTCTTTGCCTTTTATTAACAATGTGTTACTGTCAAGTTATGAAATGTTTCTGTTCTCCTTATGCCTGCTGACTCCAATGGCATTCCAAAACAATTTGCTGGGAATGTGATTAAGACAACGTGTCAGTATGGTGTTGATTAATTTGGTTTTGTATTCTAAACTAATACTTCTATTATCCATTTTCAATAATTACGTGGTGATGTGTGTGTATATATTTTTCTTTCCCCGAAGTAAATGGTAACCATTTGAGGTATCTGTCACAAGGTAAGATGATTCAGTTGGATTGCCAACAGCCAAGGGCTGTCCTAATTCTGCTTCCATTTCATCTTAGTTCTCTATGCATTTTCCTTTCTCAGAATTATTTTGGTGGATCGTTAAGTTCATCTTCTTGGTATTTTTAAATCATCCACCGTGTGCTTCTAATTCACTTGGAAGACATGTTCTTAAACATAACTAATTTGATGCAATTTTTTTGACCTTTTTGAAAATTATACAAAAGGTCCTTTATTTATGGAAAAAAAAATGTCAGTATTTTTTGTGCCTCCGCTGTCATAACTCGCCTTGATCTCTAAATCATGTGGTTGGATAAAAGAAAACAGAATTTGTGCAATCCCTTGGAGGTCCTTCAGTTACGTTCTCATCGTTTAAATTTCAAGTACATTCGAAGTGTGGTATTGGGTTGTTGATATTACGGATCTGCAAGCTTCATTACTTAAGAAACACGCAATCATGTCCCTGCAATTTTGTTTTTGCCTATCGGTAGTGGTTAAAACTTGAGAGAGTAAAACTTAGTAATTAGACTTTTATGGCATAGGTGCACTACGTTGGAAATGCATTCCAATGATGATGATGATGATGATATGTCTACCTGCATTTTTTGTTATTTAAAATTTAAAGGTTTGACCAAATAGATAAATTTGTTGGTGATACATAATGTGATATTGAAATATTTTATTGTAATACTTTTTTAATCGTCAGTTAATTTTAACTTTTTTATAGTAATATTTTTATAACACTTTAATATTTATAAATTTTGGGAACTCAATAAAATTTAGAACCCATGACAATGTTGGGTATATAAACTAGTTTCAAATTAAAATCTCAAAATGATCATCAAACTATCATGAATTTTTTATGTGTCCATGCAAACAACCATTCAAAATTGTGCCATTTAGCCATTGGGTGCAGTAATTGAAACAAATGTTGAAATTAAAGACAAACTATAATTTTTTCAAATTCAAAAACTCACAAAGTGAGTAGTACTAATTAATATAATTTTGAGGCTACAAAAAGGATATACTTTTATTCTTAATTCCTACTTTGTGAGTCTATAGATTTCACAGAAAATGACTCCTTTGGTCCCTACTCTTCATAAATTTTCTACTTAAGTCATCCAATGGCCTAATGAGCAAAATTTTGAAAATTTGCTAGGTGAATGGGCATGAATAGAAGTTTGATTGGCAAATTGGGCATTATTATGATAGTTTGATGACCATTATGATAGTTATGCTTAAATAAAGGATAGAGAGAGTCGACTCACCTCCTTCATTGTACTTTTCCTCACAATTGAAAACAGAGAAAAAATAAAAGTCAACCTCGGTTGGTTTTGTTATTTTTATTCCACATCCACAAAATGACAAAGACAGCTTTTTCTTTGTTTTTTTTTTTTTGCTGTTTTGGTTTCTTTTAGGCCTAATCACCTTAGGGCCCTTTAACTTGACTAACTCAAATGAGTTGGTCCCTCAACTCAAACTTGTTTTATGTCAGTCCTTCAACTTGCAACTTAGCCTATATTGGTTATCTAACTTTGCAACTCATTACAAGTTAGTCCAATCACTTCATATAATCATAACTCCATCACTCTTTTTGGAATGTTTAGGAATATTGGGAACTAAAATACAAAATAAGCGACAAAACAAGGATTAGTGCAATATTTACCAAAAATAAATTTAATAGCCTAATTTTTTTTAATCCAAGCTAAAGAAAACAATTGCTACAACCTCTTAATAGAAGCCTTTTATACCTAATTATGTAATTTCCTTTATTATTTTTAATCCAAGGCTAAGGATACACACACACACACACACACACTCTCTCTCTAATTCAAACAATTCTATTTCTACTTAATAAATTACTTGATAAAAAGAGTTTATAAAACAACACAAATGGAGGTAGCATTTTTCACATTAGCCCTAAATTATCATTTCAATTTTTATTTTTCATCTTTCTTGATTTTTGTGCAAAATTAGAATGAAAAAAGTGAACATAACACATAAATTTTTTCATGTTTATTAATTTGTGTACTATTTTCAAAAGGTGCAAACAATCGATATGTAGGGAGTAATATTTATTTTATATAATTATATAGGCCTTTCATATCATTAGATTGTGTTATTAGTTTCAAGATATGTAATTGTATATGTAATGATTACATTTAATAAATTGAATATCATTACATATAATTCTATTAATTAATAATAATTTTTACCAAATGCATATTTATACTTATTATGATGATTACTATAAAAAAATAATAATAAGAACAAATTGCCTAAATTATATATTCCAATTTTTTTGTCAAGCAATTAACTAGTACGGCAGTACCAATGAATAATTATTTATTTGCCTTTTGGAAAACAACAAGTACATATTTTAAGCAAAAAATTGTCTTCTGTAAAAAAAAAAAAACAAAAACATACATTCTATGGAAAATAAAATGCTCTAGGAATCCATGTTGTTTCTCTCATCATGCATTTCAGTCCCCAATACTACTTAACATTTAAAAAAGGTAACAGTATTATGGCAAATTAGATGGCAGGACTAACTCATGATAAGTTGCAAAGTTAGATAACTAATAAAGACTGAGTTCAAGTCAATAGACTAACTCGTATGAGTCAGCCAAGTTAAGTGGCCCCCCGGGTGATTAGGCCTTCCTTTTAAGTTTGAAAAGTTGATGGTCATACAATACTAACACCGGCTTTAGTTTAGCCTCGAGCCTGCTGCTCTTTTTTATTACATGAAATGCTAATGACCTAGAGCCATTTAAGTCCCTATTCTCTTAATGTTAGCCTACCATGTGCACTTCGTCTTTTCCGCTTCCATGGGTCTAAAACAAAAAGGAGCTTTCAGTCTATCTTTGTTTTGCCTAAGTTAGTTACAGTCCTTAGCATGCCTTTAATTACTGCACTGTCCTAGCTGTTTGACTACATTCTGTCCACCTCATTTATATAAGTATTAATGATTGTTTTCGGTTCAAGGTTAAGAATTAAGGCTATTTGTGTATCTTCACAAAATTTAAGTAGGGTGCCACATTAGTATAGAGTAAATTTCATAAATGGTCCATAACCTTTACTTATTGTTTCCTTTTAGTACTTGGCTTATTGAATATTCTGTTTTAATCCTAAACCTATTAAAAATGTTTCATTTTAGTCCTAAATCTATTGAAAATGTTTCATTTTGGTCCTAGTTTGATGAAATTTATTAACTCAAAGTATTTGTTTGATAATAAATTTTTAGATCATAATTTAAACTATTCGGTAACTGTCGTACAATAAATTTAATCTGTATGATAATTTTTTTACAGTTAATGAAAAATTCAAATCATTTTTTTCTCTATGTAAATGATCTTATTTTATTTAGAAAGAAAAAAATACTAATTTAAATTGTTTATTTATTGTTAAAAAATATTAAACTATTTAAATTTACTGGAAGATAGTTACCAAATATTTAAATTAAAATTTCAAAAGTTTCTATCAAACAATTATTCTGAATTAATGAATTTTATCTGGTGAGGGATTAAAATGAAATAATTTTAATGGGTAAGACTAAAATAAAACATTTAATAGGTTAGGTACTAAAAGGAAATAATGACTAAAGATTAGGAACCATTTATGCAATTTACTGTGTTATTATGTAGAATTCTAAGACGTATCTCATGTACGTACACCTACTAATGGAATGACTCTCCATTTTTCAGGTAAGTATGAGTTAACTAAGTTTAGGGAGATTAAAGGATTTTCAAAAGAAAAATATAAAAAATGATGTTTTTAATTAGAAAATTTGAATTTAAAATCATTTGAAGAGACACTCTTAAGGAAACAATTTAAAAAAATATCAAAGTCATTTTTCTTTACTGATTACGCGCAAACTGCAAAAAATAAATAAATAAATAAAAATATGGGGTGGACTTGTTCGAATAGAGAACGGGGTCAATCGTCGTTTGGGTACGAACAGAGAATGAGGGCCGACTGTTTTTGGAAGAGAATTGTGGTATAAAATCATTGGAGAGAAGATTTGGAAAGAGATATTTATGGAAGGGGATCATTTCTTGGTTTTTGACTAGATTTTCTGTGATTATCTTCCTTATTTAAACTGTAGACTACGAACAGAAAATTTAACGGAGTTAGTTGGTACATGTACACCAGAAGGATGGTGTCAGGCCTCTGTTATTTTAGATTTCGATTCCTAGATTCCTCCTTTTGTTTCATCTGCGTATATACTTTTTCATACCCCTTTTCTTATTAGTTGATATTGTATCATCCTTTGTCTCTTGGTATCTGCTTCTTACACCTTTTATTTTGTAAGAACTATAAACATTAACCTTTTTTTTGACAAGATATCAAAATAATCTCCTGGGAAACCAAGCTACCAAAACACCTGAGATTAGTGACATAATCAAGCTGATTTGACTTAATGATGATGATGGCTATAACCTATAGCAACATGTGATGGCTTTATGAAATGTCCAACACCATTTTGATATAACTATTGCAATTCTTATATTCTTTGATATATTGTTTGTTATTGTGGCTGCTTTCCTCCCGCCATTTCCTGAAGGTTACCCACCGGTTTCCTCTAGTCTGTCCTGCTTATTTTGGTATCTTATCATTTATTGCTTTTGTTTTTAACGCCTTAATTATCTGGTCAACTCTTTCTACGCTTACTTTCAACCTTTCCTCAATCTTATCTACTTCTACTCGAGTCAGATTAATGCACCAGTTTTCCTTCTTTTTCTTTTTCTAGTCCTTGGTTGTTGAGACTTGACAAAGCTATCTGAGTTCCTCCAATGGTTCTTGTTCTGAAGGAACACAGAGAGAAAATGGCGTTGCTGACAAAGTTTTGGGTGGTGGTGGTGTTGGTTGTTCAAGTTTCCGGACATGCTGTGGAGGGCAGGCCGCATCGGATTCTTCTGGATACAGATGTGGATACTGATGATTTCTTTGCTCTCTTGTACCTACTGAAGCTGAACAGATCAGAATTTCAGTTAGAGGTGACCATCTTTCAGTTTAATCAGCATCTCAATGCTAAAAAAAACTGATGCTTCTGATTGAAATCATGTTTTGTTAGGATTTTTAATGTTTTGTTGCACTAGGTGTCCTAGCATAGCAGCAAAATATGGATGAGAATAACATGCAGGTTCAGATTGTTGATTTCTGCGACTGGTTTGCTGGAGCAGGCAGTGACCATCAGTGCAAATGGGTGGACCGATGCGGGGCATTCCGTGAATCAAATCTATGACATTCTTTACATGATGGATCGGGATGATGTTGCAGTTGGTGTAGGAGGAGAGGGTGGCATTCTTCAAAATGGGACCATTTTGCCTAATGTTGGTGGCTATCTTCCTATAACAGAACAGGTGAAGCCTCCCTACTCAGTTGAATAGTTTTCTTATTCTAGTATAATTTCTTGTTTCCTTTTTGCTAGGGACTTTCAACAGTTGGAGGCTGCAGATACCGGCAAGCCATTCCTATAGGTCAAGGAGGAAGATTGGATACCGACACTAACTATGGAATTAGAAAAGCATTCCTTCCACAGGTATGGAATGAATGACAGTTTTTGGTTGCTTTTCCAGAGGTCTACCTGTTACTACACTGTCAAACAGATTGGAGAATTCATTCTTTTCTCATTCCAATCAGGGCAGCAGGAGGTACTCGCCTCTCTTGCAGCCAACTGCTCAGCAAGTGATGATTGACAAAATATCAGCAGGTCCCATCACACTGATTTTGATAGGAGCTCACACAAATTTGGCCATGTTTCTAATGAAAAATCCACATCTCAAGAAAAATATCGAACATATATACGTGATGGGTGGTGGAGTGGGATCAAAGAACCCGACTGGTTGCTGCCCAAAAAATGCCATCTCATCATCCTGCCAGACTAGGCAATGTGGTGACCCTGGTAATTTGTTCACCAGCTACAATAGCAATCCATATGCTGAGTTCAATATCTTTGGAGACCCTTTTGCTGCATATCAGGTAATGTAACTGAATCAATCAGTTCTATGATAACCATTTCCTGCTGCATTCACAAATTCTAGAATGAGACCGTTTAATTTTTCACACTGATGTTGCAGGTTTTCCATTCTGGTATCCCATTGACACTCATTCCTCTTGATGCAACCAACACTATTCCAATAACTAAAGATTTCTTTGAGGAATTTGAGCAGAACCACGATACATATGAAGCCCAATACTGCTTCCTCTCATTGAAAATGGCTCGGGATACTTGGTTTGACAACAACTTTTACACGGTTAGTCCTCTAGTGCCCCAAAACCTTTTCACTAGACCTACTAGATAACCTTTGGTAGTACGATGTGGTTGACATTAGGTTATCTACTTTTTGCAGAGTTATTTCATGTGGGATTCTTTTGCGTCTGGTGTTGCAGTTTCAATGATGCGAAACACCAACAATTATAACAATGACAATGAATTTGCTGAAATGGAGTACATGAACATTACTGTTGTTACTTCGAATAAGCCTTATGGGATATCTGATGGTTCAAATCCATTTTTCAAGGATCGTGAAGTTCCAAAATTTAATCTAGAGAAAGGTGGAGTCCATAGCGGCCATGTTCAGATTGGTTTGAGGGATTCATTTTGTTTTGTGAATAATGGGAAAGGAAGATGCAAGGTAATCTATTCCTCCATGTACGTTCAATCTTTTTCTTTCTTTATTTGGTTTGATATATGTTTAGCTGACATTAGCTTATAACCTTCTTTAGCAAGTATCTGATTTTTTTATGCATGAATCAAGTAGGATGGGTACACAGAGGAGGTAAATGGTTCAGATGCACTTCGTGTTCTTGTTGGTACAAAAGCAAAACCAAATCGGGATGTTGGTAGTAAACTCAGCAGAGAATTTTTCAAAAGCTTCTTAAATGTGAGTTATAGAGAACTTTTGTTATCTCAAATTGCCGAAGGTACATTATTTTGTTATGAATTGATGATAGAACACCTTACTGAAATGCAGGTTTTAAACAACCCTAAACATTCAGGGAGATTTAATCTCACAGAACAGTTCCCTTATTTTAGGGACGTTTTCTATCGTCCAGATTTTGGGAAAAGGATATTGGGGAAACCTGTTTTGTTCGACATGGACATGAGTGTGGGAGATTTTCTAGCTCTTTTTTATCTGCTTAAAGTGCCTGTGGAAATTATCAACCTCAAGGTGCGTGCTTTGGTGTTTCTAAACTTGTCCACCTTCGAGTGTAAGGGTTAGTCATTTATGTAAGCTCTTCCTAGTGTATAGATAATTCTAAAGAAAGCAGCAATTGTTACTCAGATTCTTTCTCTTTTCACCTAGGCAATTATAGTCAGTCCAACTGGATGGGCAAATGCTGCAACAATAGATGCTGTTTATGATATACTTCATATGATGGGACGCGATGACATTCTGGTTGGCCTAGGTGATGTATTTGCAGTGAATCAGTCTGATAGAATTTTCTCTGGCGTTGGAGACTGCAAGTATGCTAAGGCCATTCCTCATGGGAGCGGGGGCTTTCTGGACTCTGACACTCTTTATGGCCTTGCTCGCAATTTGCCACGAAGTCCTAGAAGGTACTCTCCTAGTTTTATATACACGTTAGCATATCCTTCTATTTCCTTATGTTTTCTGGTGCCAAACTTGTTTTCTTTGCTTCAAAGCCAGTGATTGAGACAATATATTAAACTCTTAGGTATACAGCAGAAAACTCTATCAAATTTGGAGCTCCAAGAGACACTGATCATCCTGAACTCAGACAACCTCTGGCATTGGAAATTTGGGATTCTGTATTGAAAACACTGGATCCTGGAACAAAGGTTACCATACTGACAAACGGACCCTTGACAAGTTTAGCCAAAATTATAACATCTAAAAATAATACGATCTCACAAATCAAGGTAGGAAAATTTATCATTTATAGTTTATGAATATCCCTAGTATTTGATTTGATGTACGCAGATTTTTCAGGTAAATTTGAACATTGATTTTCTATGAGATTGCAGGAGATATATATTGTTGGAGGACATATCAGCAAAAATGGTGTTGATAGAGGGAATCTGTTTACAGTACCTGCTAACAAATATGCAGAGTTCAATCTGTTTCTTGACCCTTTTGCAGCGAAAACAGTCTTTCAGTCACCACTAAATATCACACTGGTTCCACTCTCTGCCCAACGCCAAGTCAGTTCGTTTTCCACAATCCTCAGCAGGCTACAAACGACGAGGAACACACCTGAAGCTAAGTTTGTTCAGTTGCTGCTGTCAAGAATGAACCATTTGCAAAAAGTTCATCACAGATACAAACATATGGTAAAAATTCCTAATCCATCTCTGAGAAGACTGTTGGTAAAGAGATTACCAAGTTTATCTTGGCAGATGAGATGAAAATTCATACCTTTGTTGATTTACTGCTTCAGGACACATTCTTGGGGGAAATCCTTGGTGCGGTATTCTTGGCTGAGAACTCTGCATTAAAACCTACCTTGCAGCACAAGCCTCTCAAGGTCGTAGTGAAAGGTGAAGAGGCCAATGATGGACAAGTTGAAATTCATGAAATGGAAGGGAAAATGGTTGAAGTGCTGGAAACTGTTGATCCTGTGGCATTTCATAATGTATTTGCAGACCGAATAGGCGATGAAAAGCAATCTGCTGTGTTAGGAAGCTTTGATGAACAGAAAAGAACATGGAGTAGACCATATCCAACTCAAGAATAAGAAATTAGTCCATTACTTGCTGAAGTTGGCCGAAGTTTCTTTTTGTTGGTTGGGAGACACAAATCATATCGGCAACACTCAGTAAAAGAATGCCGTAGAGAAAATAAAGGCTCAAATTGTCCAAGAACGTACTTTTGCTTTATTTCCCAACAAGACAAGGACGGACTCATGGTAAGGAACTTTTGAATGGCAACCAGGTTTAGTTGCCATGAAACAAAAGCATACAAACAAACAAACTCTCCCCCCGATTCTGTAGTCTCGCAACCAAGAACCATTGTAAGGCAGGAAAATCTTGACATTACGCTAATAACACAAAACCCAATTAGTATCATTGAAAAAACGAACAGAGATCATTGAAGAAGGCACAACTACCTCCATGTATCTCTCCTTGTTTCTAGGGAAAAAAAAAGGAAACAACAGACAATAAACAAATCCCTGGAAACATAATGGTGATACACTAACTTGTGGAAAGCTTTGAGGTATGACACTAACATACTTTGCAACTTCTCCGACAGTAACCAGGGAGGTCTGGAGATCCCACCATGTACTCTGGGTTCTTGGTACACTCACCAAGGGCAGCCCATCTGTCACAACTTGGATTCAGATCTTCACATTTCCCAACAGTAGACAAGTCCTTGTCAAAATTATCCACATGGATCCACTTTGTTGCTGACCATTTTTCACCCTCAATCACCGGGCATCCAGCATGCAAACTGCTTGTATCTGGAACTGCAGTCGGGTGCAGGCTGAAGAATAGAAGGGCATCGCCTCTTCTTGGCTTAACTGGACACAGACAATTCATCAATATACAGCTGGCTAGATATGTAGTTCAAAAGGAAGCAGCTGCAAGTTAAATTCAATCACCTGCAATTCCTTTCTTTGCACATTCAGAGAGGTTATCATTTATTGTCGGAGCCTTCCGTCGTGGAGGTTCCTGAAAGACAAATTTGGATATAGATGTGAATTATCAGAAGTCATTACTAGCTTGAAAAGCTTGGTAATATTTTCCACACACACACGATGGATAACAAAATTTAGCTATAAAAAAAAAATACCCAAAAAATCATTTGATACCAAGTTCACAAATGTCACAGTTAGAGGGGAAAATAGAAGAGCAAGGGAAGTAGCTTCTGTAAGAAATGCCAATAACATGCTGACATGCTCCACTTATGTGCTAGGCTGCTAAGGAAAAGCAACAAGCACAAAGAAAATGTTCAACAGTGATGAAGAGCATCAAGGCATTTGGACAAACCTCTGCATTGGGGAACACTGTTTCACCACCTTGTGCCACATCAGTCAGATACATGAGCACAGTAGCTATTCGGTGTCCGCCCCTTGCAATATTAACCTTGTCGACAAAGTAATCATAGTGTGGATCATATTTCTGCCCATGCTCGTATCTCAGCACTTGTATATCTTCTCCATTTTCTGTAAACCACCGATCATTAACATCCAACCATATTCCATAGAATGGAAAAGGTTACAAACATAAATACATATGACAATCTTGAAGCATCTAGAATGGCTTATAAGAAGTAATTACTGCTGACAGAAGCTGCTCATGCTTGTGAGTCAAGTATTACATAGGCTTTGGATAATTGAAAAGTTTATGTACATTTAATCTGATGCTATGATCATGGTAAGATATCCCATCTAAACAATCATTTTAAAACCCCTATTGTACATAATATATGTGCTGGTACCAGTGCTCCACTAGAAATTTCAAATCTTACAGGATCACTAACTAAGAGGTATATGACACCTATTTAGAACAGTTGGTTAGAAATAAAGAAAGACAAATAGATAACAGATATAAGAGTTCGTTTGCATATTGTATACCTTTTGGAAGAAATGTCCATGTTGAAATCTTGTCCTCTATACCAGCAACAATAGGATCCTACACAAGACGAAATATTAGAGTTCAAAAACTAACCATGGCCTACAAGGTTAAACACGTAAAATTACCAGTTCACTGAAGCATCAATTGTTCCAGGAACCAAAATCTTATCATTACTAGTATAAGTCCAACAAGGAATTATCCACATTTACTAAAAAGTATGCATTGAACATGTTTGAAAAACAATTACATGAAAAATTAACCAAATACAACTGGAATGGTAGCTTCTTAAGGCATGCCGCCTTTCTTCATAACATAAGAAGGTGAACTTTTGAACTTTAGAAAAAAAAAAAAACAAAAGTAAACAAAAATTCATAGAAGAAATTTAAACAAGCAGCCAATGCCAGTCCGTGCTTATTGATCCGTGCCAGTAAAAAAAGAATTTAATCTGGCACAAGGCACAAGAGTAGGAGACTTACGATAATATGATACCATCTGTCTGCTTTCTTAACTAAAATTGTTGGTAAATCCCACACAAACACCCAAAATTAATTCCCAGACAATCTAACGCTCGAAATGCCCACAATTAAGCCATGAAATTGAACATTAACACGACTACCAGGGATTAATAAATGGAAGAAAAGAATTTTATTTTCGTTCAACTAAAGAGCAAACCAAAGGAAGCATTAATTCTTAAAGAAGTGATGACTGATGAACCTAACCTTGCCCTTGGGGATAAACATCCCCGAGCTTGTACGTACTTCGCTCAGCTTGCTCTCTCCACTATCATTATCAGCAACCGACGATCTCTTCAGCTCCAATTTTGCCTTTTTTCACAAAACAAGAAAAAAAAAATACATAAACAGAGTAAAAAAGAGCCGAACTTGATCAGAAGCGCAACAACTACTTACCAGCGAGATCAAGTGATCGCACTCCAAGTCCGTCAGGAAACCTTTATAAAGAAAAGCCCTGAAAAACATCGAAATGCAGCGATTACCCATAAATCTCCATTGAATCAGTGATCGAACAAGAGAAAGTGAGAGAAAAGTTCAGGAACCTAGGTTTCCAAGAGATTTGTTTGACTTTGGAGGGATCGATGATTGAGGAAGGGGAAATAATAGAAGAGCCAGTCGAATGATGGAAGATCGAAGCGATCAGTAGAACGAAAATCATCAACGCCAGAGAAGATAGTTTAGCTTCCATGAGCCAGATTCGGGGACCGTGAGACATTTTCCTGACGCTTCGTCGCCCGATCTCATTACTGTCGTTTCTAGCGCTACCTTTTCTCATCGCCTGATTTTGCTAACGACGTCGCATGCGTTCGAATATTTTTTTTTTTCTGTCACAAGTATGTTTGTTAGAGGAGACAATGCCAACCACTACCGAGAGTTGGACAAGTCAACATTGTGTATTAGGTTGATGATCTGAGAGCCTAACTTTTTGGACAATGTCCGAGGTGAGGATGTCAAAATTTCAACTTAAATTTTAGAATTTTATGATTTTATGATTTAAAATAGTAAAAATAATTTAATTAGATTCTAAAATTATAGTTATGGTTTTAATCTAATTTTATAACCGAAGTAAAAAATGATTTCATGTAAAATCTCAATTTTGACAACTTTCATATGAGCACTATACAATTTGTCTGTAGAAGCAGCAAAAAGTCATTGGCTGCCCCTCAGGTCTATGTTTTGTTGTGTAGAATTATTAGAGGATTGGTTGATGCAACTTGTAATTGATGGCTACTTGGCCCTTATTGAATGTAGATGATCTGAAGGCAATTCATGACAAAATGCTCGAGTCCATCAATGTCAATAGGGCAAGCCCTCCAAATGCCTAGTTGTGGTCATTGTCTCATTGATTAAGATGTGTAAAAGTCAAGAGGATATTGAACTTCCGTTAGTTATATAATCTTCTCTATTTGTTCTTTTGGTTAAAATTGTACTGCCATGTTATGTACCTCATTCTTGTTGCAAAGATTGCCATATCTTTACATTCATGAGAATCTTTTAATTGAAATCTTTGTCAAAAGGTTACTAGGGCTTGCACTAGCTCATGTTGGAGCCTTTGATTATGGTTTGTCGGCTCTTATTTCATGTTCTCTTTAGTTGCTTGTTGTGAAACTCTCCCACAAGGTGCACCATAGGGCATTTGGTGTTGGATATTGTGCTTTTGTTTTTCATCAATTTGTAAATTTTTGTTGAGAATGTGTGCAAGTGACTTATTTCACATAGTTGAAAAGTTATCCAAAGTGAGATATATATATATATGGTGGTGGTCTTTTGTTCTATTGACTTGAGCCTTTGGGAACATGTGTGAGACCATTATAGTATATGGTATCTTGTTTGCTATATCTCTTAAAACATAGCCCCTAGTGTCCAACTGTTGAGGCTATTATGCAAGCAACATTTCAACTACAAATGTCAGGTATAGCTTATGAGCTATAATGATTCTATTTCTTTGCCTTACATTGCCTACAATAATAACTCTAGGCTTTTGAGGCAACTATTCTATAAAGGAGAGGATCAACCTTATATATGGCCCTGTTTAGCAACACACTAAAAAATTAGCAACAGGACAATAAACATGTAACAATCACCCAATAGTTTATTAAGCACATTTATATTCTCTGTTCAACTCAATATTTTCCTTGGCTCATTCAAGCAATATTATCCTTATCTTGTGTTCAATATTCTCCCGCTATTGTATTATATAAAATACAATTGTTATACCTTGAATCAAGACTGGAAACATCTTCCCAGTTTTAAAAGATTTGACTTCTAAGTCTAAGTAAGACTAAGAAAACAAATGCTCTAACAAGAAGAATGCTCAAACAATGACATAGAATTTAGAGTATGAATCAGGTGCAGAAACCTCAAACACCTTTTGCTTCCTCATGCTACTTATCAGACATGCATGCTTAAAAAGCTTAATCTAGCAGCAACCCATTACAGAGGAACATGCCAAGTACTTACCAACTATTTTTAGTAGTAGAAAACCTCAGATTTTATCACATTCATATGCTTGGGGGTGTCACCTTCACCAACCCATCTTATTGGAATACACTCAATGCAATCATCCTAGCCATAACCTGAAGGAGTATCCAAACCACTATGAAAAGAAACAAGAATAGTATTACAAATGTGAAGAGCTGAGAATTCAAAATCATTGTTTCAATTTGTAGTCTCATGTGGTTGAATTTGTTCTAAAATTAAAAATGTAACTTGATCCAAATATTAGAGAAATTGCATCAGGAACAGAATTAGTATTTCTCCTGCCTATTAGAACAATGTTTGTCACAACTTTTTTCTTGCAAACATTTAGGAACAGATCCCCAGAAGGTTAATGGTTGCCAACTGCCTTTTATTGACATATATCCCTTTCTTGTGAATTGGAAAATGCATATGAAGTACTAACCCCATTTTCAAAGGCCATGTAAAAATCAATCATACATTAGGATAAAATCTATTTGCGATCCCTTAACTTTAATGCATGTCTTATAGTGGTCACTTATGTCATCTTATATCATCATAAAATCCCCTATCTCCTAGTGCACATCCTATTGTAGTCATTTCCATCAATTTTTTCATTATCTTAGATCAAAGTTGATGACATGGTGACTTAAATGTTGATATGACAGTTGAAAATGCTATGTGACATCCTCTTTCATAACAATAAATGACTATATTGGAAGAATAAAAAATTCATGCCAAAATTGACACAAATATATAATTTTAGAGATTTAAAACATATATTAGCATAAAGTTCATCTTCTTCCCCAATCTACCCTATTCCTTGCTAAAATTAACCTTTAGTTCCCAAATCCCAACCAAATCCTACCAACAAGAATTCATGTGAACCGATTTCTTCATAGTTCATAAATCACATATTAAAATTCATGCAACAAAGGTATTTTCTTTAATGAAACTTGTGGTAGAATTCAATGATATCTAGGTATATTGGAAACAACTAAATTACTAAGGCATTCAATCTCTTTAACACAACGTCACTCTACTGCCTACTTGCTGATTACCCACTAACGGTCTTTAGCCTGGTTGCTTCCGCTCCATTCTACTCCTAGGCACCAATCCTAAGTGTTAGCTGACGTCAATATTGCTAAATTGAATAGGTTCACATCACCTATCATCGCAACCACCATCCTCTATGCAATCCAATCGACTCTTGATTATACAAATAAAAAAGAAGATAGCAAATGTTCCTCCCCCTAAAAATAATATTCAATATAGCTAAAATTTGTTTCAATCATGCTAGTTTTAATGGATTTAAAAGTTCAAACCCTCTATTGGTTACAATTTTGAAGAAACTTCTTTAGAAAAAATTAAAGAAAAGAATGAGATGAGTAAATCATGTAAATAAATCAAATTTTTGGGAAACATTTTTTTTGAAGCAACATCGCCACCATAGTAAAACTCATCAGGATGATGGCTGCGAGTTGAAACCCAGAATCCGGTGACCCAACCCTTCCTAGAAGTAGAGAATATTTGGGGAAGAAGGTGAACTTTATACTATTTGTGTCAATTTTAGCCTAAAGTTTTTTATTCTTTCAATATAGTCATTTGTTTTTATGAAGGAGGATTTCATGTGGCATTTTGGATTGCCATATCAACTTCTAAGTCACTACATCATTAACATCCATGTAAGATAACAGAAAAATTGATAAAAAAGACTATAATAAGACGCGCATTAAAAGGTAGGGGACTTTATGATAACACAAAATGAGGTAAATGATTACTTTAAGATAAGCGCTAATGTTCAGCCACCACAAATAGATTTAACCATCACATAATATGCTCAACGGCTATAGTAAGAGGAACCTTCAAAAGTCACAAAAAAAGTTTGTGAAAAAAAAACAAAAATTTATTACCAATCAAATAGCAATCATTAAACTCATCTCTTTAATACATCAATAGTACCAATTATGACTATCAAAAACACAATGATGCTAATACATAATCATATAAAATTGAGAAAAGTTTACTTACTCTTGCATATCTGTACTAATCTTTCAATGCACTTACATGAAAATTCTTAAGCCACAAGTTCAAAGGGTCAAGAAGCGGAATTGCTACCTGTATATATAGATCATATATTAATGAATAAAATGAAGGATCAGAAAGGCTCACAATACAATTCACATATTTCATCTTTCATGCCATCTAAGAATACTTCTAGAATCATAGCAAAATACATAACTATGGCAAATAGACACGTTTTACCTACTATGAATAAGGGTCTAAGATGACCAACATAATGACAAGTTTGTGGTAAATCACGAGATTGAAAAGTTGTTTGTAAACTTGTACAACAAAGATGTGAACTTGTACTGTAAAGATAATCCTATCAACACCTGAACTTAAAGAAAAAAATGCCCTTCTTTGTAACAACAAACGTAGCTAGCAAAAATAAGACACATGGTCATAAAATAAAATTAAAAAATTCACTATAGAAAAAAAAAAAGAAACAAAATCTCCCTAGAATCCAAAAATAAGCTTTTTTTTTTTAGAAAACAACTAATAAAAATTACAAGTTGTCCCTACTACCAATGCTAAAAGAACAATGCAAAGATAGAGAGCATGCAGCTACTTCATAGTATTTCCATTCTATGATCATGTAATAGACTATGATAATCACATGTTAAATTTTCTTAATGACTAACAAGATCATACATAATAGTATAGAATGCAAAATTAAATGCAAAAAATAATAAAATATTTGACTTGATTTGATCACTTACGATACATAATGTAAATTACAATGAGCAGTTACACTAGAGGCTTCTCGTTTATCCCTTATATCAAAGCACCCTCAATGATGAGAATTCTGTTATAATCATCACGTTTAGGCCAATAGAGAAATCTAACATTCTTTTATATAGAAGTCTCATTGGCATACTCCTTAACAGCTACATGAACTCTATAAACTAAAATAATATGGCATACATTTTATTGTATAATTGTAGTCACTAGCTCAAATAATTAGATCATAACCTTCATGACCTTTGTATGTCTCAATATTGAATAATTTAGGGCCAATTCGATTAAAATTAATCTCATTAATGGGTCAAAGGGTTTGGTGTGGTCAAAAGAAAGTGAATGTGCTAGGGATTAAATGGGTGTTAGAGTTGGTGAAAATTATGGTCAAGTGCCACTCATTAGTGAATGGAAAACACACAGCTTGTCCCACTATTTTTTTTCTCATGCTTGTAACATGAGAAGATTTGCTTATGGTGTACTCTTCGACCGACACTATTAAAGTACCTACGTTAAGCGTGAGCTCCTCCTCTGGTCGCCCATAGCACTGGATCCAATTCCCCTTAGCCTTCTCCATGATTTCCTAGCCCTCATGAACGGCATTGGCCTTGGACTTTCCAGCAACAGCATTTACTTCACGAATCGTCCCCCTATCCATCATCGCTCCACTACTTTTGAGGTAATGTTTAGGTGATTTCGAGCTCCCACCTCTATCCATATATAATTATTTCATTATTTTCCTTATTTTCCTTATTTTTAGCTCATTTAAGTAGGAGAACGGGGAATTTTCAGCTTAATCAGGTATAGCCAAAATCAAATATGCCTTGAGGAGTATATGTATAATATTTACAAGAAATATAGACTGTATCTTGGAGCTAATAAACAGTCTCCATTTAAAGGTTATATTAATTTTCATTCAATCGATAAATAGAGTGGATGCCGACACCTGGGTATATTGTTTTGAATTTGTAAATGTGATATAATGAGTAGTACTTGACCATAATTTTCACCAACTCTAGCACCCATTTAATCCCCAGCACACTCACTTCCTTTTGACCACCCTAAACACATTGACCCATTAATGAAATTAAGTTTAACTGAACTGGCCCTTAATCTTAATCTGTTTTGATAAAACACACAACTAACGTTAGCCCACATTGAAAATTTCTAACATTCCCCTATTAAGGCTACATTAATAGTGAGAGATTTTGGAAACGTGTTTCAGATTAAGACCTTTAAACATTATGTATGCATTATTTAAAACATATTGGTCATAAGGCACCTCCATGTACCATTCGGTCTAATAAGGTTTTTAATGGAAGATCACAACAGTAACTGTATCAACTTATGACACATGGCCTTCGATGGTCATATCTATCAATACACCTTATTGACATAAATCAAATATAGTAGTATGGTAAATAATAACAATTCTTATTTTTATGATCTGTTATGCATTATTGTTTACTTGTTGTATCGCTGATTTCTCTCTTGCATGCACCACAAGCATGCAAGAAAAATCCTTTATGGCTTATAGTTAAACCTGTATGTCTTTAAATGATTATATATTTCGAGATGATCTTTATGTATCATAAGGCACATAAACATAAAGCCATAAACAGTTATGCTCGAATCTTTTGCTTAAGATTGACACTCATCTTAAGACTTTATGCATATACTCAATGCAGTAAACAACAACATTTCATAATGGATGCATAAGATGTTATTACTAATAAAAGATTGTGCTTACAAAATGATATAAAATTCTACACATCCATTAGGAAATGTTCAAATATCAAAACAAGCAAATAGAGCAATCATACATACTCCTACTAATTAAGTGTACCATGAGACTTCTCTTGACCTATATGAGTCACATAACCTTTAAACACATTGGCGTGAAGTCCCTTGATTAGAGGATTTACTAATGTATGCTTAGCCTCAAAATGCTTTATTGCAACATCACTTTCATTCTCTTAATCTTTAAACCTCTCAAATGCTTGACCATAGTGACACCATATCTATATTGTCGCATATGGGCTCATATACGTTTAGGACATGAAATCAACTAAAAATTATAAATTACAATTCACATTGGATAAAGTTGGAAACAGGCCGGGTTCCTGGGTCTGACTCCGATTCACATTAGTTTTGGCCTCGATCTTCCGTCTTCAGGTGATGTTTGGGCAACCGGCGGCCTGGGCTTGGACGGCCTAAGAGCTAGCATCCTCCGACGGTGGCGGACAGAAGACATAGGAGTATTGGCCAATTGCATGTCACACGGCTTCCTCCTTCCTGATTCTGCATCGACGGCGATAGGTGATAGCTGAGGCAACTGTACGGCATGGGAGCAATGTGATAAAGGTAGATCGGAGCAGCTGATGGCGATTAAAGTACGGAAGCTGGAGGCTTCAGGCGGAGGGAATATTCTACAGGTGGCGACATCAGTTGGGCAGAACTTAGAAGAGGTATATAACGTAATTAATAAGGTTTTGAGAGTTTAAACTTCACTCAAATCAAATTTGAAGAGGTATAAGTAAATTAGGAAATAATTTGGTAAAAACACTAGTTTAAGTCCAATAAAACTCTCAAGCTATTGATTTAGCCCTAAATTCTGTGCAAATTTCAATTTGACCGAAAATTTCTAGGATTTATCAAATTAGCACAAAACTTCACAAATTTGAGTAGATTTTCCCAAAATTTCATAATTTTGCCAGATTTGCCCCCAAACTGTCCAATTTTACCCAAAACTTTCTAAAAACTCTCGACTTCCAGCCAAATCTTGCCTTTGTGCCTAAATTGACCCTACAGAATCTTTAGGACTCCAAATTAATGCCTAAATAAATTAGTTCCTATTTTGACCATAAATAGCCATACTAAATTCCTAAAGTTTTATTACATGAACAACAATGTAACTTAAATGTGCCTAGACCGACTAACCTTAAAATGACAAAAAATGGCCTAAATATCCTAACAATTGATCAAATTGTCCCTAAAAATAAAAATGCCCCTTAAACTAATTTTCTTAACCTAAAACTAAACCAAAATTAGTATTCAAACAAAATTAGGTGTCAATATTATTCAAATGTTTACCATTTTTGCCTACCACTTAAGGTATGAAGGTACTGGTTGATCTTTATCCTTAAAACTTCTCTAGCAACTTGAAGAGTGAAGTTAGAATTGGCTACTATTGTGGAGGATCCTTTTTTTCATATTCCCAAGTTCCATTTTCTGTTTTGGTGTCTTGAAAAATTTCAATTTCCAATTCTTTTTTAACTCCATAATATATGTCCTTTGCTGTTCTTTTTTTAAAACTTAGGGTAAATCGTACAATTGGACGTTAACCTTTAATTATTATTCCAGTTCTAACCTCAACCTCCAACTTGCACGTTTCGACTTCCTAACCTCGTTTACATGTTTCATTTAGACCTTTGGGTGATGAGATTCATTAATTCTGATGGAAAATGCCACATTAGCATAACATTGTAGGAATAATGCTAACTTTAACCCTTGAAAAAATTTTCTTTTAATAAATAATTTTCAAAACATATAAATTTAAAAAAAAAATCCTTTCCCCTCTCCGACCTCTATCTCCTTTAGTCTCCATTCTTTCCAGTTTTTCCTATATGCGCCACTAACAGCATCAATGGCCACCAACAATTACACCACGCCCCAAAGGGACAGACAAGATCCTTGAATGACTAGAACCAAAATTGAAGGCCGAGATTGATGTCAATGATGGGGGAAAAAATGAATCAACATCGAGTTTTGGCAGATTGATGGATAAACATCGAGTTTGGCATATTGATGTCGGAGATGGGAAAGAGGAAGCGAATTGGCTAAGCAAACGTAGAAAAAAGTGAACGAATCGAGAAATCATGACGAAATGGATGGGCAAATTGGGTACGGCTGAGAGGGAAGGATGTAAAAGCGTCGCGATAGGGAGAAGAAGGGGGTCAAGAGGGAGGGAAGGGAGAGCGATGGCTGCAGGGATAGGAAAGAAGGCCTAAAGAGAGGGAAGGGAGAACGATGGCGGTGAGGAGAGAAAGGGAAGTAGAGAATGAAGGAAGGGAAAGTGACAATGGTGCCAAAAGGGTGGGAGACCAAAATGGAAGGAAGGAAGAGCGACTGTGGCGAAGAGGAGAAGGCTGGAAAGGGATGGCAGTGGGAGGGAGGTTGAGATGATGAGGTGGATTTGATGTTCGATTTAATTTTTTAGGGTTTTTTGTTAAAGAGAAAAGGTCTCAAGAGCAAAACTTGTCATTTTTCCCTATAATAACATGCTGACGTGGAGTTTTCCATTTGAACTAATAACTTTCATCACACAAATGTCCAAAATGAAACGTTTAAATGAGGTTAGGGAGTCTAAATGTGCAAGTTGGAGATTGGGATTAAAACTAAAACAATAATTAAATACTAGGGTCCAATAATGTAATTTACCCATAAAACTTATGAATGTTGTGCCACATAAACATATTAGGTATGTTTCTTCAAAGTAACCTTGTGCTAAATTGTATAATTACAACATGGAGCATTCATGGGATTTACAATGGTCATGGTATATTTGGAGGATGTGTGAAAATGGAAAAGTGACTTATATTCTAGGGCAAAAAGGAAAAAAAAAAAAGAAAAAAGTCATATATTACAAGACAAAGTGAGTATTCTAGTTTCATAGTCTTTCTATTCTAACTTTTATATGTTTTATTAAGGCTAAATTAGGAATAATTCAATCGACTTAATTAAATAAAATCATTGACAATATAAATTTGGTTCAGTTTATAAGTGGTATGGTTTGGCCTTTGAAAGGAACTAAAACAAAACTACAGGTTTCTTTATCTTTTTAATTTCTTAAATTTTTTAAATTATATAATCCAAATAGAAAGTCAGTTATTTTTAGCTAAACCAACCAAACCATAACTTATGGTTTGGCTTTAACTGAACTATACTGCATCTCGTATATTCTATCTTCCATTAGTTTGAACTGTCATAAGAAAGCTCGACTAGAAGAATTTGCATGAAATTAGGTTATAGAACTTACATGATTCATGTATTTCATGTTGATTGCTTCATTGTGTTTTTCTTATTTCTTGATTGCTTTCTGGCACAGATTGTTTTTTTAAGAAGACAAAACTTAGGGCGAGTTCAATTCACTTTTTTTGTTAATTCATGAGTCAACATTATCCTCCAGGTCAACAAAAGAGGGTGACTATGATGGAAAAAGGGGCTGATTAAGTTAAAATTACAAGGCTATGTCATGAAATATTTAAACCCTTCAGCATCCTATGGCTCTCCACTAGTACTTGCCCCACCTGGCACCCTCAGTCACTGCCTCCATCTACTGAGCGCGTGGGAGGTAGAAGCAGCCGACCAGCCACCACCTAATGGGGGATCTGGCTCCCTTCTCCGGATCTGTTGAAGGTCTTCCCCATCCCTACCTTGTCTTCAAATCCACTGGCCTTGTCCATCCGGTAGTTTTTTTCTTCTACAGACCCTTCATACGTCAAGGTATAGTCTGAACCGCCTAATTTTTTCCTTCCATAGTGCTTCTCTTTTTCTTCTTTCTCATGGGGCTTATAGTATCATGCCAGAATAAGGCACATCCTTGTAGATGTTTTTGTTTTACTTCAATTGTTGGCATAAGTGTTGTGAAGTTGAATCTGTGGCTTAATTTTTTAGGGGCAAAATCGTAGCATAGCTTGTCCACTAATCCTGCTTTATCAGGCTAGCAGCTGATGCCTTATGGTATGTCATATGCATTCCAATCATTCTCCATGTGCTTCGATTTTGTTCTGAAAATGAAATATTAACCATGCCAGGTGTTATTGTAGTTGATTAAATTGGTTTATTTGTATTTGTGACAATTGCCATGCTGACAACAAGCTTTGATTAAGCGTAACTGACTTGCGGGAATGTTGAAATTTTAAAAAATAAAATAAGAAATAAAGAAATGGAAGAAACTCATAATTTTATAATGTTGTAGTTCTATTTTGATTCATAAAATTATGTTGTATTATATTATTGGCAGAGATGCTTATGACATATTGGCATATTCATTGTTATGTATGAAATTTGCTGTTACAGTAAATATCGAAGGGAAAAAATGTCAGTTCTTCTTGAGATGAAGCAACTGGGGTGCCTGGATGGGTGGAAACATATACACCGACATTCCTATATTTTGGAAATGAAGTGTGGTCGAAAGGATTGAATGACAAACGGTTCCTAACCAAATCTGGATAGAAGTTGTTTGTTGAGAAGATGCGAAATGCTATTGGCTACCCATGGAACCTCTACGACCTGCAGCTGCAGCACAAATGGAATAAATTGCATCAAGAGGACGGGAAATTGATGAATGTCCTTGGCCCATGTAATGGATGGACATATGACGACATTACTAGACTCATTGTAGCTGTTGATGAATGGTGGGTAGAGCAAATTGAGGTAAGTGATGATTTTTCCATCCAAATGTTGTTAATTCATTATGATTTTTCTTGTATGGATTTTGTGGATAAATTTTTGTAATTGCAAAATGACCCATCGATTGCCAATTTATGCACTAAATTGTTGCCCGACCTTAACGCGGTGGCAGTGTTGTTTTTTGAACCAACGGATTCGTCACATGTCGGGTTGCAAGCGAAGGGTCGTGAGTTGGATATCCACCATGTCACACCTCACTCAGGCCCTGGCCTTTGAGTTTCTAAACTATCTCACATGTCCAACTCCAGAATTATGTTTCTAGCTCTCGGCCAAGCAAGCAGTGGCAGCTTTTAAGTCTTATTTTCTTAAGTTATAAGGCCTGGGAGGTGGCCCAGGTGGCTTTAACAAGATCCATTATCAACTTGCAGCAAAGGCAAGGCCCGATACCCCTAACTTGCACAACAAGCAAGGTTTACTTTGGTTTCTTGCATAACAAGCAAGGCAACATTTAATGCAACATTAAGTGCATACATGGTGTGCAATCAAATGTACTACCTATATGGCAACCAAGAAGCCCACAAAGTTGGTTTAGGATTTTGAAAACCACAAGTTGTATGTGCATGATACTCTCGGCCTACTAAAGTACATACAATTGTGCACAACAATTTCACATGTTCAAGTCCATAACCATTCACATAAAAGTGGCAACTTTGGCCCATAATATCCAGCATACATAGGCAAGCATAATGCCATCCATAAGTACATACATAACTTGGCATACAAAACCAACAAAGTACTACAAGTCTAGGCATCAAGGACTACACATATAAACATAAAAAGGTAGCCTGCCTAGCAACCAAAACATGGCTACAGAGGCCATGAATCCAAAAGATGTCTAAGCCAAGTTATTACATACCAAGACCCCTAATGGCCAAACATGACCTTAAGTATGCCATACAATAGCACACACTGCAACACCAACCCAATAGCCTGATTCATGGTCATGAAGGAAAATACTATGATCAAAGCCACAGTCCAGGTATCCATAGCTCTCCTAGACAAGTCTCCAACTACTGCCTGCAAACTTAACTTATAAGTCTCGGCCAACCATAGGTAAATAAGACTTGTAATGAACCCAAATTGACAAGCCAAGCACACATTGGCACATACCTTGGGAATTAAGCAAAATTAGTGCAAACACAAGCACAAACAAGCAAACACTACTCAGGCTGAATGTCCTTGCCTGAAATAAAGGAATAGGCAGTGAGTATAACTCAGTAGGATTCACATTTATATACTTATGCAACTCAAATGAGTCTATTTAGTTAAGCTGAGTGTTCACTCAAAGCTTAACCTCCAATTGGTTAGCTCAACCTACAAAACAGACACAAAGACAAGAAAACCAAACATATGCATATACAAGATAGATAACCATGATAAAATAATTCATAAGTGGGGTTAGCAAGCACAAGGAAACACCAAAGCACACAAGTACACACTCACACTCCACATTGTAGCTCTCGGCCATATTCAACGATACATGTACCCATGTGCATTCTTGCACACAACCTTACCAATATACCATTTCCACTTGGAGCTCCCAAAATGCCAAGCAAATAGGCCACATTTACTTGCATTTCTAGTACATGTACACTAGTCGATTAGCTAATCAACAAAACAACCAAGTATAATCATTAAACCCATCAAGCAACTAAGATCACATGGCAGATTTTAACCATCACTTAGCCACTCTAAACACTTGAACCATGGCACAATACCAAGCAACATCAAGTGTTAGTGAATCCTACCTCAATAGTTATCGGTCTACAACCAAGCTTCAAGTATCCAAGTGTTCCTCAATCACAATGCCTACCAAATCAATCACATAGGCATCAACACACAAACTCATGGATTAAACTACCATGACTCACATGAAGAACACTAAGATATACACACTTAAGCTCTCGGCCAAAAAGCTCAATTTCACATACATGTGCTACCCATCATTCTAACACACCACATGATATTCTAATCATCAATGAACATCATCCATGGCATTATTTCCAATTAACCAAGTGAAATGCACCATTCCACTCTAATCCAAGCTTTCGGCCAAAGTGCCCATTTACACACATCAATGTTCTTTATCAAACTAACTCAACATACATAATCATCAAATCACCAATATACATTGTTTCATGGCATCATTACCATGTATCCAAGTAATGGACACCAATTTACATTGCATTTCAAGCCCTCGGCCATAAAGCCCAACTTCACATACTAATGTTCTTCATCATTCCAAACCAACATATGACCACCAAGTCATCAACTAACATTACTCATGGCATCAATGCCATGTAAACACAAGAAGAACATGATTTACCTCAAAGTATACTTTTCGGCCAAACACAAATTTGCTCAACTTGTTGTTCTCCTCTCCAACTTGCCTAGCACAAGATCAAATAGGCAACAACAACACTTAGTCATGGATTAATTTCCATGAAAATGAAGAAGAACATCAAGTTCATTCATCCAACACACTCGGCCAACTATAATCTTTCAAACTAATACAATTTCTTGCTCAATTAGCTTAACTCATCATCAATTGAGCACTTAAACTCTTCATTCATGGAAGGAATACCATGGATTCAAGGAAAAACTCAAGGATTACCTCAACCCTAGGTTGAATCCTTCTCGGCCTTGGCTTGATTCTTCAAGAACAAACTTGAATCCAAGTTGTGTGGTGGCCGAAATCAAGCTCCCCAAGCTTGAATCCTTCAAGTGTCTTCAAGTTTTCTTGAATTTCAAGCTTCAATTTTGTGAAGGAGATCTCAAGAACAACTCGGTCAAGACAAAAACAAGGAAAGCCCAAAATGAACTAAGTGAAATGGCCTTCACTAATCGGCCGAAAGACAATTGTCTTTTAGTTTGGCACTTACAAATTTTGGCCTTCCAACTTATTTGCATGGTGCAATGTAGCCCTCCATGTCACAATGGCTACAAAGCCGCCATTAAAACTTGTGTCTAAATGACACTTAAGTCCACTCATGGCCCATAATGCCAAGCAAGTAGCAAACACAAGTACCAAGGTAGCATAGTCACCCATGCATAACCGGCCATGTAACTAGAACAAAGACTAGTTAGTTTAACTAGTAACTAGTGAATAGTACACTAGTGGTAGACAAGATTTTGACTAGTAATCATTGTTGTCTCCCACAATTTGGCTTAGTACACTACTAGTCCACATAACTTTTGCATGGCCGAAACTTTCAATTCCAAGTTTGTAGTTTTAATTGTAGCACTCAATCAAGTGTGCAATTTGATCCCCTTTCTTAGATTTTTGCCTGTTTTTCCATAGTTCCTTCCCATGTGCATTTAGGCCCTGAAGGTCTCCAGCTTTACATTTAGGCCACTGTACTAGTTTCCATAGTTACTCTAACTCTCCCCTTTTCTGTTTTCTCTTACTTCTTTGGTTCTCCTTGGCCTAAGCCAAGCATTTAGGAGGTGCCTAACACACCATGTGTTAGTGTTGTGCCCAAAAAGCCAATCATGAGATGATTGTATTTTTGCACATTGAGTCATGATATTTTATTGAGGCATTAATCCAACAATTATGTTTGTTGTTTTGTTTTTGCGTAACTTAACAAACATAATCGTAACCCTAAAATAATGATATTCTTAAACGTCCCTAGTCTAGTATTATTGTGGAGCGGGTTGCAATAATACATAATGACTAGCATATGTGGAGACTAATATGAGATATGTAGTCTACATATGGGTACAAGTTGGAGAACTTGTGTACTGGACCGACCCACCATGAGAACACTACATGGATCGTTATATGAGTGTCATAAGTGATTCTCATAGTGATCATGGTATATGTAGTTCTTCGACCTAAGATCATCAAGGTTCCCTACATGTGAGTCACATACTTTGATACTTTCCTTTGTTGCTCATAACTGAGTGAACTTGAAGGAGGTCATTGGGTATGTCACATATCATGCGGAGAGATTTGTATGATCAAGATGGGATTTGTCCCTCCTATGTAACGGGAGTGATATCTTTGGGCCCCTTGATAGAGTGAGACTTAAAAAAATGCATGGCCATACTCGGATGAGTTGATATACGATATCAATGTCAACAGTTTAAGTTAGTCTATTCGGCAATCAAGAAACCAAAGATTAGGCTATACGAGAGTAACACATTCCATGTCTCGTGCTTAGTCTTGATATCTTGGACAAAGGGACAATGACATATATCAATGATGATCATAAAGGTTTAGTCGAATTATCGACGATCTTGTCACTTGGGTAGCAATGATGTGTTGCTAGACACCGCTCATTACTTATGATCATAAATGTGATTTATGATCATTGCCAACATGGCAAGAGCCTATTGGGTCGCACACATAGAGCTATTTGGATCATTAGAGTGCATGGGCTAATTATTTGGGTTATGGTTTCACATTATTAAGCCCGAAATTAAATCCTAATTGGATTAGGGCTTTGAAACCCATTAGGCCTGGAAGTTGAGTCTCACTATAAATACAACGTTTAAGTGAGAAATTCACAGGTTTCCTTGCCCTAGCCTCCAAAAAGGACAACCACACTCTTCTCTTACAATTCCTTGGAGGACGCAAGCTAGCACTATGAGCGCAAGAAAAAAGCATCTGCCGGGATGCGGTGGAAGCGTGGTGATTCCGAGAGGCTCGTGTGGATACCATAGAGAGCTTGAACACGTCAACTGTTCAAGTTTTGTGATTCGACTCTACAATTGAGTGAGAGATCTCAATCGAAAATTAGGTATGAAAATTTTCGAACACCCGGTTTACCCCGTTTCACTTGGATCCTGGAGGGTTTCGGTTAAATTCCGCTGCGCTGTTTGGCTCCCGAAACCCAACACCATGATGGCAAGACTGTTATATAGATTTCATCTGACTCATCGACACCTCAATGGCCACCAATGACTCCTTGCTACGTGTAGAAGGATTGACTAAAATCAATTTTTTCACCTGCAGAAACCAGGACGACTAAGTCCACATCTATTAGGCATGTCAGGCAACTTGTTGGCCAACTACCAAACGTTGTCGAAGGTGACTTTTTTTGGTTGCGAGCAGTCTGATACCTTATCCGAAATGAGGTCACTCACGATATGTTTGTCAATGGCACTAAAGACCCAGTTGTCCATATAGCGTGGCTACGCATGGAGCTGCAAATCTATGGGCTATAGGTGTGGTCCAAATGTGGTATATTTTTATGCCTATGTATGTGATATATGTTAAAGAAACACGGTCTACACCATTGTGGTTGTTAAATGTGGCTTGCCTTGATCCTCTTATATGCAGGAGGGACAAACCTTATTGTCCCTGGTGTCATATTTTTTGGTTAGCTGGATGGCATCCATGTTTTGTTGTTTTGTTGGATATGTTGGAGAGGTGTCGTGCAGTTAAGTTTGCTATTAGGGGCTGTATGTTATATTATAACTTGTGTAAAAATCAGCTTGTAGTAAAGCTTGTCTTTTATTTTGAATAATATCCTTCTTTGCTTAACACTAAATTTGCCCCCATTTCATTGCACATATGCCCATATTACGTAATACCTATAATTGAATGGGTGAGTCCAAATTTACTACAGGCTACCTGTCGGTGAACATATTGTTTGACATAATTAAATACTACATAATGTTAAAGGGTCATCAAACGTGGTCCAACTCATCCCCCCTAGCGTTCTCCATTTCACCTACAGTGTGTAACCATTATGGCCGCTGTAATTGTAGCGCATGTCTGTGCCATAGTTAAGGTCTCCTCTTGCAAGTCTTCCTTTGCTAACCGTTCTACCTCCGGTCACCTGGTATTTGATGCATACGCTCCAATGTTGTCGTATGCAACTTGGTCTGGATTTTCACTTGAATGGCGATGAATGTAGTTGTACAATGCGCAACAGGCACCAACTATTATTCTTCTGAATATTTGGTGCGAACCTACGTAACTTAATTAAAATGAGGCATTTTCCCTTAACCCCCCTATGACACGTTCCACCACATTGCAAAATGATACGTGTGCTCAGTTGAATAATTCACGATGACCTATTGGGTGTTGGCCACCAAATTCATTATGATGGTATCGATTTCCCCGATATAGTGCTAGAAATCCCTCCATGTTCGGGTATCCGGAATCCGCAAGATAATATCTCCCTGAATTAAAAAAAATGGTACTATATAAATTTATTAACTAATCAGTAAATATACATGGATGTGTAATGCTTACCGGGGGTGTTCTTGGAAAACGGGATCCTAGTTCATTGAGACATGTGCATAGAATAAGACTATCATGACTACTACTTGGCATCCCTGAAAATACATGAGTAAAGTACATGTCAAAGTCAACAGCGACGATGACATTTTGGGATGTGCTCCCCAATCGACAACAATAGTACTCTCCATTAGTACCCTCATAAATTCCATATACATGTGTCCTGTCAACCGTACCAATCGCCCCTAAAAATGCTCCACCCCATTGACTAATGACTGAATGGTGTGGGTTTTTGAACAGTGGGTCCTCTGGTAGGACAATTTTCCTATAAAAGAAACTACGCATTTCAATACTTTTCTGAACCAGTGGCATATATATCAGTTAAGTGTTCAAACACTTGCCTAACATTGCTATACTTCCACCCGTGTGCAATGACCATCAAGAACATTGCCAAACCCTCGTACGCAAAAATATTACGCGTCCCACGTAAAAAATGGTTGTCCCACAAATCGGTGTTGAGGTCTCAAAAGCACTGTCATGTCATCTGCATTCGTGCATAAAATTCATTTTCACTTTAAAGTAGATGCAGCAAATATTGTGTTCCGGTTACCAGCTTTTCACGTTGTAGTAATGTGATTTTTTAAGAGTCGCCACCAATCAATTTCACATAGGTCGATTAGATACCTACCATGGTCTGTGAGCGATTCTAAGATCGTGAGTCGGTTACATTAAAATAACCTTATTAAAGAGCCCAAAAATTGGTACCATGGGGTTCGGTTTTATCTATTCCTAACTCTTTATTTCTAGACCTAACTTTGATTTAGAGTGATTTTTATGAATTTTATTTAATTTTGTTCAATTTTATTTTTAATTTCAACCCATGAATCTTACTAGACCAACCGGATATGGAATCCTAGATATCCTTGAAATCTCATGACTTTATTAAATCCAATAAGAATTTGAAAGGAACACCTTATTCAAAGCCGTGAATTTTATCAGATCAATCAGATTTGAACGAATAATTTGTCTCGGGATTTTATCAAATCACCAAGAACGGATCTTTGAAATTTTTTTTGTTAGAAAATTGGCTCTATTAAATTTTCTCCTAATTCCTAGACACATTATAAGATAAAAGAAAATAGAATTACATAATTATAAAATTAAAGGAAAATAAAGAGATAAATAAAGAGAATTAAGAGAATAAAATAAACACCTTAGTTCATGTTCTTATGTACATTTAATGGCTAATTTAATAGGGTCAAATGAATAAATAAATAAAGAAGACAAAGAAGAATAAACATCAAGAGCTTGCTGTTAATGGCCTATCTGCAAAACAAAATAAAGTTAGTGACTCAGGAGAATGAAATAAAAATAAGTAGGGGCTAAACGAGGGTTATGCCAGAAGGAGAAGATTGACTGAGTCTAATCCGTCGGCTTGTGGATTGAAATCGGATCTTGCTTCGATTTTGGCCTTAGCCCTCCGTCTTCAGGCGACGGCGAGATGAGAAAGGCGAGGCTCGAGCTTCAACGGTAGCAGCACGGTGAGCGGTTGGGAGGGACCAATAGCGTATAGCGGTGAAAAAAGGAGGAGATTGCGGCGGCTTCCTTCTTCGGCTCTGCGTGACCGACAACGGGAGGCACCTGGGCACGGTGGTGTGACGACAGGGGGAACAAGGATGGCTGGTGACGGCGTGGCTAGCGGTGGCTGAAGACCGGAGGCGTCGGGCAGCAAAGGGGAAAACCAGGGTTGGCGACGGAGATCAGGAAAAGCTTAAGGTTTTTGGGTAGGCTAACGAAAAGTTAGGGACTTAAGTCAGGGTCCCCCCTCTTTTCATCAATTAATGGCCCATACTTATACTAAGAGTGGCTAAGTGAGATTAGCTAGGTTTTATAGAGTTTAAACTTGATCCAAATTCAATTTTGAGAAGATTAGGATATAATCTGGTAGAGTATCAGTTTAAGTCCAACAAAACTCTGAAGCTACTGATCTTGTCCTAAATTCTGTGCAAATTTTAATTTGACTCAAAATTTTAAGGATTTGTCAATTGAGCCCAAAACTTCTTAAAATTTTTCAGATTTTCTTAAAATTTCAGGATCTCATTAGATTTGCCCCCAAACTCTTCATTTCTGACAAATTTACTTCAAACTTTCCAATTTGTCCCTAAAATCCTCTAAAAATTCCTGGTTTTTTCCCAAACTTTTCCATTTTCCCTCAATTGACCCTACAAGACTTTTAGGACACCAAATTAGTACCTAAACTAAATTAACTCCTATTTCTATCCTAGATGACCACTTTAAATTCTAAAAAATTTGTAGACCAAAATAATAATATAACCTAAATGTTACTAGACCAACTAACTATGCAAAGCCCTAAAATGACAAAAATGACCCAAACTCCTAACAAATGACCAAATAGTCCCTAAAAATGAAAATGCCCTTAAACTAATTTTCCTAACCTAAAACTTAAATAAAAGTCAGTGTCCGGAAAAAATTGGGTGTTAACACACGTCGAACTGGTGCACGTCACCCATATGCGTGCCTATTGGAAGAGCGATGAAATCGCAAAAATGTCGATGAATGATGTCGACGTCGCATACTCTGGGCACGGGTGGATGGGTGGGATCTAAGTGGTGTCCTGGTGGTGAAAAAGGAGGACTATCCTGTAGAATGTTAACGTCAAATCCAATAGCATTTGGGTTTAATGGGACCCCATCTGATGCAACGGCTGATTGCTCCTCCATTACCTGTCAGACGCATCATCTATCAAGACAATTTGAACCGTATACAGATTTCATGCTATCATGGTAATGCATGACAAGGTGTGCATGATCATGAATTTTATATCTTAACCATACACTATCAAAAGCCCAAACAGCAACTAGCAAACACAACACAACAATAGCATGCAACATATGTTCCTGATCACAAAGCTCATGCAAAGCAGCAACAACATTGTAGTACATTAACAACCATACAAATGACGTTGTCTTCATGTTATGAAGAAGACACTGCAACATCAAACCAAGTACAGGAAAAAAAATATGTTACAGCCACCCATGTCTATAATTTCAAAAGCACCGAAAACCAATCAGAGCTTTCCAAGATGCTTTCTTCGGGCAACCTCAGCTTGAAGCCATGTGAGCTTGATTTCGGGCATTCGGCATCCATTTATGAAATATTTGCAAAGTCCAACATCTGACACAAACATGGATGATGCATCAATCCATGTTTCGTCATCCTCGTCAATCCCCGCTAAGGAAAATACCACCTCCAGGCACCTAGTAATGCTGGTCTCGTTGGCAATCAGGGAAGACGTGGCTGATGTTAAGTCTATGCGCTCTTCACTATCTCAAAGAAGAAAGAACCACTCACTAATGGTTGTAGCTTGGTTAGGGGAATGATTACAAGGCTGCTTCCCTAATGTTAAGGAACCTCCACGGTTCATTGTAATAGCGTAACCCTCGAGTTGTGCTGATCTTCCTACCACATTAGCAGGTGGTGTGCGATGTGATGTAAGAGGAGAGGCAGTTCTTTGCTAACTAACTCCATAGGCTGATGGATCAGAAAGTACAGCCCTTTTTGTAGTCTTTATTACCCATGGACTAGCTTCTACATTAGATTTGGCAGCAGTGGTCCTTGCTGAGCAGTGCACAGCAGGCAAGCTATTTTGTCCACAACTGGCAGCATGGGGACTACAGCTGCCAGCTCATGGAATTGGAGGAACTGGTGCATCAGAAGATGACCGATGATGAATGACAGGGTCAACCACAGTATCAACCGATGGCTGCAAAGAAAAGCCATGGCGCAAAAAATCCTTGATCGTTGAAAACATAGTCTCCAAATCTGCCTAATTCAGGGTCTGACTGTATCTGATTGCAGCAACTTCCTGATTGTTCTACACAAAGGCAGATGATGACTAGTTAGTAGTGTATTATGTATCAGTTGCAACATGTACAGAACCCGCAAATAAATTAACATATTTGTATGCTTTTGTACTTGAATACGGGATTCCCACCAATAGTCATCTACAACTACCATTCCTATATTGGGGTCGCACCCTAAGCTAGTGGTTCGACCCAACAAATGCTTCCACGTGTTGTACTGTTTCCTCAAAATCAGCCACTTGTTCTTGGATTGGGATACCGTATATGATCTCCCTGTTTTTTTTTTTAAATTGGGTTTTAATGAATCGGTAACGGGCCCTCGTAGGATGGCCATCGTCGACAAGACCTTTCTAGACAATACCAGCGGCAATTTGACAGAAAGCAATAGTTGCCTCCTGATCCTATAGCACCTGATCACACTTTGCTGATCCGGTGGACATCGAGGCCTGACCAGATGCTTGTGAGTCAATTTGCTAGCTCATCAAACTATGCATTTGACAATGGTAGGCAGCCACTGATATATCCTAGGACTCAACAATGAAGATCCACACTCTTATGAATAGAATAAATAAGAATTTGGTGAACAAGCATAGCAACACACACAATGCAAAAAGTATTCCAATATTTCAACAATAAACAATGCCTTTAGATATTTAAGTTATGGGAATGTATGCATGTCCATGGAAACACAAATGAATGTTGTGTAGTATAGTACGCAGCTCAAGCATTCATTTTATATATCCAATACCTTAACTATTGTTAGCTCTATACCCGTATATTGAAGGCAGAGGAATAACACGAACGCACGACCACCACTGCAAAACGAAAACCAGTAGATATTTATTGTAACAAAAATCTACTACAATTGTAATAGTGTAAACACATGCACAGAACAGGAAAAAAAACCAATAAAACCCATATTTATCAGGGTACTTCCTGGCTAAAGAAATTTGAAGCCCTCTAGTAAAGAGTTCTTTTTCAATCACCCTTTGTCTATAAAAACAAGAGTAGGAAACAAGTTATGCAACACTTAAAGCTAAAACAAAAACACTTAAAGCTAAAACAAACATTCTGGGATTCAAGTAATAGTAATTACGACTATGGGGGAAATTTAGAAGGAAAAAAAATAAAAACACATTGCTTTCGAAATACTAACCCTCATTTTTCTTCCAACTAATACCCCACTAAAAAAGAAAAATAAGAAAAGCACTGAAGAAGAAAGATATCAGGTGGGATGTTTTCCAGAGCCATTGAGACAATCAAGTTGGTTTCCAAACTTTGACTTCACAAACATAAAAAATTGAGGTGTTATTTTTTTTCCCTATATTAAACTTTTCCTAGTAAACCAAGTAAGAAGAAAAAATGGAATATTAAATTAATAATTTGAATAATATTAATAACATAATAATTCAATCAATTAAATAATAATATGTGCATTGCATTCAAATGACAGAAAATAAAATAAGGATGTTGAAAAAAAATTGTTGAGAGAATTAGTAAAAGAGTTTTTGTTGGTACGTTTACTGATTCATTGGCATTACCTTAAAAAATAATCCTTTGCAATGTTTAGGCATTAATAAACAATCCACATTCTAATAATTAAGACATGTAACAGTTATCAAGAGATATACAGTGTGTCCCCACCCTCTGTATGCATACAATGAATTACAGGACCAACAAACACAATTAACAGAATAGCAACAAATTCACTATATGAAAGAAGAAAGAACATGCCAAATGACCACCACCGCCAAATTTATAGAATTAATCGGAATTCTATCACCTAACAAGGATCAATACCGAATGTAATATACTACCATCTTAAAATTAGCTAAGTAACTACAAATCTAAAGCAAAAATCATCTTAATGTCATGAATTGAAATCCTACTAACCACGCACAGGTGGACAATGGCCTAAAAACCAGACAACTCCCAAGCACTTTTGCTGTTAAAAATAAAAATATCTACAAGGATACGCCTTATTCTTGCATGATACTAGAAGCCCCATGAGAAATAGGAAAAAGAAAAACACTAGGGAAGGAAGAAATCAGGTGGTTCAGACTATACCTCAACGTATGGAGGGTCTACAAAAGAAAAAAGCTGCTGGAGGGATAGGGCCGATGGATTTGAAGACGAAGGCAGGGATTGGGCAGAACTCCTACGGATTTGGAGAAGGGAGCCGGGGGTCATGGCTAACCGGCTGATTCCACCTCCCACACGCGCAGTAGATGGAGCCAGTGACTAAGGGAACTAGGTGGGACGTGTACCAATGGAGAGAAATGGGTTGCTGAAAGATAGAAATTGAGCAAGTTTTTGAAGTCTAATGCTAAAAGAATTTCAATAACTACTGACACATGGACTTTTGTTCAAAAAATTAACTACATGTGTGTGGCTGCTCATTTCATTGACAATGATTGGAAATAACAAAAGAGAATCATTAATTTCTGTCCAATTTCTAGTCATAAGGGTGAAGCAATTGGCAAGGCAATTGAAAAACCCTTAGGTTCATGGGAAATAGAAAATTTGATGACCATTACTGTGGATAATGCTAGTTCAAATGATATGGTTGTTACTTACTTGAGGAGAAAAATGAGTAATAACCCTAGGTTGACTAGTGTTCTGAAGGGGGCTATATTCATATGAGGTGTGTGGCTCATATAATGAATTTGATTGTGAATGATGGTATTAAGCTTGCTTCTGATTCCATTGTCCGTGTGCGCAACGCTGTGAGATATGTTAGGCAATCTCCAACACGATTACTAAAATTTAAAGCATGCATTGTTGAGGAAAAAATTCAGGCAAAGAGTTCATTGTGTCTTGATGTCCCTACTAGGTGGAATTCAACATATTTGATACTTGAGATAGCTCTAAAATTTCGAATGACTTTTGTTGCTTATGAGGATCAGAATCCTTTTTATGTGACTGAACTTAGGGAGGGAGGAGGTTTGGGCAAACCTGAAATGGAGGATTGGGACAGTGTTAGTTCAGTAACAACATTGCTTAAGGCTTTCTATGATCTTACATTGCATGTCTCTGGATCTTATTATGTGACTGCAAATACTTACTTCAATGAGATAAACAATGTTGATATGTTGTTGCGGGATTGGAGCATATGTACGGATAAAGGGCTTTGCTTCTATGTCCTTGAAAATGAAAGAGAAATGTGAGAAATATTGTGGGGATCCTGAAAAGATGAACTTGATGATTTTTATTGATGTTGTGCTTGATCGAATAAGTAAAATAGAATATTTAGAGTTTGCAATAGTAAAGATATATGGAAAGAACATTGGGGATAAACTTATTGCAAAGGTGAAAATCACACTTAAGCAATTATTTGATGAGTATAAGTCAACTTACTCCACTCCAAACAACCAGCCAAGCAAAAGTGATAAAAGTGGTGGTTCTAATGTAATAAACTTGGAGGATCAAGGACCATCAATGTCAAAGGCAATCTTGATGAATCAATTCAGGCAACTCAAAGCTATGAGTGGTCTCGAATCAAAAAGTGAGTTGGATAATTATCTAGATGAGAACTTAGAAGATTGTGTTGAAGACTTCAATGTTCTTGAGTGGTGGAAGGTCAATAGCCCTAGGTTTCCCATTATTTCTTGGTTGCACGTGATGTGTTGGCTATTCCAATGTCCACTGTTGCTTCAAAATCGGCCTTCAGTACCGGTGGTTGTGTGATTGATCCGTTTAGGAGTTCACTGTCTCTAAAGATTATTGAGGCACTTGTTTGTGCACAGGATTGGCTGAGAGCTTCAGGGAAGAAAGAGCATGTCAATGTCGAAGAACAATTATAAGAAATTGAATAGCTTGATCAAGGTGAGCTTAATTTTGTTGATGGTGCGATATTAACATGTAAAATTTTGTTCTATTGAATTTATGATTTGTTTGTTTTGTTTTATTTTTTTTTTTACCAAATTTGGAGACCACCTCTTTTGCACCTGCTGTTATTGATATCGCTTAGCTAGTTAGCTAACCTAGCTTGAGCATTGTATTTGTATTGGTGAGTTATGACTTATGAGTATTATTGCAAACATTTCACTTACAATTTTTATTACTGTTTACATCCCTATGTGATTGTTTCCTTATTTTTCTTGAAGGTTATGACTAATGCTTCAATGTTGTTGGACCCAATAGGAGGAAACAAGTAGAAAAGGATGGTGATGCACTGATGCTTTTTGTTGCACCCAATTGCTATGTGTGGTTATGACTTATGTTATGCTATTAAATTTCACTCTTTGTTCATGTCATGGCCATTGGGACATGTTTATTATCATGTTAAGTTTATTCATATTGTGGCCATTTTTATGTTTGTTACTAGTTCTTTTAAGTGGATATTTTTAGGACCTGCAGGCTGGACATATTTGAATGTGGAATGAAAATTATGGAATTATTAAACCATGCAATCAGAATTTCAGGTCAACCTGACCCTAACCCAACCCTAATAGGGTTAGGGTTAGGGTTAATCGGGTTAATGATAGTTTAAAAAAGTCAGGTTTCAACCCGAACCCGACCCTACAACCCGAACTTTCTACCAGACACCCTCCTCTGTTGATCAGAAAGATAATGTTGATTCGTTACTTCACAAAAAATGCAAACTGAACTCGCCATTAGTGAATCAATCAAATATACTTCCACTGACCCATTAATAGAGTTTTGGCTTAATGCCTTACTTTGCCTGGATGTAACAAATTCTATACCTAATATCAGTAGGTTCTATTCATCTTTTTGGAGTTCAAAGTTCTATAGGTTCATCAATGATGTTTTTTTTCTCTTGCTTTTGTGTTTAGGTTGCCTCTTCCTAATGATTGTGATCTCTATTATGTTAATAGGGATACACTTTTTTGCATCATAAAGATGGTGAGACATTTTTGTAGGCAACAGCATAGGATTTAAAGCTGACTTTTTTTTTATGGTGTGGGAATCTAATTCCATTGTTTATGGTTTTGAAGACACAACGGCTCTAGAAAATGTGGCAATCTTTAAATCATTGCTATCTAATTTCAAATTAAGCTGTATATTAAGACCAGTTTGCTTGGCTTTAAGCTGAATTAAAGCCTAAATATTTTATTTTTATTTTTACAATTTTTTTATCCAAAACTAATATTTTTTGAAAACTAATACTGCACAAGTATAATAATCTATATTTAATAGCATTTTTCTATAATGTAGCTAAAGTCAATAACAATTCAATTACAATGAAAATGAATGTTATTAAATGGATAATAGTACCTGTAGACTATTAGCTTCAAGTGGCATTGGTTCCAAAATAAGATGCCATAAAAATAAAAATAAGCTATTTTAGATTACTTAACTGCACTAAGGAATTAATAGTTTTCGGTTGCTAATTTCCTAAAACCATCAAAGAAGAATAATTTCCTTACCAAAATCTCTCAAACTCAACTTTAGGTAAAGAAAATTGAGCTAATTTATGTTTCAAATCCCTATGAATATATGTTTGTGTTGAAGTTTTTTATTCTTCTATTTTAGTGATTTATTGTTATGAAAGAGAAGGCCACGTGACATTTTGGAATACCACATCTATATATAAGGCATCATATCATCAAATTTTATACAAGATAATGAAAAAACTGATGCAAGAGATTTTGGTAAAATGCGTATTAAAAGATATGAGATTTTATGATGATACAAAGTTAAGTAAGTAACCACTTTAAGAATGATTTTATTAAAAGGAATGTGTTGGGTGGGCTAAAGGCGAAGAAAACTTAAAACTTAAAAGCCATTTATGGGAGTGTGAATGCCACGTTGACTCTATTTGCCAAGCTAGTAGTCACCCTGTTATAGTCACCCTGTTATCCATCCGAATTATACTATATAATAAAACCCGTGGACGGGTACTATTCAAATGAACAGTAAAAAACAGTATCCTTACGATTTTGCCCTTTATTACTTTGCCCCAGTCTTTTGCCGTTGGTTTGTCTGCTTTGCTTTCGTGTTTGTTTGGGTGATGGGCTTAGGCAATTTGTCTGGTTTGTGTCCATGTTTGTTTGCCTCATGAGCTTGGGCTAGCATTATTTTGGACCATGTATTTCTTGGTTGCTTTGTGTATATTTTTTTTCCTAGTTGTTTTGGGAATTGATCCACGTGTATTTGTCTCAATTTAATTCTTTTGACCGTTGGTGTAACTTGTCCGGTGATGTTGACGGGAACAGAGTGTTGGCGGGATTCTCTTCGCCGTTGAATATTCTTGGTTTTTTGGGTGAACTGTGGTTGTTCTCTCTTTGCTATTGTTGTTTCTATTGGAGAGATGGAGGGATTGTTTATGTCTTTTGAGGTGTAAGGATTTCTGCAATTTTGCTGTCACCTGTTGTTCTTCCCGTTGATTATTCTCCACTTGGCTGTGAGTTTCGTGGGTTTGTTTTTTGATTTCTTTGTCTCTTTCTTGCCTGATCATGTTTCTCTTTTGCAGACAGTGGGTTCGTTTTGCGTTTGTATTGCTCCATCTTAGTTCTTGGTGGTCATGTTGCTACGATTACCAAATTGTGTGATGTTTATGGTGTTTTTGTTCATTCACTCATTCTGGTTAGTCTTATTCGTTTATGTGTTTTTAGTAGTTGTTGTGTGCGTATTTTGAGTAATGTTTGATTCTATGTGTTTGTGAATGTGCTCAATTATTGCCTTTGGGTGATTTGTGCGGTTTTTGGTTTCGTTATTGGTCGAATTGTTTATTAATCCATTTGTTGCATTGTTTTTGTGGATATTAAATACTTTTTTTTGTTGGCCTAATTTTCCCTATAACTGCTTTCCTTTGGTATTGATGGTATATGTACTGTTGTTGTTTATTATAGTTCATTCTTATTTTGTGTCTTATTTTGTCACATCAGTCATTAAATGCTTATGCATTTTATATAATCTACGAGTTGTGTTTTTTTATTTTCATATATATTTGATGTATATTTTCTTTGCAAACCAATTAGACATTGACAGAGAATGCATGGTTGAAGAGGTTTGGATTGTCATATTGATATTATTTTGGGTTTTTATCGGTTTTTTTGTAGGAGTGTTTTGCCCATTACAAATTGAGTGATTGTGTTGTTTGTCTGATGAGGTTTGGGATTTCAGGATTATGCATTGGTTTTTTCTTCTATGTCATTGTCACCAATTATCATTTTTTTTTGGGTTAGTGCCATTTTATGTACCTGAGGTTTCCCTTATTCTTTTTCCTTATTTTGTCACATCGAACATTAAATGCTATTCTATTTTATATATTTTCCTGGACTCCTATTTTATTGTTTTACTATTTCTTTCATATTTGTTGTCTTTCCCAAGAAATTATATTTTTATAGAGAATATGCGGTTCAGAGGCTATAGGTACTAAGATTGGAATTTGTTTGGGTTTTAAACGGTTGTTCTTCAAGTAGTTTCTTCTCCATCAGAGATTCAGCAGCTACATTATCTGGTGAATAGGGTTAGTGCCTTTTGCTTCGGTTTGTCTATTTGTTAGTGATTCAAGGTTGCTATGATTGTTTTGCTTCAATGTCATTGTCTTCCCTTTTGTTTTTATTGTATTTGGTGTTATTTTGTTTCCTTTGTGTTTGCTTTCTGCTCTATGGTTACTTTTGTATGTTTGCCTCTTTCGTTTTACTTTTATCTTTATACACTCATTATTTATGTGATGCTCTATCTGTTGGTTATTTTTATTTATTATAGTTTTGTATCTCATTAACGTGTGCCTGTTTCTTTTGTCTCTTTGTTGTTATTTTTATTGTTTCATTTATTTCACTCTGTTTTGTTTCAGGTGTATTTAAGTGCTTGGTATGTCTTTCATTATTGGTTTATACTCATGTTCTGACATTTTCATATTTCAGTTATGGATTAATTAGCCATTTTTTTAGCGGCCTCTTTCGTGTATGCTTCATCATGTTTTTGCCATGTTTGTGTTTGATGATGTTTGTATCATGTTTTTACTATGTGATGCTTCACTTTTATGGTTTTATGACTCAAGAGGTGGATCATTGTCTTTCTTATTATCTATTATTTTCAGTTCTGCACAAAACTATCAGCTTTTCTCTTGCTTGGTTGTTTTGCCATTTATGTTATTATTGCTATCTCTATTATTCTTTGGGTAAATGTGGATTTTTGTTTTTTTTCCTCACTTCGCTTTCTTTTTTTTTGCTCAAATCTTTGACTAAATCAATAAGATATGATGCCATATAGGTTAATGTCATTTTCAATTTTGTTCATTATTATGGATCTTGACATTAAACTTCCTCTTATTTTTAATCGATTATTGTACTTATTGTATTGGTTGTTTTTTCTTTTTATGTATTCATGTATAATTTCCTAGATAGACTCAGCATCCTTCTGGTTGCATTGTTTCTTTTGGTTGATGATCACTTATAGGCTGTTGTTATTTTAAGTGTCTTTTGTTCATTTTTGTGGATCATAACATTTAACTTCATGTTGTTTTTAATCAATTATTGTGCTTATTGTTTTCGTTGTTTTCTGGTTTTATGTGTTGATATATGGTTTCCTCGATAGACTTAGTATCCTTCTCTTTTGATTGTTTCTTTTACTTGATGTCAGACATGTTTGTTCTATGTTCTATATTGCAATAATTAATTATTTAAAATTTAGTTCTTCATTCCTTTAGTTGATTGATTTTTATGAACCTTATTCACGTTTTAGTTTCTCTTCTCAATGTTTCCATGACCATATTCTTTCTTATCTGCATAATGTAACTTCATCATTCGTTATACTATTTTTGTTTTTTTCTGTTCCCTTTTTTAGGACTCTGCCTCAAGCACTCATATGTTATAAAGTTCTTCTTGCCTGTGATCATATTTGAAGATTTACATAAGGTATTTCATACATCTTGGCCAGTGAGTTTACTTTTTCTTCTGATGTATTATAGTTTTCAGCCTCATTGATTAATTTCTATATGATATTTGTGTATGTTGGTGTCGTTGCATATCTCTATTCATTATGACCTTTGATGTTCATTGAATATTATATCCTACATTTATTGTCGTTTTTTAGTTAACATCCAGTAGGTAACATCAATATCTACAGTAGATTAAATAAAAGCTCCATTGATTAGAATTATCAATATGCACCCCAATAAACCATTGACCAACGATAAAAGCCTAAATGATTATTGGTCGATCGTCGAAACCGTCAAAAATAATTCTGATATCTCTAACAACTCAGAATAAATAAATTTATAGTCTAGCAGTGAAAACCAGGTCGAATCCCAAAGGAGATTTTTTTTTTCTTTACTGAAAGCTTCCTGTCAGAAAACTGAAATAAAAGATTGGAGGGTTTCTTCAATTAAAAGCTGAAATAAATTAACTGTAGAATCAAAACGAAATTAACCAATACTAAAAATGCTCAGTTCATGGTTGATTATCCATTCCAATCACGTAGTTGATCATCGAAAGAAAATATTTCTTCAATTCAAGCAAATAAACAGGACTCTCTTTAAAGCTAAAAAGAACCCTAAGAATTCAGCAGTAAAATTAACCAGAAAAAGCTTCAGATTAATTTCTTAATTTTGATTAACCAGATATTGAAAAGCAATTTCTAATTATCTCAAAATCAGCATTAAGATCAATGAACCAAAAAGTTTATTCCAGGCAACAATCCAAAAGCTTGAACAATTTAACCTGTCTTACTTCTTCGTATGAACTAACCAGAAATAAAAGCAATCTCCAATCAATTCACTTGCTTCTAATTGAATTCTTCACCTAAGCGGTTGAAAGAAAATCAAGCAGATTTGCAATTGCAGAACCAATTCAACAAGCGAGAACAGGAAAATTAATTGCAATAAATCTGAACAACAAAGAAGTAAATACTTGAAATTAAAGAAAGTTTAAGCAAGAAAAATCAATCCTCACAACCGGTGTTGGCGATGGAAATCGTCCCTAGAACTGAATTAGAAAATTACTCAGCCATAATCAAAAGAAAAACAAAGAAGAATAAAAGAAACTAAAACTAGAATTAGGAAAAAGAGATGGAGATCGGGGGTGCGGCGGCAGCCACGCTTAAAAGCCAAAGAAAACTAAAATCTATGGCTAAACTCATAAAAACTCCCTAAACTTTCTATATTATTACAAAAGTACCCCAAACAAATAAAAAGATTGAAAATAACTATAAGGTTTCAAAGTTGTCAGCCAAGCAATACTCCAGAACAGCAATAGTAACTTCAAGCTGATATTCGACCTTGATTAAGCCATTATTTCTCAAAACTCAAAAAATAAAAGTTGTATATCTCTTTCTTATCTTCGAAACGACACCTAAATAGAATAAAACGGACATCTACAGCCAAAGATATGCCCAAAATACCGCAACTACTTCTGAACCGGCGGTGACTCGTAAATCGCAACTTTGAAGCTGAATTTGAACCTATTAACGTGCAAACTAGGTTTCATGGTATGAATGTGATTTGTAGATCCAGATGTTAGCTTTCCAATGAATCAAGAATCACTTCATTCCGATCTCCGTAGCTCAAGATATAATTTTTCTACCGGAACATCACCAATCTGTCAACATCCTGAAAGAGCACAACCAAATTAAAACTTGTAAAATGGCAAATTAAATTCACTTTCAATCAATTAAGTCCAGATATTCTCTAAGCTACAAAACATACTCAAAATATATATTTAAGGTTCAAAACATATTAAAACATACTAAATATGAGAGAAATAAATATAATAAATATAAGCTTATCAATTATGATGCGACTGTGACACGAAATCGAAAAAGAGGCAGAACAATGAATCAAAGAGATTTAGATGATTGGTTACATTTAAGGAAAGAAAATGATGAAGTACCTATTATTCATCCTGAATATTCTGAACATCAGTTCACAAGAAATATGTTTCAAGTGGGAGATTCTTTATCTCAAGGAATGCCAGTTACTGAAACTTTAGAATTTCAACACATGTTGTTAGCTGAATGCCTGAACCGTGATCTTCGTTCCTTAATGGATGTAAGAAGAAGGAGTGCTATTCTATTTTTTGAGAATTCTTCAGCCTTTGCTTCATCTACTTCTCAATGTGGTATCAGTTTCAACGAGAATGGTTCAACCTATTATCAGAATAACGATAGAATCGGTATAAGTACAATGGAAGATCAACAGTTAACATCTTCACAAAATGAGAACTATGGTGCATCTAATATTCTCAAAGAAACTGATAGGTTTGCAAACTCCTGTCAGTGGCCACAGTCTGAATCAGTTTCTAACCAGAATTTTTCTTCTTTTTTAAATGATAATCTAAATCGCATTACTTCAGTAGAAGGTATGCATTTATTTTGTAGACACTTGATGCTTTGCCTCTTTTTTATAGATTGCGTATTTTCCCTGACTTCTTTTTCTCCCGTTATTAGATGTTTCGTCTCAGTACATTGACCTAGGCGATTATGATCAAGAATGTGAATATTGTCATGCATTCTTTTGGTTTGAAGAACGAGTTAAACGTCTATCGAACAATAGTCGAACCAGATATAATCGTTGTTGCACTCGTGGTTGAGTTCACCTTCCTGATTCCCAGGAACCCCCTGAATATATTAAGCAACTCTACCAGAACACACATTTCAGAGATAATATTCGTGTATATAATTCTATGTTTACAATGACTTCATTTAAGGCAAAAATAGATGAACTCATTAATGATGGTTCTGGGCCATAAGTTTTCAAGATAAGTGGACAAATATTTCACAGGATAGGTTCTCTGTGTCCACTTCCAAATGAAGATCCTAAGTTCCTGCAACTATATATATATGACACACAAAATGAAGTATATAATAGGATGCATCATTTTAGATTTGAAGGATCTTCGGTTCTCTAGCCTAACATAGTTCAAGGTCTTATTAGAGTTCTTGATGAACATAATGTTGTAAGTATCGATCTGTAACAATCACGAACCACCAAGACCCGAGGCGTGTATTCACTGTCCTTAAGGATTATAGCTCGCGACTCTCCAAAGTGTGCAGGAGAACAGGTCTGCGAAAATCCCCCAGGATACAACGGGTCTTCCGAGAAGTGTGCACTCACACCCGGGATACTCTAGGAATCAGCAGAAACACAAGAACCAGCAAGGATCAGAGTAGGAAGGGAAGAGAAGAGAGAGCTCAAAAGCGGTGTATACTGAGAGTGGAGTGGAATTGGGTATTTATAGGTAGCAATGGTCCGAATTTAAATGTTGGGTAATAATGTCCGAATTTAAACATTGGGTAATAATGTGGGGAGTTACAAAATTAATATCGGTTATAATTTTGTACGTTAAGCCCGTTTTGTTTTCCAACATTTGAAAAACAAGTTTTCTGGGTAAGGATAAAAAAGTAAATTCAGAAAAATGTAAAAACTGACTTGGACTGGGCCTCGTGATACTTTGCGCGCAGGGGGAAATCGGGCTATTTCCACTGTTTTGGCCCATCTTGTGCGCGCGAGCCCATTACTACTTTCTTTCTTACCTAGCCCACTTGGGCATGGTAACTTATAAAGTCTAGAAACTCTCCTTGTCCAAGCCATGTGGGATATGCCTTTTGGAATACTTGACAACAATCCCCCACATATTTCAAAAGGCATTACTTCAAGGTTTCTTGCTGGCTTCAAGCTCAAGAATGCAATGCATCGTGGCTGGTGTCTATTAGACTATGAACCAGTCCTAGAGCCAATGATACTTAACTTACAGAGTACTTGGTGAAGCATTTAGTTTCTATGAACCAAATACCCTTTTGTAATTTAAGTGATTCATTGATCACATTACACCCCCACAATTTCTGCTGTTCATCGCGTTGTTGCGCTTATCGGCCATGCGTATGTCCTGGTTTTCATGAGTGCTTTAGAGATTCTGCCACAAATCTCATAGGAGCGGCTTCACTCCTACACTCATATAGGTGATTCCATCAAGTGTATACTGCATAAATACACTACCCATCATGGCTTATGTAAATCATTAAGAGCTTTTTGCTCATCCTCTAGTAAATGCAGTATTTGCATTATCTACACCATAGGAGGGACCTTTTAAGGAAAAGTTTCGATAATGCTTCCAAGGTCTAACAGTGACTTGTTATTACCCATATGAACCTAATTCATGGGATCTCCAATCACATAGGTTGGGTTACCATCACTATTGACTCAGGTTGGCAATAGTCTCATTCCCCTCGATGTTTCATATATCATTTTCCTTCCTAGAGGTTTAGTCAAAGGATCGGCCAAATTCACTTCTGACTTTACATAATCGATCGATATAACACCATCATTAAGCAGCTGTTTTACAACATCATGTCTTAATCGAATGTGTCTATTTTTGCCATTGTAAGTTTTATTTTTTGCAATTGCTATTGCCGCTTGGCAATCACAATGCATAGACACAGAAGGCATTGGCTTTATACCCAACGGTATATCTGCTAAGAAGTTTTTCAACCACTCAGCTTCACTTCCAGCCATTTCTAAGGCTATAAATTCTGACTCCATAGTGGATCTGGCAATGATGGTTTGCTTTGAAGATTTCCAAGACACAGCTCCACCACCAAGAGTAAAAATGTACCCACTAGTAGATTTGGTTTCATCAGAGTCAGAAATCCAATTAGCATCACTGTACCCTTCTAGTACAGCGGGAAAACCACTATACATGATACCACATTTCATGTTACCTTTTAGATATTTCATAATTCTTACCAAAGCATTCCAATGTTCTTCATTCGGATTTTGAGTATATCTACTCAATATACACACAGTATAAGCTATGTCAGGTCGAGTGAAGTTCATTAGGTGCATCAGACTTCCAATAATTTGTGCATACTCTTGTTGAGCAATACTTTCACATTTATTTTTCTTTAATTGTGTGTTTGCATCATAAGGAGTGCTCACAGGTGTCACCTCAAAATAGTTAAACTTCATTAGAAGTTTTTCAACATAGTGCTCCTGTGACAACATTAAGCAACTTTCTTTCCTTATGATTTTAACACCCAAAATTACACTAGCTTCCCCTAGATCTTTCATGTCAAACTGTGAAGATAGGAAGCTTTTGGTGTGTTCAACTATTTCAAGAATAGTTCCAAAAATGAGCATATCATCCACATAGAGGCTAATTATTACACATTCACCACCCTCAAGTTTTGTGTAAACACATTTATCAACTCCAGTAGTTGAAAAGTTATTACCTAACAAGACTTGATCAAATTTCTCATGCCATTGTTTAGGTGCTTGTTTTAATCCATATAAGGATTTTCGCAACTTGCACACCTTTGTTTCTTGTCCAGAAACAACATAGCCTTCTGCCTAGACCATATATATTTCCTCTTGTAGATCCCCATTTAAGAAAGCAGTTTTAACATCCATTTGATGTATAATAAGTTTATGTACAGAAGCCAAGGCAAATAAAACTCTTATTGAAGAAATCCTAGAAACTGGTGCAAAAGTGTCAAAATAATCAACATTTTCTTTTTGAGTAAATCCTTTTGCTACCAATCTTGCTTTATATTTGTCAACCGAGCCATCAGGCTTAAGTTTTCTTTTGAAAATCCATTTACAACCAATGGGTTTAGCACCAGGTGGTAAATCTACCAAATCCCATGTTTGATTTTGTAAAATAGAATCTATTTCATTTTGAATGGCTTCTTTCCAGAAAACAGATTCTTTCAAATAAATCACCTGGTTAAAAGTTATGGGATCATCTACAAGGTAGGTATAAAAGTCACGTCCAAAGGAACTCTCTTTCCTTTTCCTTTTACTCCTTCTCAAATCTTCCACTTGATGTTCAAGGATATTTTCATCAGTGGGGGCACGAGAAATCTTTTCCTTTTTCAAAGGAAAGATATGCTCAAAAAACTCAGCATTTTTTGTTTCGATTATGGTGTTGCAGTCCAACACATCACTTCTCAACACTAAAAATTTACACTAAAAATCTATATGCAGCACTATGATCTGCATATCCAATAAACATGCAATCGGATGTCTTTGATCCAATTTTACACTTTTTTGGTTAAGGAAGCATAACCTTTGCAAGACATCCCCAAACTTTTAAGTATTTTAATTTGGGGCATAACCCTTCCATATTTCATATGGAGTTATACTAGTCTTTTTATAAGGAATTCAATTTTACAAATGACAAGCAGATAAGATAGCTTCTCCCCAAACATTATCAGAAGCAGAAGAACTAACAAGCATGGCATTCATCATTTCTTTCAAAGTTCTATTTTTCCTTTCAGCTACACCATTTGATTCAGGAGAGTATGGTGGAGTTAATTCATGAATTATCCCTTCTTTTTCACAGAAATCATTAAACGATAAAAACTCACCTCCTCTATCTGATCTAACTCTTTTAATCCTTTTGTTCAATTGATTTTCCACTTCAGACTTATACAACAAAAACATATCAAAAGCCTCATCTTTGTTTCTTAACAAATAAACTTTGGTGAATTTAGAGAAATCATCTATGAAAGTCACATAATACCTTTTTCCTCCTCTAGTCATAGTATGTTTCAAATCACCAAGATCAGTGTGAATTAAACTTAATAATTCTGATTCTCTTTCAATTGAAGTACAAGTTTTCTTTGTTGACTTAGTTTCAACACATATTTCACATTTATCAAAACTTGTGTTACTAGGGGGTGTGATTAAACCTAATGATTGCATCTTTTTCAAATAAGATATACTCACATGTCCTAGTCTAGCATGCCATAAATCAAGAGACTCAACCAAGTAAGCAGAAGACGATGCATTATTGTTATTGATAATATTAGAAACACTCAGTACAAAGAGACCCTGGTTACAATAACCCTTGCCCACATAATTATTGTTTCTAGTCATGACTATCTTGTCACAATCAAATGTGACCTTGATGCCAGCCTTCATCAGCAAAGACACGGAGACCAAGTTGGCTCTTATGGTGGGTACATGCAATACATCACTTAGAGCCAGTGTCTTTCTAGAGGTCAATTTCAGAAGTACCTTGCCTTTGCCCAGAACTGGTGTACCTCGGGAGTTACCAAGATACACTATTTCAACGCCTTCTCCTAGTGGAGTATAGGAGGAAAATGCATTTCTGTTGCCACAAATATGCCTGGTGGCACCAGAATCTATCACCCACTCTTTTGAATTAGCAGTAAGGTATGCTGGTGAAACTACCGCAGCAATGATGTCATCATGATCATCCCCATGAGCCAGATTTGCCCTTGGCTTAGTAGGTTTATCAAAGTGCCTTCTTTTCTGGCACTGTCGAGCAAAGTGCCCATTTTTTCCACAGACGAAGCAAGGCGGCACTTCTTTGTCCTCATTATTTGCTGGCATTGGTCTTGGCTTGAAGTTATTGTTGGGTTTCGGTTTTGGAATGTATGGTTTTGGATTGTACCTCTTGGAGTTGATGAGATTTGCACTGGAGGTCAATTGCTTCCCTTTGGCTATGCGTTGCTCTTTCCTATTGGTGTCCTCGATGATGATGTGAGTGATTAGGTCGGCCAAAGACAGCTGCTTATGCTTGTGCTTTAGTTGTTGCTTGTATTCTCTCCATGATGGTGGTAGTTTTTCAATCAACAAGCCAGCTACGAACTCTTCTTGCAGTGTGATTTTTTCTCCTTTCAAGTCCTCCAGAAGCTTGTGGTATTCATTGATTTGTGTTTTTACATCCTTCTCATCTTCCATTTCCCATCGATAGAATTTCCCAATCACGAACTTTTGCTTGCCCGCATCCTCCGCTGTGTATTTGAGCAGCATGGACTCCCATATTTCCTTTGCTTCCTTGTACTTAATGTAGACATCGAACAACTCATTAGATAAAGTTGAAATTATTGTGTGACGGCATACCTTATCAGCATAAGTCCAAGATTCCTGTAGCTTGGGGTCATTCGGTTTGGACTCATTCAGTGCGAAAGCAACTCCATGCACATCTAGCAGCATGTAAATGCGTTCCTGCCATCTCTTGTAGTTTTCTCCACTAAACACTTCTATCTTTGAAATGTCAGGGAATGGCTTTGCTAATGTCGATGGAGGGGTTGGAGGAACCGGTATCCTGGCATTGGATGCAGCTTTCATGTAGAAGCGAGCATCAGCGAGCGCCCTATCGCAAGCAGCAGCAAGGTCGGGATCTTTCTCTCGATCAATTTGTGCAATTGCAGTTGCAAGAGCTTTCTCACAGTTGGCAGCTGCAGCCTCGATATCAGCAGGCTCTTCCCGGACAATGTCCAAAGGATCGATGATTGGAGCACCATTGTTGTGGTTCGGATTCATGTTATAATCCTTGAGATTGTTGGAATAATTGAGTTGTAACAATCACGAACCACCAGCGACCCGAGGCGTGTATTCACTGTCCTCAAGGATTATAACTCGCGACTCTCCAAAGTGTGCAGAAGAACAGGTCTGAGAAAATCCCCCAGGATACAATGGGTCTTCCGGGAAGTGTGCACTCACACCCGGGATACTCTAGGAATCAGCAGAAACGCAAGAACCAGCAATGATCAGGGAGGGAGAGAAGAGGGAGCTCGAGAGTGGTGTGTCTCGAGAGAGGAGTGGAAGTGGGTATTTATAGGTAGCATTGGTCCGATTTTAAACGTTGGGTAATAATGTGTCCGAATTTAAAACGTTGGGGTAATAATGTGGGAAGTTACAAAATTAATATTGGTTATAATTTCGTACGTTAAGCCCGTTTTGTTTTCCAACATTTGAAAAAACAAGTTTTCAAAACAAGTTTTCAACATTTGAAAAAACAAGTTTTCCGGGTAAGGATAAAAATAAATTCAGAAAAATGTAAAAACTGACTTGGACTGGGCCTCGTGATACTTTGTGCGCGGGGTAGGGGGGGAAATTGGGCTCTTTCCACTGTTTTGGCCCATCTTGTGCGCGCGAGCCCATTATTACTTTCTTTCTTACCTAGCCCATTTGGGCATGGTAACTTATAAAGTGTAGAAACTCTCCTTGTCTAAGCCATGTGGGATATGCCTTTTGGAATACTTGACAACACATAATGCATTGGTGAAATTGTTCCGAACAGCTAGAGATACATGTCAGGCTCAGGATATTCTAGAATTTCAGTTACGATTGTACCACAAAACACATGAACTGCAATATGGTCTACCTACTTCAGATGATATTGGTGCTATAGTGTTTGAATCTGGTCCAAGGGATAAGAATGACCATGATGTTGTGATTGAATTCAGAAATGGCGATCTTCAAAGAATTAATAAGTTGCATCCATCATACATGTCATTATAATTTCCCTTTATAATTATATTTGGTCAGCATGGCTTCAGACCTGACATTCGCCTCGCTGGAGTTGAAGCTGAAATAACAAATAAAAGGAAATGAGTGACAATGAGGATGTTCTATTGTTTTCAGCTTCATGATAGACCAAATGTATATTCATTGATAACTAATGCTGGGCGACTGTTTTAACAATATGTAGTTAATGTCTACGTCTGCATTGAACAGGATAGACTAGATTACATACAAGCAAAACAAGCAGATTTAAGAAACGAATATTTTCAGGGGATTCATGATGCATTGTTAAGAGGTGATCAGGATGGATCAGACATTGGAAAAAGAATCATATTACCGTCATCATTTACCGGGGGACCTAGGTATATGTATAAACACTATCAAGATGCCTTGGCAATCTGTAGAGTTTATGGAAATCCACAATTTTTCATCACATTTACCTGTAATGTCAAATGGCCTGAAATAAGACGTTATCTCCAGAAGTTTCCTGCCGTTAAACCAGAAGATAGACCAAATATCATTGACAGAATTTTTGAGATAAAAGTTCTGGAGTTCATCAGATATCTAAAGACTAAGAAACCTTTTGGTCATGTTACAGCAGGTGTGCTATGATCAATTTCTTATTACATTCAGATTTATTCTTTTCAAACACATAGTATAGAGCATATAACACCGTCTTTTTTCCTTTTCCCAGTGCCATATACAATAGAATTCCAAAAAAGAAGGCTTCCTCATTGTCATACTCTTTTGTGGCTTCAGCCAACAGCCACTATTAAAACACCTGAAGAAATTGACAAACTGATTTCAGCTGAACTTCCAGACAAAAGAATAAACCCAGATGGCTATAGAGTAGTGAAATAATTTATGATGCACGGGCCTTGTGGTTTAGCAAAGCCAAATGCATCAAGTATGAAAGATGGTGCATGCTTTAAGTATTTTCCAAAAAAGTACCAACCAGTAACATCATTTGACAAAATTGGTTATATTCAATATCGACGAAGAGAGACAGGCATATTTGTCATGAAATATGGAGTAAAATTAGACAATGCCTATGTGGTTCCTTACAATAGAGAATTATGCTTGGTGTTTAATGCTTATATCAATGTTGAGTTTTGTGGTTGGAGCATGCTGATTAAATATTTATTCAAATATATTTCCAAGGGAACTGACCATGTTAGGGCAAGGATAGTACAGTCAGCAGATGAAAATACTAGTATGCTTAATGATCAACAACCTAAGATAGATGAAATCCAAAATTATCTTGACTGTCGCTATATTTGTCCTTATGAAGCATGTTGGAGAATATTTGAGTTTGATATTCATATGAGAGAACAAGTTGTGCAAATACTAGCAGTGCACCTACCATTCATGGAGCAAACTACATTTCGTGCAAACCAGCTGTTGGAGTCTCTCACCAATAACCCCCTGAATAAAAAAAAACATTAACCGAGTGGTTTGTGATGAATAAAGCTGACCCTACAGCAAACCACCTAACATACCTCAACTTCCCGAGTGAATTCGTGTGGCATAATGATGGAAAATGTTGGACTTGTAGATCACATACAAATAAAAGCTCAATTGGAAGGTTAATTTCCCAAGTTGTGGTGAATTATTTTACCTTAGAATGTTACTCTGTCATCAGAAAGGCTGTCAATCTTTTGAGGATGTTCGCACTGTTAACAACAAGATATTTCCTGCATATCGCCTAGCATGTGAAGCTATGGGATTATTAGGGGATGATGATGAATGGCAAACAGCATTTCAGGAAGCTGCACTTTGGCCACAATCATCAGAATTGAGATGTCTATTTGTGCATATGCCATTATACTGCGATCTTTCACAGCCAGTTGCCTTTTGGACAAATAATTGGAAAAAAATGGCAGATGATGTCTCTTTTCAATATGCACCAAGATTTTCAGATGCAAACTTCCATCTCAATGATCAATATTTACATGACTCTACATTATATGAAGTTGAGGTTTTTCTAAACTCATGTTCAAGTTCACTGGCAAATTTTGGATTGCCAATGCCACCTGCAGATTTATTGTTGGATTTGAACAATCGAATTTTGATGGAAGAGAAAAGCTACGATGTTGCAGCTTTATCAGAAGAACACGAGAGACTAGTATCATTACTTAACTTAGAGTAAAAAAATATATATAATGTTATCATGTGCATCAAGCAAACAGCAGCTGATGTTTATCTGTGGACATGATGGCACAGGAAAAACATTTCTGTGGAAAACAATAATAGCTGGTTTAAGAGCCAAAGGCAGTATTGTTCTTGCTGTAGCTTTATCTGGTATCGCATCCTTGCTACTTCCTTCTGGCAGAACTGCACATTCACGTTTCAAGCTCCATTTGGATCTCACAGAACAATCAGTATGCAACATAAAGAAAGGAACCCAGCTTGCAAAGCTACTGCTTCAGACTGATTTAATTGTTTGGGATGAATCGTCCATGAATGACAGACATTGTTTTGAGACACTTGATAGAACACTATGAGATATACTTGGTAAATCAAATCATCTATTTGGAGGCAAATCATTGATACTTGGAGGTGACTTTCAACAGACACTTCCTATTAAACCAGGGGGCACAAAAATAGATATATTATTTTCTTTAATTGCATCATCAGTTATATGGAAACATTTTCAGGTTTATTTCTTAAATCAGAACATGAGATTACAGCAACCAGAACTGAATAAGGATCAAAAAAAAGAAATAGCAGTTTTCTCAACATGGTTACTTTCAGTTGGAAATGGCACTATTGGTAAAAGCATAAGTGATCAAGATTCAGATTCTAAATGGATAGAAATACTGGAAAAAATTTTAATTGAAGATGATGACAGCAATATCCACAAATTGATCAACTTCATCTATGACTCCGGCAGCATGGCAAATTTAAGCCCTTATCACTTTCGTGACAAAGCAATTATTTGCCCAAAAAATGAAACAACTGACTGGCTTAATGAAATCATCTTATCATTGATGCATGGTGAAGCAAGAGTATATTTCAATTATGATTCTGTTCTTCAATTGTCAGGCTATCAAAAGGAAGCAGAAACTCTTTACCCAGCAGAATTTCTTAACACTTTTACATTCAGTGGATTTTCACAGCATCAGATCAAACTCAAGCCTGGAGCCCCAATCATGTTACTGAGAAATATTAACCAACAGAAAGGCTTATGTAATGGCACAAGATTAGTCATCACACAGATGTTAACAAGGGTCATAGAAGCACAGATCATAACAGGAACAAGAATAGGCAAAAAAGTTTATATCCCACGGATATCACTCTTGCATAAAGATCCAAGGCTTCCGTTTATCTTTAAAAGGAGACAATTCCCAGTTAAACTTTGTTATGCAATGACTATCAACAAAAGTCAGGGTCAATCCTTGAACAAAATTGGAATATATCTGTCAGAACCTATTTTCAGTCATGGGCAATTATATGTTGCATTATCGAGAGCAACATCACCACATGGTCTAAAAATTCTCATTAAGAAAGCAAATGATCAACCATCAAATCATACAAAAAACATTGTTTATACAGATTTTCTTAAGAAAACAGGATTATTGCAAGTTTATACAGCAGCTCAGGCTATTATACATCTATATTCTGCTGTGTTTTCTTCTCACTTCTTTCCTATGCATAAATATATGACGTATTACATATCCTGCAGATATAATAATACTACTTTATTAATTTCAGGATGAAACCTAGGAACTTAACATATCTTAGACCAAGAGATGATGATGGAGAGATTGAGGTTCGAATATATGGAAAATGGGTACACTATAATGCTGGAGATCCAAATCCTGTCAGTTACAATTGCATCCTTCTTGATAGAAAGGTCTGCCGACATCCTTTTCTTTAACTGAATGGCTCTATTCTATAAAAAAAATCCCTGTTATTCTTCTTTCATTGTACTTATCTACATTAATAAAAACTACATGTTGCACACATTATAGAATATACAAATCAGAACTTTTTAGCCCCATATCTTGCTGCTCTAAAGTTTAATATTTTCAGAATTTCTCCTCTAATATTCTTCTTGTACCTTTTTCACTCTTATATCATTCCATTTTCTTTTGTGGCACTTTTTTTCCACTCTTAAATTCCTTATCCATGTTTTCTCCTTTTTCTTCACCTTTCATATCAACGCCTGTTACTTTGACTAATGATATACTTGCCATGGCTTAACTAACTGTATGTATAACCAATCTATTTTTCCTCCTTCCTCTTTCTTATGTCTATTAAAATTCTGTTAGCTCTATCCATATATTTTTCCTTTTTACTTCTTTTGTTTGTTTCATGTCCACAAAACCCAAAAAATTAACAACACTTTAATTTCATCTTCCCAGGCTAAAACAATACATGCAACAATGAATTACAGTGACAGACAACACTTTGATTCATAAATCGAACTCAACAGCTGCTACAAAATCTCAGGCTATTTGTCAATCCCAAGCAAGAAGAGCTATAAAATTATACCACATAATACTATGCTACAATTTGGAAGAGCTACTCGATTCCAACGTATTCCAGATGATAACTTCCCTACTCACAGATTCTACTTTACCCAATACAATCAGCTACTGCCACGGCTTAGCAACCACACTCAATTATCAGGTAAATATGTTTTCATATTACGCCTTATACCATTATCCATCTTGCCACCAAATTCTAACATTCACATAATTAAAACAGATTACTTTGGCAGTGTGACGGTAGTTTCTGATCTCATGCGATCAATAGACACAAGGGGAAATGAATGCATTCACAGAGAATTCGACATAGAAAAATTAAGGTATTTATAACATTATGATTACTCACATTATTTTCACTTTCTAACTTTTGCTTATCATTTTCAACCAACCAGTGGCAAAAGCATAAAATGCACTGTCTGGGACAAAATAGCAACTTCATTCAACAAAATTGCTATGTTTGATGCACTTACAAAACCTGTCCTAACGGCAATCACTTCGCTCAAGGTCACTGAATGGAAAGGTGCGTCTGATCTTATTTAACTCCTCAAACCATCTATACTACTCCCAAAATTTTCTATTTATCAGTGCAGCTGTAACATCAGTAATTCTTGCTTTATACAATCAGATATTTATAGCTTATATATCTTGACAATAGGACGCATACAGCTCACTGCTACACCAGTGACTCATATTTACATTAATCCTCAAATCCAAGAAACAACAGACACTTTACCGCAGTAGTCTTTCTCACACCTTACTCTCCTATTTATTATAACATTCACACATCATCCTATTTTTGCCTCTACATACATCTTATCTCCCTTACACTTAAATATAAACTAAGATAAAATCATCATTAAATATTCCATATAGTTTCCAGTCTGTGTATGTTCATGCCCCACCATTGGTGATACAAAGCAAGCCTTTTGAAGACAGAAACAAAGAAATGCTGAGAAACCGAATTACAATAGCTGATCTGCTACAGCAAAATCCACAGAGATATAAGGTAAACATCATTAATATTTCATCCAAATTATTTCTTGACACTATTATACACTGTCCACTTACTCAAATCCTTACATTCTCTAACTATATTTTTGTAGTTTGTAAGGTTCACTTCCAAAGCAACCATCATGCAGATAAATGAACAGCGCAACTAGTATTACAAAGCATGCAATGACTGCCCATTAAAACTAAGACCAAAAGGCAACAAACTAACATGCAGCAATCATGGAGATGCTGCTTCAGAACCAAGAAATCTGTATATATCATTACACTCTGTCTATTTTCCATGCCAATTACATAAAGTTACATTATTAGCCTATTTTATTTCTTCCTCTCAACTTCTACTCACTTCATCTAACACTTGTTTTCCTTATTTCTTGCCAACAAATCAGATATAGTTTCAGAGCCATAATTGCTGATCACACATCCAACATGGAAGTCACTTTCTTTAATGATGCAGCAAAGAACATCCTTTATATGCCATGCGATATGATGGTACGAGATCTTGGATACACTGATCCAATCGTAATACCTCTTCCCCTGATACAGCTAATTGGACAGCAGAAAATTTTCCAGTACTACTTAGGACAGAACAGTAGACAATCAGCACTTGATGTTATCATCTGTGATGTCATGGATGACATTATTGAGATTCAACCACCAAGTCAAGCAGATGAGCAAATCAATCCTCCAACAACACCTGCAGCAGTACCTCCTTCCACTTTTCAGCTGACACCTTCTTCAACCGAAGTATCTATTCCTCAACACCACAGATCTGCACAGAAAAGACTTTTCACTCAGCATGGTAGACTACTGCCCCTCAAATTTCATACTCATTTTAACGAATTACATGGTTCAACCAGATTATGCTAACTTTATGCCTCATCAATAGGTGATCCAACATTGGAGATTAACCTAGAAACAGCAGCTGAGGACCCACCAGCTCCCCCACCTAAAAAAAGAGCTTGATGTAAATGACGTGAGTGCCAGCATCTTCACATGCTATTATACCCAAAACAATGACACCTAACCCAAAACTTTTGTGTCTATGCAGCATATCACCTTTTGAAAGCACAGGCAATCCCAATTTAACAAACTACAGCAACACTATGACTCATTGGTTGATGACAAGCCAGCAAGTTGCACCTTCCAGTAGAATGCTCCTTTTTACCTATTATTACTTATGGTTTAGTTTCAAACAAACAACTTTTGCGAAAGCATTCCTTTCTGGCAACTTGAAAAACAAAACACTGCAGTTCATGACTACCTGTGCATCCTAAACCATTACTACAACCAATGCAATGTATATATTATCTATCCATTATAAACTAATGCAACATTTATCGTTTCTTACCAAGCATAATGTACCGCCACAACGCGCTGGCTTTCCCAACGTCGTTACACCAAAACACAGAGAAAGATAAGGGGATGAGACTTTTAAGTCATAGAATTTTGTGTTTTTCCAAGTTAATCCTAAAACTTCTATACTTGTCACAGTAGCTCTAATTTTGTTGGCCCTACCCCCTATTTGAATGTTGATCAACTCGGTAGACAAAATGCATTAAATGTTCATGGCGCTTATCCTTAATCCATTCAATTATAAAACTTTTCAAGTTTTAAGACTATTAAAGAGTTTTTGGGACTTGAAGGATTGGGCATTTGTTTTAAAATAGGACTAATAGAACTAATATCTTCAAAAAATAATTAGGACTACTATGTTAGATTTACGAGTTTCAGGACTAACTCATCAACATGCCAAAAAATAAAAACACACACACACACACTTTAGAGTGGAAATGTCTTTTCAACACAATAGTGCATCTACATGGAGTGTTTTTGTAAATGATTTTCTAAATGCAAAAGTCCTACACTTGCCTCTAAATTTTCATGTTTTTTGCTACTTAGAATTTGAACATTTTTAACCATTTGCCTTTCTCTTCAAACATGTAGAAAATTAAGAAGTTAGTCGGGCATACAAGATAAAGTCAATGGGTTAATACAAAAGAAACACAAAAGTTTAATGCGTAAATGAGAGCTTTGCCTTTTAAATTCTACAGAGAATATATATGTCACCTTTTATTTCCATAGTTCGTATATAATTTTATAACTCTAGTTGAAGCTTTTTAAACAATAATAGAAAAATATATGCTAAATTTTGAGTATATTTTTCATATTCTCTTCTAAATCTCATTTTTTTTCATCATTTTTATATGTGAATTTGTAAGTTTTATTATATAATGTTGTTATTTAGAATTTATAAATGTAATGGACTCTTACTATAAGATAAAATCATTTTGGTACCAGCAAATCGGTCACTAACCAATTACTATTTCACTTTATAATGATCGATTATGGTGGTCACCAACTGGTTGCCATTTCCCTTTATAGTGATCAATTATGGCAATCACCAATCAGATGTTAGTTTTTATTTCTTCAAAAATTTCAGATACGCAAATTCAAAATTTTTTGATAGATAATTTCATATACCATATTTAAAATTTTTCATTCTAGATTTCTCACTAGGTTTTCTTTATAACATTTCTTTTATTCTTTACTAATTTTTACTATGTAGTTTCATATTCTACCAAATGTAAAGAAAAAATGGCTTCAAACAACGGAGAAAAGTGAGGAATAAGAGAAAAAAATAAAAGGAACAAAGGTCTTCAAGCTAAAAAAAAAGAGAGTCCTCATGAATCTCATCTTGAGGTTTTTGTAGAAAAGATCAGCTTCTTTAATTTAGTTAGACTTTTGTAGAAAGCAGCATTCTTCCTTTAATTCGTGATCTCTATTTTGGCCAGATCTTTTGCTGCAAATTAAACAAAGCACAAAACGAAAACAAAAACAAAATGTGGGAAAGGAGAAACAAAAGAATAAAGGGAAGAAAAAACAAAGGATGGCATTTTATAGGACAGAAAGCACTGAAGCTAAACTTGATTAGTTAATCTTGTTTCTCATGAATCGCCAATATGAAGATTTTAGGGAGGATGATCGAATAAGCGACCGAATAAGGGTAACCAATTTTGCTCCATCATCCGTTAGTAGTCACTTCTCTCTTGTAAATTGTGCCTATTTTTTAGTAACTAGCTTGGTGCAAATGGACTAGCTGCCAAATTTTCAATCACCTATACCAGCCACCAAAAGCCATTTCTGTTTTAGTGTCTCATTTATAAAATTTCTGGATCTGCTACAGTTACACTCACAATATACATCACAAGGAAACCGAGCTATGGGTCTCTTTGCTCACAAGGACAAAACCATTTTCATTTTCTTAGATCAAATACATGTCTAGCGTAAAAAAACAGGAGAAAAAGCATCTCTCGATCTCCAAGAAATGCTTGAAGTGATCTACCTTAAAAGTATTCTTGACCTCGAGGATAAATGTCACGAAAAGCTATTGGATCTATGATGAATGAAACTTTCATTTCATTTGATCTTTCATGAAAGCAGTTGTCAATTTGATGCTCTATTTCCTTACAAGATCATGTTGTCTTAATTCAAATGAACACGACCACTACTACTACCACTAATAAAGTGTAAACCTCTCATTCTCCAGATCATGCATCTATCCTCAACCGTGTAGGCAGAACAAATGGCCTCAAGCCACTCCTCTGTCTGCACTCCGCCTGCGCGATTTGGTACATATATCATGATGCCACGACATGTACCACCGCTTGTACTTGGCCACTTTATCCAGAAGATACTTGAGCTAGTAATTACCAAAATTTCTTCAAGCATCTTCCCGTATATTATCATTTAAGAAGACAACAGATACTTTTCCTGCTCTTCATATGGATTGATGCACGCCTGGATTTCCTCAAGTGTCTTCCCTTTTGTTTCAGGGACAAACTTTGCCACAAACAGAATTGTCATCAAAGAGAATCCAGAGTAGATGTAAAAGGTTCCTGCAACAGCCAAAAAGACAAGGACTTTATGCCATAAAAAGAACAAAGAATTTGAGCCAGTTTATTTTCTATCCAAACTTGCAGAATTATGTGGCTCTTGGATGTACCTGAGGAACTCCAATTCATGAGAAAGTTAAATGTGTAGGACACTACCCAAGCACCCAACCAATTCACCAGGACCACCAAGCTGCCTCCAACTCCTTTGATATTTATGGGGAATATCTGCAAAAGACAGCTACCTTCGATAAGTATCTCAAGGAATTTAACCTTTTCCAGAAAGCATTTGGATAGAAATTTTAGGTAAAGTTTATTCTTACCTCAGACATTATCACCCAAGGAACTGCTCCCATTCCAATTGAGAAAAATGCAATGTAGGTCTGCTTCCCACGTTAAAAAATGAAGAAGAGAGTGTGAGTTTGATTAAAAACTATCAATAAGGAAATCAATGTCGAACGACAACTTTTCCCTCTGATTATTGGGTACTCACCAGAACCCCACCAACAGCCAATATTGGTACCAACTCCAAGAGCAAACTGTGAGTCTGATCACAAATTACAGTACACGAGTAGTATTAGAGGAAATAAAAGAAAACATAATTGTATTTATTTTTGGATACTCTTGTACACCATTATCTCTAGTTCTCTTGCTTAACACTTGTACACTGTTACCTCTTGTACTATATATACTTAAGCAAAACAAACTATTACGCCTCCCAACATTCTCCTTTCTTATAATTTATTTTTGAATATGCTTGTACACCATTATCTCTAACTAGTACAAGTTATCATCTTGAGGAGACAAAAACAAAGCAACAAAAGACAAAGTTGAGCCACAAATAGAATTGCCTACAAATATTTACCTTCAGATAGAATGAAGTTCCCGCTAGGAAGCAGCCTAGAAATGTACCGGCTGCAGAAACCTGTGCAAGAACATAGCACTTAACATAATGAAATTCACACAATTTCAAAAGGTCCGCTCTCTGCCATAACTGAAAGATGATTGACCTGAAAAGCAAATGAAATATCGTAAATGCAATTTTTTACCATGATGAGCGGTCTTCTTCCAGATTTATCCATTAGTATGGCTCCCAAAACAGTTATAGGTACCTGAACACACGCATATGCTATGGTTCCTATTTTGCTATAAGATGGGCCTGCAGTTTGAATAAGGATTATAGTCAACCCTCTGAAATTTTATGCACTGAAATTTTGAAAAAAGTTATGTGTGTCCTGTATTTACCAGCTGAAGCAAAAGTTTCACTTGCATAGAAGCCTATTCCGTTGATGCCTCCAAATTGTTGGAACGCCATTAGTGCTACTCCAATCTAAACACCATCACCAAAATCCAATAAATTGGAAATCTTTCATCAACCAGTATTTGGTGACTGATGCCATTGTGTATGAGTTTCTAAAGATTTGCAGGAACTTACAATCACAGATCGTATGTACTTTTTCTGGAACAAGTCCAGCATCCTTGCTTTTGGGAGGCTTTGAAGAGTCTCAAAGTATAGCTGTTGACAGATAAAGGGGGTCAGGTCCCCTTACTAAGTTTATGTAAGTGGGATTATAGTCATGTGAGAATTACTTGTATCTCAGAAGCCTCGTGAGTTATGTCAGCATCTTTGCCACAAAGTTCGCGCAAGGCGAGTTGAAATTCTTTATCAAGACCAACCTTCGCCTGTGAAGGAAATTCAGATTTATTTCACGCTTCTCCTTTATTGTTCTTGTAGTTTTTTTCCTTTATTTTTTTCTTTTTCAGATACTTACCAACCATCTGGGTGATTCTGGCACAAAACAAAGGCCAACAAGAAGGACAATGCAAGGAACAAGACCTTCATATTTACAAAATAAGCAACAGTTCGTTACTTAGCAACCATGAAAAGATATATTTCTTAGCAAACATGAAAAGATATAAGCAATCATCAACTACTGACAACATAGTCTGGAGATATAGAAGTTACCAGTTAGAGCCAGTGTTCTCCAAGATACAACACTTCCTATTAAGAATGCAACTGATGAACCGGTGACAATCATTAGCTGCAGGAGAACAAGGAAACAGAAACTTCAATCTTAGTGAAAATCATCGTTCCTGAACATCTATTACTTCATTTTATCTTCTTTTTGATGACTTGATCAGCCATATATATATGTTTTCAGGTCTGTCCAACCTGGTTCAATGTCGTCAGTCCTCCACGAAGATTCTTTGGTGCTATTTCAGCTATAAAAATTGGAACCTGTTGTTGGTGCCAAAAGCATTACAGTTTTAACAAGAAATACACACATGTGCATAGCGCAGTAAAACTTTTGAACTTCCAATGTAAGTATCAGTAATTACCACATATGAAAAGACCCCAATTCCATATCCTGTTGAGAACCTTCCCATATCAAGTGTGAGATTTCCCTGTATCCAAACAATTCCAACAAAGGAAAAGAAAACACAAAGAAGAATTATGATTAATTTCTCTTGGCCAATTCAGAAAATGTATGATATGCAGAGAGCACCAACCTTGGAGAAATAAACAGCCAGCCATCCAGTAATGCAGAAACTAGCTGATAACCTCATTGCCTGCTTCCACAGATATGAGAAATGCTCAGCATGACCAAGAACGCTTAGCTGAGGAACCTTCACCAGAGTCTCAAGAATAAAGATAAACATTGAAATCTAACATACCCCTTTACGACCAATAAAGTCTGCAATCCTTCCACTTGTTACAGCTCCGAGCATAGCTCCAATGGTTAATATAGAACCGAACATAGAGAACTGCAAATTCAAGGCAAGTTAGATAAGGGCGAATTATAGCAAACAGTAATGGTAAAGGTTCTGATAAAAACGAGGCTCAAAGAAAGAGAGAGACTAACCTCAGCGATGGATAGATTAAGATCCTTACTGATTGTGGATTGTGTGGGTGCTGAGTAGCCCACCTGCCAAAAGAATAACTTAAGCTAAACAAACCTTTTCTTTTTTCTTTTTTTTTTTTTTTTCTTTTTTGAGGGATTTCTTTCATAGGTTTCATTTTGTTTTCTAGTTTTGGTTCCTAAGAAAAACAAAAAACAAAAAAGAGAAAAAATTTAGTATGACTGATCGACCAATTAGAAATTGAGGAAACCAGAAGCTATTCTAAACTGATGAAATAAATAAAATAAAATAAAATAAAATAAGAAGAAGAAGGAAAACCAAAGAAACATAGAACTTAATCTGAGAAAAAAGTTTCTAGTTGAAGAAAAATAGGAAAAAAAAATAAAGGAAACGAAATGCTAGAGAAAAGAATTCAGGAACTTACACAAGCGCCAAACTCAAAAGAGCCACAAACAGCAACAAAAGTGCAGAGCATAACCATGCACAAGGATCCAGATTCAGAATTAGAGTCATCAGAGGCAGAGCTGCTGGGATAGGAAACAATTTTCTCTTGCCGCCTAATCAGTGGCCTCTCCAAGGCCTCAAGCCTATTGATTTCCCCTGCCTCCACGTCTTTGTAATCCCCATTTCCCATTTTTCCCTTCTGTTTCCCTCCAACCCTCAGAAACAAAGACCGGAGAATGCGGAATGAAGAAGACGAAGATGGAGGTGGTGGAGCTCAGCTGGGTGCGAACGAGCTGTTAGCTGCACGGGACTATTTATAGATGAGCGCCCCCACTGATTTTTTTTTTTTAAATCTTTTGACAAGGGGGTGCTACTTTTATAAGATATTTATGGATTTGTCCTCTTCTCAATGATGGATTGAGGGCCTTGACCCTTGAGGGGTAAATATCTACTTTCAGAAGATATTTATATTAATATTAGCACCCAACTTAATACGTAATAATCTATCTTATTAACTTGATTTAGTTTTTTATCCACCTTTTTTAGATGTAGCATATTTGACAGCATTATTATATAGTTAATGATGTCGATAAATACTACTATATCCTTGTAATTAATACAAAACTTTGATCCTCGTTTTTCTTTTTGAAGGTTCGTTGCCACCTTCAATTAGTACCACAAAGGAAAAGAAGATTAATAAATATAAATTCGAGGGCTAGCAGTGTAATTTACACGTTGTAGTTGCCTAAACCAAAACCCATGTCCGGGAAAAAAAAGAAAGAATTAAGGCCTTTAGAAGCATCGAATGTTTGTTCGAATCAGAATTTCATGTGCGGATAAAGCTGTCACTGACGTGGTGTCGATATCATTTCAGCGAAACCGATGCATTATTATTAGGAACGTTTCTCTCTCTCTGTCTCTCTCGCAACAGTTTTCAGAAACAGTATAAATTAGAAGTCGCCAGATCACGAGAGTCGCCATTTTAAGAAAGTTGGCTTGGGCGTCGTACAATTATTTAATGCCTGCCTTCATATGTTCTTGCGTGGGCCTTACTCAGCCCGACGGCGATTCCGATGTATCAGAATCGCATGATTGGTTGGTTTGGCTGGCCGCCCCCCGGATGTATCAGGAAAGTATTCCGCCTATTTCCAATACTGACCTACACATCACTTTTTCGAGTTCGCGCAATGTTTTGCCCAATTGGTGAAAGTTGAGGAACTTGCCAGTCAGTATTCACCTATTTGGGGGCGGGACCTAGAAATTATTATTACAAATAGCAAACGTTATAGTAGACAGGTGAAATGAAAATCACCGTCTTGCTGACTGTAAGTAGTGGTGGCCGGCCGACCCGGCCCAGCTAGGCTTGAGTTGGGTTCCTGAACCCTTCAGATAGTATTAGAATTGCATGATTAGTTGTTTAGCTGGCCACCCCTCAGATGTATCAGGAAAGTATTCCGCCTATTTCCAATAGTAAACTACACATCACTTTTCGAGTTCCTGCAACGTTTGCCCAATTGATGAAAGTTGAGAAACTTGTCAGTATAGGTGTAAAGAAATAGAACGTTCAATAAGAGTTCATTTTTGTTCGTTTATTTAGTTAAACGAACGAACATGAACATATTTTTCTGTTCGATTAGTTAAACGAACAAACAAAAACAATGTTCTATTCATTCTTTTACGTTCATAAACCATCCGGTTATTGTTCGTTTATGTTCATTTATTTATTTGTTCATTTATATTGATTAATTTATTTATTTATATATTAGCTGTACATTTATTATTATATATGTTTTATAGATCATGCATGTTTATTAGTGTCTACATACTTCACTCATGTGATTATGCTCTAATCTTTCGCAAATTAATACATTACTTTTGTTTCCCTAAACATAATCAGTTATTTTTCTTATAACGTGAACCTGCTGCAGCACCAAGCTGAGCTCCATTGTCATAACCCATAATCTCTCTCATCATCACCTATTACCCTATTGGCAATTGCTAGACTCGCTCCAATTTAAATTGGTGGTAGTCATTAGGTTTAATTGTTCGTGTTCATGTTCATATTCATTTATTAATAAACGAATGAACACGAATAGAGAAGTTACATTCATTTATTGTTCGCGTTTGTGTTCGTGTTCATTTAAAGTTAAATGAACGAACATGAACATAGCTTGTTCGTGTTTATTCGGTTCATTTACAACCTTACTTGTCAACTAGTATTCGCCTATTTGGGGGCGGGACCTAGAAATTATTATTACAAATGTTATCCATTAGAGTAGACAGGTGAAATGAAAATCACCGTCTTGCTGGCTGTAAGTAGTGGTGGTTGGCCCACCTGCCCCGGCTAGGCTTGGGTTAGGTTCCTTGACCTTTCAGATGAGTTGAGTCCAAAGCTGGGTAGAGTTTTCCTGATTTATTCAAAAAGTGTTTAAACAAATTTCAAAACATTATTCGAATGTAATTTGATCGAACATGTTTTTATTTAAAGAAAAATATCACTGCCGATATAAATTTTATTAATGAAAAAATCAAATAGCACTTACATCATTTGGAACATGCCTTACACTTGAAAATAGCCAAACCTTTCAGAAAAAAAAAAAGTAAAACCCAAGATCTGTATTTCACAGCATAATCAGATTAATTATAATCTAAAAATTGCAATGAAAACATACAATCTACTCTTGAGTCTCGTCATCAAAAGGGACCTCATTATCTAAGCTCTTCATATCTTGTTTTCTTATAGCAGCAAAAACCCAATCTTGATTGCAGATGCTAACCTCAACGGCCTTAGGTGTGAGCCTTACCCATTTCTTCGAGATGACTCCTTTTCCCACATTAAAGTTAGCCTCAGAGGAGACAGTAGAGACCGGAACTGCCAAGATCTATTGCGTCAATATGAACAAGATCGAAAATCTTTCTTTCTTATTTTTCCACCACTCGAGGATGTCTTTCTCATTGTTTTCAAATAAAGTGCGAAGGTAATCATCCTATTCTGTCAAATCCTGCATTTGTAGGTCTCAATTGTTTGAGGATATATGCCATCGAGTTGAACCTTGATGATGAAGAAGAGGTGGACTATCAGTAGATGTTAGATCAAATGACCTAACCTTATCAAAATGCTTAACAGAGTAGAATTTGTATAACTCTCTCAAATTATGATCAACTTCAGTAGAAATATCAAGTGCAAAAACTTGTGGCTATGTCTGATAGTATGTTTCTAATAGTTGCAGATAACCCGTAATTTTGATATTAGGATATAATACATATGAAACAAGATATATTGCTAGGATCTCATGAAAATAATCAAGTCATTTCTTTTACATTACTTCAACAGTTAATTGCAAAAACTCACCGTTCTTGTATTGGTTGAAAAAATAGACAATAGTCACAAAATATAACATTGTTTGGTGCACTGTTGGATAATAAGCCTCAGGGAAAAAGTTTGTTACCTTATACAAATATCTAAACAACTCAACAAAGATAAAATATTTTTCCCAACCCTCATTGATTAGTCATTCGGCTTATACTCTTGAGTTTACAAATTGAGTCAAAAGATTTACTCATGGTTGGGCGTCATTTAACATTTTAAATGTTGAGTTCCATCAAGTGAGGCAATTTGTTTTAAACATTTTCTAAGTAAAATTTACCCCATTTTTTAATATAAAACATTTTAAAATCATGAGCCAATTTGTTCATTATTTTAACAAAAAAGTAAAGCATTCTAAATTGGCCCGATTTCATTTTACAATTGTTATAAACCATTTTGAACACATAAATTCAAAATATGACACAAGCAATAAATATGGAAAAAAATTTCATCAAGAGGTGATTTTATTTCTTTTATTAATTCTCTCATAACTAAATCATTTTTTGAAATATTATCAAAAGAAATTGACAAAATTTTATCGATAACAAAAAATTCCTGCAAATTTTCAATAATGCAGTTGAAAATGTTTCAACCCGTATGATCAAATTTCATACATTTAAAATCAACAATTTTTTTTAATAACTCAATCATCATCTATCCAATGAGCAGTGACACAATAGTAATTTTGTTCTATTGGAAATGTCCATATATCATATGTAAATGATAAACAATGATCAAGAATAGAAAAATATGCTTGTACTCATTTTTCCTAGCTTCATATAATTTAAAGCTATCTCTTCTAGCCATTTGTCTAGATATTTTTTTATAAGCAGGATTTGAATTTTCTACAATAAATCTTTCTAAGTGTTCATCCTCAGCTTTTTGAAACGATTTTTCCATAATAATCGTCCAATTGATTAGTCATTGTCTAGCAATTTTTAGGTTATATCATAAAATACTTGGACCACTAGAGCTCTCAATGTCCGTCAATTGTGTTTGTCCACCGAAAATCCCGACTAAATCTCTATGGGCTTTGTTTAAGTGCCGAGTGAGAGTACCCATCCCAAAATTCAACTTGTGGGTAAACTTGCTCCCACAATTGCACTTGGCATACCTTATATCACCTTCCCACACTTACTTAAAATGCACCAAAATGAATGCCTTCAACTTATTGGTTTTCCCTCAGGTTGCCTCGGGTTATGTGTTTTGTGGCATCAGTTGGGAACCCTCGACGTTGGCTTAGGTCGGTGGAACCTTTTCAACGTCATCATCTGAAGTTGATCTTCTAGACCCAACTCGTAGTTTCATCATGTCGATGTTAATGACGTTGTTGGTAACCTCTTGAATTTGTGGGCCTCGGCATTTGCAGAAGAGATGGCCACAGAAAAATGAACCAACTCCGATGCTAGATGAGGAGTTAGTGATACCTTTGTCGGAGTTCTTTTTTCATGAAGCCATGAGTGACAAAAAAAATTGTTGATGGAGAAAAGATTAGGAGAAGATTAAAAAAAATTAGCGGATGATTAAGAAAATTAAAGAGAGCTAACAGAGAGAATAAGATAATATTGTAAAAGGAGATTGGAGAAGAGAGCTTTGGTGTGAGGAAGCATGGGAAGGGGGCTGCATATTTATAGAAGAAAGAAAATTGTTGTTTGCCCAAAAAGTCCTAAAAAATTAGCCGTTAATGGCTATTAAGTGGGGTAAAAAATTCTTAGGCAAAGAAAAAAAACTTCTAAAGTCGTTAAAGGGGGTGGGGTGGTATTCCCCCATCCTCCTTTTTGAACTTTCTGACTATTAGAAAACGGCTAACCTCGCTTGGGCCCAACTGAGTCTTGGGCTAGTCAAGTCCAGGATGGGTTAGCTGTGCTGGTGGGCCAAGGCATGCCATTTTTTGTCCTCTTCCCTCATTTCGGGCCATATTCGCCCCACACCTATCCAAGCCTCCTCTGTGCCAAGTTGAGCTCAAGTTTAATGTCGAGTTTAACCTATGCCGGGTCCGGGTCAACACCGCTCAGTGGCCACCTCTAACTGTAAGATGAGAGGACAAATTTTTCAATATTATAATGGATAAGTTTTGCCAATCATCACTTTGTTGGTTAGCACGATATCCATTATTTTTTGTGGTTGATTAGGGTTCAAATTTTGATTTTGTGTAAGATGTTTCTCCTTTTTGTTGTCAAATAATAGGCTAAAATAGGATAGATTGAGATTGAGATCAGGGTGAACTTATTAATAAAATCTTTCTTATAAGTCTCTATTATATGTAATTATGAGTTAAAAAAAGATAAAATTTGCCACATTTGATCTCCTTCCACACTATAAATCATATTGCTTCTTTCACATGTTTTTTATCTTTGACTTATAAACCAAGGTTATCAAAAATGGGTTTCTACGTAGATTGTTTTGGTTGTTTTAGAGTCATAAAGTTGTAAAAAGTTGTAGAGTCATAAGATTTTGCAAAAAAATACAAAAAAAGAAAAGAAAAAAATATGAAAAAAAATCATTTTAATTTTTTTAAGAAAGTATCATAAACAACATTATCACTTACTAGAACTCAAACAATACCATAAACAAAGTATCATTCATGATTCTACGCAATGAATATACAAGTAAGAAAACCAAGTTTTACAATCAATCATCTATAATAAGAAATTAAGAACCGTTGGATTTGTTCCAAGCAAATATTTAATTTTGATGATGACAAGTGTATTGTGTTAGTATGATTAATCTCATTTTATTGTGTCAAAATAGTTTTGTTAAGTTGTGCTTAAATTCCAAGTATTTCAAGTGTTATTTCAAAAAACAATATGTTCTAAGTTTGATGATAAAACTTGTTTTTAAATAGAAGTTAGTAGGTCATCAAAATATATTAATGTTTGAATCAAGTTTATTTTACAAATGACAAGTGTTTCTAAGTTGCTCCCAAGTTTATACTTTAATACGTTAAACTAGTTCAATTCGAAGTCTAGAAGTGCTGTCTATTTTCTGAGTATCAGGTAACGTGTTAAACTTCGAGTTTAACCTGTTATTTGCAAGTCTGAAAGTTTCCCCCAAAATCCTTCGACTGGCGCATTTTGAGTCAAGATTTGAAATGTGACGCGGATGAATCAGAGGACGCCACCTAGACACTATGGCAGAACTTTTTATGACCTGTCTTTAGCCGTTTTTGACCGTTGGAGGACGAAATCGAGTTTAACCCGTTAAACTCGAAACTTAACGCGTAGTCTGGAACTTTTCTCTTTTGCACAAAAAAACAAAGCAACGGTCATCAAAATTTGTGGACCTTTTCCAAACTTCCCCAGCAAGATTCCAACATCTCTTTGGCTCCTAAATGAGTATAAAAACATGAAGAAACACTTTGGGAACAAACTTGGCAACAAGATGAAAGATTCATCATCAAATGCTCATCAAAGTATTTATCATTTGAGAAAAGAGCCAAGTTTTGTGCTTTCACTTGTAGATCTAGCAAAGAGTGCTATTGTGTAAGCTTGTGAGTTTGTAAACATTCTAAGTCTTAGAATCTCTTGAGTGTAGAGTGGTTTCTAGTAAGCCTTGAAGAAAACTAGAGAGTGGTTTCTAGTTAGCCTTGGAGAAAACTAGTGTTTGGTTGGGTGTGAACCTTGAAGAAAACACCATTGTAATCTTTATCAAGACATAGTGGAAGAAATCTCAAGTGGGCAAGTTTGAAGAGAGGACATAGACTCCGGTTGGTGGAGTTAACCTCTATAAATCCCGTTGCACTCTTTTATTTATCTTCCTTATTTACTTGCTTTATTTGTGCTTAGCATTACTTGGTTTGTTCTTGATCTTTGATTGAGTGAATTTAGTTGTAAAATTTGATTTTACTAAATTTTTTCAAAACAACAAATTCACCTCCCTCTTGGTTGCACTTGGGCCAACAAGAACAATTTTTCAATCATCCAATCGAAGACATAAAACATCAATACCAACAGTGGTATCAATATCATCAACTGCAAAATCCATGCCTTCATCTTCTTTTGGTATTCATTCATTGGACAAGCAAATACCAACACTTGCACCATTATTGGCATTTTCAGCCGAATCCATACCTACATCGATATTATTTTAAAAGAGAAAATTAAAAATTCATATTTAACAAACTATAATGCAATGAAAAAAACAATTGAATAAGAAAACCAAGCATATTTAAATCAAACAAAATTAACCAATTCCTACTTTGGTGAAATCAACCAAAGAACAAACCAAGCATATTTAGGAAAACACTTACCTTGGGTGAAATCAAATCGATTTCCTACTTTGAATTAAGCACCTGATTGTAATTGAATAAGAATTTGGAACAACTTGGTTTAATCAAACAAATTTTATCAAGCTTTGAATGAACCTTAAACAATATTAAATATTTCAATTGAAGAGGGAAAACTTATTTACTTTGGATTGATTTAGTTATAAGCTAGAAGGAGGAGACCGGTGGAAGCTAAATGGAGAAGACTGATGGGAAGAACAGGGCAAACTTGCAGAGGATGAGTTGGAGCACCTACGCTGTTCAGTTGCAAATTGGAACCGACAAAGGCAAAGCTCAGCCTCAGCAAAGGGCCAACCAGAGGCCAATCGGAGCAGGAAAAACGCCATGGAAGGCTACATCGACACCATCGTGTGCGAGGTTTGTTGCAACTTGCGAGAGAGCAGTTGCAGCGTGAGGTGATGACTAAGGAGAATAGAAGTTTGTTATGCGTGCTGAGAGTGAGAGAAAGAGTTTTTTTGGGTTGGGAGGATGGGATTTCAATTTTTCATTAAGTTGGCCAGCGAAATGGGTTAAAATATTAGCCCAATTTGAATTTTTCAACAGATTTTAGCTAATAAGTTAGAGTCATAGAATCTCTATATTTTTATATTTCTATAACTAAAAATACGTTTCTACCCGTTTCTACCCAGAGTTGTGTTTCAATTGCGTTTCAAGATATTTTCCATAGCTAGAATCATAAAAATGTATGTTTTACAACTAGAAATATGATTTTAATAACCATGTTATAAACACGTCTTTGGATATGGAGTAGTTACTAACCATCTTCACACACCCCCTTCCCAAATAAATGAGTTTTGATAGAGTTATTAATGTGTTCTCTTATTGGAATTTCTACACATGTTTTCATTTTTGTCATATTGGGCTCACAATAGCTCAAAATCGGGTCAGACACTTAAAAAGGATAAAATCCACTAAAGCCCATTATCAATTTTATAATTTACAAATAAGTACCAAACTTTAAAACTTTTATAATTTTATATCATATTAACTACCACTAATAAATAATTTTAAAAAAATCTAGGGGGGGCAGCCCCTCCCTGTCCCTACATAGCTCCGTCCCTGTCAACTGAGCTAGCCTGACAATTTACAACAATATTGAATTTACATGAAATTATTTAATAGCACTTCTAAAATATTCTTTTGCTAATGTTTTAGGCCAAGTGATTTAGGATCACTTTATAACTTTTTAGAGAAACATGAGAGCTAATTTTCTTTTTTCAAAAGGAATGGCCTAATTGCAATTATTAAAAATTATGGATTATATTGTAATTTTAAAGTGAGAGTTAAAATGGATGTAATACGGTAATTAAAAATAGAAAAGGTGCACAAAAATTTTGAAACTGCTCAAAATAACGACTGGCGCAAAGGACCAGGAACTAATGGTGTTCCATCTATCTCAAATTTTATGGCCCATTGATTTTTTTTACACCGTTTTCGGCAACTTTTTATTTTAAAATATTTCAAACCTTACGCTCATAACTGTATTGCATATAAATGATCAACTTTTTCTTAGAACAATATAGAAAATTGAACGATAATTTATTGTTTATTTAGGATAATTGCTCATTATTTTAGAACAACTCAAAATAGGCTCATTCAGTTTCGTATGGATGAACTATTTTTTTAAATATTATTTTAGTGATCATTAGATAAATAAGATATTAGTGTTTAGCTACAATTATTCAATTAAAAAAAGGTAAACATGTAATGAATTATTATGTACAATGTGAAAAGAAATCGTATGTTGTTAGCGTAATGAAAAAACTGTTAGAGACATTGAATCCAGTGTCTTGGGTTCATATCCCCTCCCCCAATTCTACAAAATACCTTAAATATTACTTTTGTTATCATTTGAGACCCCAAACACACGCCAGATATCCTTTTTCTATCCAATATGGATACCTTCCTTTAATCTGTAGGCTTATATAATTGATTGCTTATGAAGAAAAAAAAACCATTGGTAAAAGTTGGGCAGGCCGTGACATAAAACCATTTTATTAGCACGTAATTGATGATAGGGGCGGGCACGGATCCGGTAAAATCTAGCACTGCCAAAATACATTGGTAAAAGTTGACTTTGGTTGTTGGTTAGACTCTCTGTTTGTTTGTTTTTGTTTTTGTTTTTGTTTTCTCCCCTCTTCTTTCAAACGGGAAAAACGCACACTTGAACTGAGCCGGATGCGTATATTATTTGGATTAAATATCAAATTTACCATCCAAAAGTGTTGATAGGACTAAATTTCTCATCAAACTTTTAAAAGTATCAAATCTCATACTGAATTTTAATTTCGATATCAAATCTACCATTAAATTTAGAAAAAAATTACCAAATTTACTATTACTTCGTTAAGTAATTGTCAAATTGAATGTGAAAATAACAGTTCTAATCCTTTATTTTTCACATTTCTTCTACTGGTGTCATAACTTTACTTATCCAATGATCGTGTCATCTTCTTTAAGAGATGAAAGACCATACTGCCAGCAACGCCATGTAGTCACCGCTCCACCGCCGTATCCTCACAAAGCATCTTCCTAAATGCTACAATTTCATTCTTTTATCTAAGGTACAACATAAACTGGAACTATGAGTTACTGTCACAAATTGGAACTGTGTGTATTTTCCCTCATAATTTTTAGTTGATGTTAGGGAAAGTCGAAGAAAAATTGGTGCGATTCTAAAAATTAAGCCTTTGGCTGTTTTAACCAGGATTGGTCGCTCTAGGATTAGGCGTTCTTTAGTATTCTTCACTAGGAGTAGGACTAAAATTGTTAGGATTCGAGCTTATCAAGAAACAAGCTTCGAAGATGAAGGAAGTTTATAGTATAATTAATGGCTCTAAGGGGGCCTTTAAAGAAAGCAAGCCAGCCACAACTAGAATTGAACTTAGTGTTGGACTTATAGAAGAGAATGGTATGATCATTAGATATGCAAAGTTGGGACAATATTAAAATAAACATGAAAAATGAAGGATCAAAGCTGTAATTTTTTTCATGATTTAATGGAAAAAGTAACCATGGTGGTAAATTTAATCTTAAAAATAAACTTTAGTATTAAATTTGACACTTTTAAAAATTTGATAGTAAATTTAGTCTTTTCGATATTTTTAAGTAGTGAATTTGGTACTTAACCCATATTATTTCATACAATCTTTGTTGAATACAAACTGTATAAATACTTCTTTACCATGGAATTACTTTTTTTTATTAAACATAAACCATTAACTAAAGCTTATATTATTATCTGCAATTACATGTTTTCTTGCGAATTATTATATGAACAACCTATTTATCTACTTTTTAGCGTGGAGGCTATATGTCAATTATTACTTGAGGTAAAGTTCATGGAAGATCAGACTGGTTTTTAATTTACGCACCCGCCACCATGACGGTCTCGATGCACAGGATCTGTCAGTAGAGTACGATCGAACAGCTCCTTTATAACCATCACTACTAATACCTAGAGGTAGGACCTGGGCTGGGTTGACCCGAGTTAAACTGGGACTGGACCGGAAGTCAACCTCGGCTCGGCTTGGCCTGGTCAAACCAGTCCCGCCTCATTCCGGCGAAAGGCCGCTAAGATATGGGCCGAATATAGGCCTGAGAGGAGGAGGAGGTGCAAAATGGAACACCTCGGACTAGGACTCGACCCGTGAACTGACCTGCCCCGCACCCGCCATACCAATCTGGGCTTGGCACCCAACGTCTTCTACACACAACGGAAACTTGCAAAAAACAAAAAATTTAAATGGGTTAATTATACAGTAGGCCCTTCAACGGTTTTTTGCTTCATTTTAGCTTCTAAAATTCCATTTTCACCCCTTCCAACAGCTAAATTTTAAGAAGTTTTTTGTCAAAATAATTTTTTGCCTTCCCCTATGAATATCAATGCCATTTTCACTCTATCCTCACACAAGCACTAAATCTCTATTCTTCCTCTACTATATTCTCTTACGCATTATCCTTATTTTCTTAATCTCTTTCAAATTTCTTATTAATCTCCCCTTAATATCTTCATAATCTCCTCTTAATTTTACATTAATCACTACTATTAGTTCATGAGTCATAGCTTCAAAAGAAAAGGGTAAGTCAACAGAGAGTTTATCTTCCCGTACCACCAGCCTCCGAGCCTTGTTTCGTTGCCGTTCTCAGCCCGCCGATAAAGGCATATCAGTTCAAAAGTTGCACGACGATGATGCTGGAATCAATATGACGAATTACGATTTGGGTTTCAACGATTAATTATTCAATGATGAAGTGGAAGAGTTGGATGCAATAGCGTCCGGGAATCCGTTAACAAAGCCGACGCCTACAAGTTATGGACCCGCCGTGGAGGAAACCTAAGCACAAGGTAAATTCCTGACACTAACTGCTTGGGTTTGGGAGCATTATGACCTCATACACGAAGGGGGTCGAGGTACGGGAAATGCAAACATTGCGGGAAAAAATTGGTGCATAAAAAGAATTCCGGCACTGGAACGCTGAAGTGGCATATTAAAAATCAACATCCTAACATTTTCTCCAGTGCCAGGACTAGTTCTAGAGAACAAACACAACTTGGGTCTAAAATCGGCGCCGGTGGGCTAGGTATATTTCATTTTAACCAACAATCTTATAGAGAAAGTTTGGTAAATTGGATGATACTTACCGAAAAACCTTTCTCACAATCTGAAAATGTCCATCTAGAATCTTAGAAAAAATCATAATTAAATTCTGCATTTGGAAAAGTATCTAGGAAAACCGCTAAGAAAGAAAACTTTAGATTATTTGAAGCCGGAAAATCAAATTTACAAGCCTATTTTTCTGCTCTTGATCATTGTGTGGCATTTACTTCTGATATGTGGACATCATCTATAGGTCAATCATTTTATTGTGTTACTTCTGATTGGATTGATTCTGATTGAATAATGCAAAAATGAATTTTATCATTTAAGGTTATTGAAACAGATCATACTGGTTATCAAATATTCAATTGCATCTTAGAAAGTTTACGTGACTATTTTTGTACTGATAAAGTCTTGTGCATTTCATTTGATAATGCTTCAAAGAATGATATTGCCGCTTGTCTTTTGAGTCAAACATTGAAACCACCTTTCAGTGGTGCATTCTTTCATGTTAGATGCATGTGTCATATTTTGAACCTTTGTGTGCAAAAGGGTTTAGAAGTTCTCTAAAATGAGATTCTACCTATTCGAAATTCATTGACATATTTGATGTCCAGACCTGTTGTGTTTCGTGAATTTAAAAGCTTTTATTTTGAAAATCAATAAAATTTTCTTGGAAACGATTTAAATTGGATTGCCTGACCCGCTGGATCTCCACATATTTGATATTGCAAGATGCATTTCCGTATGAAAATTTATTGTCACATTTCATGAATTTAAAAATAAGTTTTGAATTTCTTACAACTGAAGTTTGGGAAAAATGTTTCTAAACTGGTGAATTGCTTACGTTCTTTTAAGAGACAACTGAATTTTTTTCTAGTGTTTACTACCTAACCATTCATCAAATTGTGTTTCATTTAGTGAACATTACATATGCTTTACATCAGTTTAAAGATGATGCGTTGTTAAAATCGACTACCAAAACTATGCGGGCTAAGTGACTTCAGTATTTCGAAAACATTCCACCTATATTTTTAGTTGCTTATTTACTTGAGCCATATGTCAAATTAACGGACACAACAACATTGCTTGAAGGAATTTTTCATACTTATTTAGAAAATGTCTCATATAAATGTTTTGGCCATGTCTGCTACTGCTTCCGAGTACTTGCATTCTTTATACAAGTTATATTATAAGCGGCATTTGGATAAGGTAAGATCCGAAGCTCCTCAAACCGAGCCTTCAAGGAGATCAATCTCCTTAAGATTCAACTTGGCCCTCCAAATGCTCAAACGACCCCGACTGACGACATTGGGATTAACCGACCGACGACATTAGGATTAGCTGAGGTCGATGACTATTTCAATACATCGTTCGAGTCAAGCAACCTTGACATCTTGGAGTGGTGGAAACAAAAGAGATCAAGGTTTCCGATCTTGTCGATAATCGCACCGGAGATTCTTGCCGTTCCAGTAACGACCGTCTCATCAGAGGCAACATTTAGTGTCAGAAAATGGGTGATATTAAAGAAATGATCAATATTAACACCTGACGCGGTAGAAGTATGCGTGTGGAATCGAGATTGGGGCCTCACAGCATTTCAGTAGCAAAACCAAAACAGTTCGGATGAGGAAGTAATATCCGATACGGAGACTTGAATTTTTTTTTTCAATTATACATATAGTTTGTATTTGATCTGATTATGCTGTTCAGCACAGATCATATGTTTCTATTATTCATCATTTGTGGAATGTTTTTGCCATTTCAAAATGTAAGGTCCGTTCCGATTATTTGTAAGTGCTGTTTGGTTTTTTAACTTAATAAAATTTACACCAAATGTGGTGTTTTTTCTTAAAAATATTTATGACATATATAATTAATTATGTTTTTAATTAATTTTTTTAAATAAAACTCCAAACCCGCCCCGCCCCAGACTTGGCTCGAGACCGCCCTGCCTGCGACCGGGCTGACCCAGTTCCCACATCTACTAATACCTAACTAGTTGTTAAATAGGACCAGGACCGGCCGGGCCCAGGCCGGTCCCGGTTCGGTCTGACCCGGTTCCCACCTTTGCTAATACCTAGCTAGTTGTTAAATACTTTATCAATTTTACATTAATTGACTCTTTTATCTTTTTAACTGAAGTTTGACATGAACATGTCTATATTAATATTTATTAAATTTTGTTTTAAAATTAATATTTAAAAACTATAATCTTTAAAGTTTCATTTTCATATAAAATATTCATATTTTTATAATAAAATTTTTTAAAAAATAAAATTATAAATTCATTACTGTGAATAGTAAAAATGTCAGTTTTTTTTAAACGGATGGAGTAAGTCTTATTGTGAGTAAGTCTTATTGGAATTTGTGATTTGAAGTGATTTAAGGTAATTTATTTGAAACCGAAAAAAGCCGTTTGAGTTCTTTAGCATAATTACTAGGACTTATGGGATATCTGAACCTCCACACTTCTCACAAATAAGATGTTTTGGTTATCATTGGAGTAAAAAAAAAAAAGCTAATATTCCCCTCTCTCTTCCTTTGTACGAGTCTGATGATGCTTCTAAATGTTAGGAGAAAAAAAAGCTAATTAATTAGACCTACCAACACACATAGTTAGACTAACACATCATGATTGAAGTATAACACTTGAACAAGTGTTAAATAAAACAAAACCAAAAAAATAAACTAAAAAAGCAACATCAAAACCCTGATCCATTATTCAGATAATATTCACTGTTGCTACAAACTTTATATCATTTTATTTAGGTATAGATAAGTCACTATCAACGAATTACAGCAGATCACAATCTACTGCGAGTTAGCCACGATACTATTGATATATGCCAATAAGCTAGTTGTCAAGAGGAAATGGGTCACCAGTAGGAGAAACACACAAAAAAAAATATTAGCAATTAAAGTGATTAAATGCAATAGGATAATAGATCGACCAGTCAGACTTTGAACTAGGAGCCAAGCCCATCTGGATACATTGTAAAATGAGGAAGAAGGCTTGAGAGGCTGAAAGGAGGTTGGGAGCAGCTAATGACTATACTCACCCTAGTTAATGGTGCCCGTAACATTCCCATGAGCGTGGATATCAAAAACATAAAAGTCAGAGGTAACCATCTAAATTATAATTTCATTTGAACAAAAAAGTTAGCTTTAGTGTTAAAGATTGAAAAAACTATCAAATAATATTTTTTTAATATTATAAGTTTGAAAAAGCTATCATAAAAAATGTTATTCCCCAATGTATGCAATCAAAACGATTAAACTTGACCTTTAACTTTGATTGTTGATGAATGAGAGAGGGGTAGATTAAAGGTTTTGGTGGGTGGCAAGAGAGCAACGGAGAAGGCAAGAGTTGTTTAATGTATTTTAATAAGATGGTGACTGAGGAGAAAATGAACAATAAAGTTATCCTGGAAGCTACCTTGAAGCCTTGATTAAGGAAATGACAAAGTAGTATCTGTCTGAACCGCAACTTTGTAGCTGGACGCCGGAAAAATATTGGCTGGCAGGACACAAAATGGAGCAAATTTGAGACCTGCTGCTTTCAATCCAACTCAGAACCTACGCATGGCACGATCACATCCCACTCCCACCCTGGGCGCTTCTGATTTTCTTAGCTTCCCCCACATCCAGATGTACTCAAAAAGTATCATTTTATTATATGATATTATACCATATTTTAAAAGGTAAACAAATTTTACTGTTTATCAACGGTAACTTAGCACCACGGCCTTTTGTTTTTGGCTTCTACCCATTATAGTCAAGCTTTTCTTTTGGTAAGTGAATATTTCACTTTCGCCATAATTCTTCTTTACTTTCACTTGCTGTTGCCAACTAAAGGGTAGCGGTAGACCATTTACTAATGGTGATATGACATAAAAAAGAGTGGGGACTATCACTAGACAAAATAAATATTACAAGAACCCAAGAGTATTTTGTCCCATTTTTTGGCACGTCCGCCAAGCATTCCACATTTTTTTCCCTCTCCTAAAGAATGGTTAAAATCATTCTTTAGTCCCTAAATATAACATTTCTACCATAATGGTCACTAACTTTCACGATCTGTCATAATTTTTTTTTCTTTTGCTAATCAGAATTTTTGTACATACTACATACCCAAAGTCAAAGGTTTTCAGGAGAAGGGAAGAACGGTGTCTCAATCTTTGGTCATGGGTGTGGTAGACTTTCAAATACCTATCATAAATTTTAGGGAAAATAAAAATTTTGATGGTCTGTTTAAATTTAAGATAATAAAACCTTAAATGAAAGTGAGGGATATGCTTTTATTAAGCATATTAAATACCAAAAGCATTTTCTTTTGCATGGTTTGACTTAGAGTTTTAATTATATAGGTTTGATTTAAAGTTTTGATTAGTTAAAACATAAACACACTTTTCATAATGCATGAGCATTTTACATAGATTCAATTGAGAATTTTGATTAGTTGAAATGAGTGGACAATTTGTCATAATGCATGAGCATTTAACATAGATTTGATTTAGAATTTTGATTGGTTTAAATGAATGGACAATTTGTATTATGTAAGAATGCATGATTCTTAAAAGGTTTCATTTTATCGCTAATTTATCAGTAAGTAAAAATTTAGAAAACTTATGCATGTATATTATGTAATGTTATTCTGCATTATAAACACTACAAGTTTTCTTTCTCTTAAAGGTTTTATTTGAATTGATTAACAGAATTGCTTTAATCATTTTTTGTTTATTATCTTTAATGCTCTTCTGATACTATATAAACACATCTTCAGATGACCACTTTGTGTGTTTACAATTACTTATACTAAGATTTTACTTAATGCTAAAGTAAGTCTTATCCTTTTACATTGTTCAATTAATGGTTTATATTAATTATATTATAGCTAATGTTACTATAGAATGTGCCCACATATCTCGCTTATGTCTAAAAGTTGTGGGGTTTTCAATGTTTATCATTGAAGATGAACAATTTTTTTATTTGCTTTTGTCTATTTATTTTTCTTTTTTCAAACGCAATTGACCATTTCTTAAGTTTTATCCCCTTTCAAAAAGATAATCGCATTTTTTAGGGTCTGTTTTGCAATTTTTCAATTTTAGGCTGTCTTACAATTTGTTCTGGTTAAATCTCAATTTAGTCCCTAATCTTTTACTCTTTTCCTTGTTAGTCCTTATGTTCCATCCATGTTTTATTTTTGGTCCCCAAATTTAATAAATATTTAACTAGATTATTTCCATTCATTCTCTTGGTCCCCAAATTTTTTTATTGTTTTTATGTACTATGTTCTAAAGTAAGACATTGGTTATCATAATTTATTTATTTTTGTGTTAAGCCATCTTTTTTAACATTCATTAAATCAATTGTTAAGCCTTTAATACCTAATTTGTTTTTCCCATTTTCTATCTTAATTCAAACTTTTTTGGTTGTTTTTTATTTTGTTTTTGAAAATAAAACTTTAATCATTATAATTTGCCTACTTCTGGCTATGGTTTTGATTGATTCAGCTTCAGTCAATTTTTTATATTTTCTTTTTATCATTATTAAGTTAATGGTTAAATTGTTAATTTATTAACATAAATTGAGCACAATTTTATTTTTTAATCATATTATTTTGTTATTCATGATTGCGTTTTGTTGTATGAATTGTTTTCGATGGTTTAATAAAATAATTTGACCCATAATTACTAATATTGAAAGTAAATTTTTCTAAATAAATTTTTCATTGATATTAAAAATTAGAATTTAAGTTGATAAAAGAAGAAAATTTGTAGTGATTTATTTTTAAAAATAAAATTATACATTATTTTTAAGTACATATGATGTTATGTTTCTATTTACCTGCTTTTGGTTATTATTCAAGTTAATTCAAATTTATTCAATTTTTCTCTTACTTTTTTAATTATGTATTATTGTAATTTTTCATATTAAATTTATTATAAAAAAATACCCGCTATATCTGCGTGCCAACATATCTTGTTATAATTATGTATTAATTGCCGACTTGGGTTATTATTCATGAACAGTATCTCTTAGTTTAGTTTTTTTTTTTTTAATTTTTTCTTAAGTAATGGTCTAACCCCCTTCTAGCCCTTTATAGATTTCCTTTTTGTTTTTTCCTTTTTGGTCCATAAACTATTTTTCTCTAACAATTAGGTCTTGAGAGACAAGAAGAGAGTAGCGACAAGGTTAATAAATCTGCAAGTATGGAGACTGTATCTGCCAAAGATAAAGATTACAAGGATTTTCTCCAATTTTTATCCTTTTTGGCATTTTTTTTGCCAAAGATAACTATCACTTTTTATAGGAAGGTTATTTCTATTTTCTATGAAAAAACTTTGGTTACTATGATTTATCTAATTTTAACCATGACTTGGACTGCCTCAAGAATTTGCTTGAAATTTTCACTTTAAATCCCCCCGAATTCGTACCATTTTTTATTATTCTATCTGTCCCAAATTCTTTCCGCCATTCACTTCTCGGCAATTAATCTATAATTTTTTATTTCAACATTTTAGCATATAAATGAAAAACCTTTATATATAAATGATAAATCAAGAACCATAGTTTCTAAATATATATTTTTTTTAATTTTTTTTTCTAACAAACAATAATATAAATAAATTCAAGTCAAACTAGTAAAAAAAGTCAAATGGAGTAAAGGAAATGGGACAGAGGGAGTATTTTTTTTTGTTAATGGTTAAACACCACTTTTAATTAGGCCTTGAGAAACAGTATGAGGATCGTAATAAAGTTGATAAATCTGCAAGTATGGAGACTGCATCTACCAAAAATAAAGACTACAAAGACTTTCTCCAATTTCATCTTTTTTGGCATTTTTTCTGCCAAAGATAAATATTACTTTTTGTAGGAAAATTATTTGTGTCTTCTATGGAAAAACTTTGATCACTATAATTTGTCTAATTTTAGCCATGACTTGGACTGCTCTGAGAATTTGCTTGGAATTTTCATTTTAACCCCCTCCCCAATTCATAACATGTTTTATTATTTTTTGTTAATGGTTAAACACCACTTTTAATTGCTAACAAATATAACTATTTACCATATTAATTCTAAAAATTTATTGTAAAAAGATTAGAGTCATTAAACCTTGATTTTAGTCAATTCCAGATCTCATTTTTTTTATTTTATGAAATTCTTTTCCATTAATGGTTAAACGCAAATTACTAGAACTCTAATTTGTCCCCTCTTCATCCTCAAACTTTACTATTTAAAGATTATTTTGCTATATTTATATAAAATGGTATTACAGATCGAACTGCCACAACAGGAGAGACATATAAACCTCGTTTCATATTATTTGAAACATTTCACTTTTTTATTTAAATTTGGCTTTAATTTATTTATATTATTATTTTTTATAAAAATTTAAAAAATATGTTTAGAAACTATAGATTTTTGTTTATCATTTATATATAAAAGTTTTTCATTTGCATACTAAAATGTAGAAAATAAAAAATTGTAAATTAATTATTGTGAATAATAAATGTTGCAAAAAACTTGAGATGCAGAGAATAGTATATTATTAAGAATATAAGCAAATGACTTGTTTGCTAAAATATGTCTAGAGTAAGATAATTATATATAATGGAGGCCTTTTTTTTTTTTTAATCATATCAGCTTAAGTTTTTTTAGAGAAAATATGAGACCGCAACTATAAGTACTATGTCGCTTGGCGAATCACTCAGAATCAATATTGCCCAATGGATATACTAAACTTCTAATGAAAATTTTAAATTTAAATTGGTCATATAATTTATTCTACTTTTAATTATTAGCTACCACATTCTTTAATGTGATAAAATTTATTTATAATATTTTACATAAAACATTTTCCTTGGTAGATATGTGCTAAATTGCGTTTTTAAAAAATAATTAAAAATACCTGTTTCTAAATTTATTTCTGTATTGAACCTTTTTTTTTTTTTTCTCACTCAGTTTCTACACCAAGAGCAGCGGAATGAAACACATGAAGTAAAATAAACATAATTGTTTTCTTCATTGAAATCAAATAGAAATTGGGCACGATTTGAAATCTCCTTTCACCTGCACATCATTACCAACTATACACTTTAACTCCTTTTTTGGAATCTTTTTCTTTTCGTATCCTTAAAATGTGTAAAAAAATTTAATTACTTTACATCATAACATTTAGATCCATAAAGTGTCATAGAGGATTCATATAAAATAGAATTGAATGAGCCACTTTATGCTCACAATTTCTAATCAAGTTTCACTTAGAACACTCTAATTATGATCTCCATTCTTCCTAATGGAATACTTTCACATTTTCCTTAAATACCATTCACCACTCAATTGGGCCTTCGAAATTTTGAATATCTTAGAAGCAATAAATTGAACACATTTACCATAATACTTGTTTGTGATTATTAATTAATACAAACAATGTGGCTTGAGCATTCTCAATCTCACATCATATATTTTGTCCATAATCCTAGTATAATAGATCATTGATCAACTAGGATTTACAAGAATGCTATAGGTTTACTAAAATATAGCTCAAACTCAAAGGTAAATTTGTTTGATTTCTTGATGAATTGTGCAACAATTAAGTAACAAAATATCACATACTTTGAGCTTAAACTGGATGTGAATTATCCCAATTTTGTATAATCTAACTTTATTTCGTTACACCTTATGAAGTAAAATATCTAAGTATGATACCAATTTCCATATCAAAATATTTTAATAATATGATATCAAGAATTTGACCACTAAAGCCCTTAGTGGGTACTATGAAGGTTTCCAAAAACTACCTCTTCATATATAAGCTGCATGTGGTTACAAATAAAAGAAAAAAAATGTGATATAACGATCAAATAATACCATCACTAATGAATGTAAGGCGATATAATAATATCTTTATCGAGGAATCAAGCATTCTATATATAAAACACTTTTGGACAGAATACATAACATGTCTTCACACATAAGAACAATCTAAAAAATCTATTTTAATCACTAAATATACCACATTTGGGTGTATAGATTGCTTTGAGTAGTCAAGCCTCAACCATATACCTTATCTTTGTCATCTATAGATCTCAAACACAATGCCTTTTAGGCTGAATAGTTATATATGCATTCAATTAGAGACATCCTAAGCACATATGACCTACATTAATATAACTTAAATTTTTTACATAATTGGAGCCACCAACCCAAATAATTTGATCACAATCTTTAGCTCGGTATGTCTTATAACAAACCAAATTAATTTTAATCCGTTTTGCCTAAACACATAATTAGTGTTAGCTCACTTTGAAAAACTCTTAAAAACTCCAACAAACTTTTGGTGCCTATTGTGACTTTTGTCATTGAAATCAACTTCCTACAAGTTATTAACGGAGCGGTTAGTCCCCCTGCTATTGCATATAATTACATATGTCCCGACAAGGGTCACATTTTCTTTTTGGTTGAGTATATTTATGTTATCATTTAGTATTCTGTTGTTCTCTTAAAGAAGAAATCAATGCTTTTATTAAAAGCATTTCAAATGTTCTACTCTCCTTTTTAAGCTAGCATTGAAGATGTATTTTTTTTTAAATTTTTTTAAGCATGTTGATGGTCATTTAAGTATCTAATTAAATGTTGTATCTAAAATTTTTTCTTATAACATTAATATTGTCAAGATTTATGCCATATAAGAACCAATAGGATTCTAAAAATGAAAATGTATGAAGAAACATCCTTATGCTTGGGGAGGATATGTAAAATAAATGAAAGAACATGTCCTTTTTTCAGTATTTAGATGTCATTTTTAAGCATTTAGTTTTCCTTTAAAAAATTTAAAATTAATTAAAGAACAAGTTTCTTTTTGACCATTTAGATGTTCTATTAAAAAACATGTTTTTTTAAAAAAATTATGTTTTTTGAGCAAAAAATTTTAATTTTAGAAAGTACATGATTGTATGCTTTTCATCATCATTTCATCCCCTCAAAGTAATTATTGATGTTTATGTATAAATAAAATTTCTTCATTCAGAGTAAAATGTGTTTAAATACTATCAGTAGATATATCTAACAAACTAATTAACCTTTCAACAATTTTTTTTTCAAAAAAGGGAAATAATATTGGATGAGTTGGAAAAAAATAAAAAAAGGATGCTTGGTTGGGGGCCAGAAAAGAACCCAAAATAAAGGTGTACCATCTTAAAAAGGGCAAACGATAACTTTGTCCCGAAAAACCAAGAAAGAAATAATTAACTTTGATTCTGAATCATACACAAACACATACCCCATAAGCAATACATTTTCATTTATCAAACTCGAAATGTATCCACCACCTCACACAAGCAACAGAACTGACTTGTGTGAGGACTTGGTGTTACACGCAAGCATTTTGTTTGGCGGGAATGCAGATGATCAATTACTAATAATTAATAACAAATAATGAGGCTTAAAATGATACTGATTCCCAGCTTCACGGGTGAGCTTTTCCATGTGAAGGACTACAGGCACGAAAGATAAACCTACATTCCTAGCCATACACACCAAACCCATAAATCAACACCCGATCCTACAGTCTCAGGATTGTGGATTCATCAGGTAAACGAGAAGAAACATTCAAACTCCATGGATTCTAGTGAACAAAAATTAACATCCATTTGAATTACTTCTGCCTCCTGTACGTACCGGTGCATGGCTGTCCTGCTACCAACCCAAAGAATAAGAGGCACCTAATTGCAGTAACAAAGATCAGACCCCGTACTGGTATCTGTTCTCAGACAAGTTAGGCACAGGTTAGAAGGTCAGCTGTCTCATTTATCCAGCTGAAGAGACCCCGGACAGCTACAATTTCTTGAACAAACTCATGCGTACGGTTACTGCAAACTCCACTGCTTTCTGAGGATGGAGAAACACTGCACATATGCCTAAGCAAACCACAGCAACCGTTACTAAAAATAATGCATGATGATATCTCATAACTCTGGTTGAGAAAATGGGAATACAAGTTGTTCTCTGCCAATTCCTGCTTGGCTTTACATTCAGAATGACTTCTTTGTTCAGAAGTGGAAGAGTCTCACTCCTACCCAAAACATTGGAGCCTGTAACTTCCAGCTTGCCTTCTGTTTTTGCCTGCAGATCCTGGAAACAAGACAAGGAATTCACGCATAAGCAAGGTACAGGAAAAGAAGGAAAGACACCAATACAATTCAAAGTTGGTCTTCACCTTACTGATGAGAGAATCAACCGGCATTTCGTAGCTCTCAGACCCTCCAAGACAAGACCCTCCTGTAAATACTGATGAAGTCACTGGACTTTCCTTTCTCTGAGGTTTCGAATTGAGAGTATCAGTCACAACACATATGAATTCGTCTAATACTCTCAAATGATCATCATTCATACTGTTAGTTGCAATGTCCAATGCTAACTTGTCCCTCACAGTCTTCAGATTTTGCAAAATTTTCTTCAGTATAACAACTGATTTATTCTGTATTAGAAAATTCAACACACAATCGAGTCTTTGAATTTGGGAAGAGATTGTAATATCCTGACAGTACTCCAATGTAGGCATTTTCAATAGCCATGCCACATCTAAAACAAAATCAGAAAAAGCTGCCTGCCTTGAAGTTAAGGCCATGCATTTCTGAGAAAGACACAGGCTTCTTGAGAACCGTGGTCCTTCTGAGAGGAGTACAGGATCAAACTTCTGCTGCATTGACTTCATCTCAGAGCAAATTTCTCCATCCCCAATTAGGACAGGCATGAAATTTGACAACCCAGATTCATTCTCCACCTATACACCACCCCAACACCCCCCCCCCCCCCCCCCCCCCCCCCATTTAACCCCCCCCCCCCCCCAAAAAACAAAAAAAAGACCCCCCTAAAGAAATAAATAAAAAAGCCCCCAAAAAAAAAAAAAATCAGAAGGAAAGAATCAATCAGCTATATGCATTTAAATAGTTAGAAAGAATTGAGTGGAGAAGACTTTGCCAGTTCTTACAAAACATACTGCACTTAATATTCCAAAAGAATTGAGTGGAATATACTTGCTGGTTCTTAAGGTTACATACATCATTTAAGAAGAAAACGTGATATTTATGTACAACCAGACTCCTGGATGAATAAAAGAAGAGGAAACAGGCTGCTGTCATCTCAAAGGCAATGGCTACTACTCAGCATGCACTGTTCTTGTGCATGATTATTACAGATGGTTTGTGAATTGGTTTTATAGATGGTTTCTGAGTATTCTATAGCTTGTTTAAGCTAGAGATTAAGTGTCTGACAGTGTATTGTTGAAATGAAAAAAAAGCACTTTACTACGTCTAAGCAAAAGCTATTTTTGCACTTCAAGCGACAAGAGGTTCCTCTAAACTTGAGTGTCCATGTTTCCTTTGACTAGATTGCACATAGCACATAGGCTGCATACCTCAATAAATGCAGGACCAAAAATGTAGGGTTCAGTGGGACAAACACGTATCTTGTACAACTCATGATTAAATACTGGATCCCCTTTAGTTTGACTCTTTGAAGGTGTCACACAATAATCATATGCCAGATACTTTCCATCAAATGATACAAGGAATCTGCCATCAAGATCATCTTCTCAGACTTTATGTTGTATGGTTCACTGTTAAAGCACTAAAACCAAGCAGAATAAAATATGAGACCAGCATTATAGAAAGAGTTCCACATGGATAGTATACCGAAATTTTTTTTGCAACAAGTTGCTGCCACAAACGATGAACTCCATAGGCTTTCCAGCAACAAAAAATGAAGGGTGAACAAAGTGAAGCGTTGGTGCATCTGTCTCAACATTGATTCTCATAAGTGAAGTTCCATCTACACATGTGAAATAAGCATTTGAAGATAAGTAGGTGATAGAAATGTGACTTAATTGGCAATGCAGTACTTGTGTTCATCACATCAAGGATTTTACTTGACCTGATTTTTTCTCCAGGACTTGGTTGAGCCAAAAAGGTTATTTTATTTTTTTTATGCAAATCAAAACTTGGAACTGACTTACCTCTTCTGGTACGAAAAATCATGTCATTCAAATAAACAGTCATGAAGCCTCCTCCGTACAGCACCCTTCCAGGTGTGTGTACAAAATCATGCAGCTTGGGAAGTGGATTTTCAGACAACTGCTCATCATAAGAAAAAGTAGATACAGATAAATTGCTGTAATACATACTTTTTCATTGAAACTAATGAATCAACTGAATGGACATGAGACCATTTGATTAGGGGATAATTGGTAACACAACACAGTACATGCATCTTTTAGGGCAATTCATAGTCTATGACCTATGCCGACTTTATCATTCCAATACCATCATGCTAATAACAGTGACAGTTTCAAGCAAAATCTAGTGAATTATATTGTACAAGCATTTGTACTTAATAAATATTTTTGGTTAAGTAAACTGAGCAGAATGGATACTTAGGACCTGTGTAGCCAATGCCAATTAGCTAGAATTAAGACTTATTTATCCATTTATGGTCATTTAAGTAAAAGAACTAAAAAGTGAAACCTTTGTCCATATAAACTTGTTCGGTAACTGGAGTTCCCTCTTGTCATCTGTAAAAACATCCTAGACAAAGCGAATTACGAGTAAACCACTAAGTACCTTCTTCCACATGCCCTTAGGCATTGAAATGAAAATGGTCAAGATTGTACACCCAGGGCGAATGTAGCCCTCCAATTCCACAGGCATGTTGGCCAACCATTGGAAGATCTGCAGATTCAGCCAGTCAAGCATCTATAAGTCATTCATATCGCCAGCTCAAACAGAACATCTATACACAGAAATAGTAATAAAAGTTAAACTAAACTGTAACAGCAACTCTTTAAATACTTGATGCCGAAGCCTTCTTGGGAATTCTGCAGGATTCCAGTCATAAAGCTTGAATGAGATCCGACCCGTGGGGCACTAGAATAAAACATGAAGTTAATGCATAAAGGTATGCTCCAACACATTGAATAACTGGAAAAATAAAAAATAAATAAATAAAAAGAAAGAAAAAGAAAAAAAATGAGAAGATGCGGTTGGAGACACACCATTGATGAGTAGGCAGCCTTATTTTCACAACATGGAGATGGTGAAAGTTTTAAACCACCATTTCCTCCCTCTACTTCAGTGTCACCAGAAACCCCAGCAGATACAGTGTTATCACTACTACCATTCTGCAATGCAGGGGCTGCCTGAAGTGTGGAGGCTGGTCCATCGTCAGATTCAAGGGGCACTTCTTGTTCTGCCAGCTTGCTATTCAAGTGCATGCCATCTATATGGCAGAAGCATTTATTAGGTTAGAAAACATGAGAGAGAGAATTTGAGCTACCCAAAACAGAAATTTATCCACTAGAAGTATTCTGCATTCAGTTAATGACCTTTCCCAGCTTCAGGGTCACATGAGATGTCTTCCAACTGCAATGGCTCTTGAGCTTCCCTGTTGGCATTACGGCTGCCTTTGGAATCAGCCGGCTTTCTTCGCCTCCGCTTGTTATGGCGTTCCAGTTTCCTTCGACAACTGCGTTTACCCTCGTCAAAATCTGACAACACATGAAACCTGGCAAATAATTTCTCAAATAAGCACACACCCAGAAAGATCAACATGTGAGAATAAGGCAAGCCACTGAAGTGATGCAAGCAACTTCAAGTCATCTCAAAGTGTAACAGAAAACATTCAACAGAGAATTAATTTGTAATGCATGAATGATTAAAGTGAGAAACAAAAACCAACTAGAATTAGACTTTGAATCCAGCTTACTTTCCACACTGCTGGCAATATCTCTTGTTCTGACCATGGAGCATTACCGCACTAGCATTCGCGCACCGGAGACAAACCCGGTGCCTCCTGTGATACCCCTTAAGCTCGCTAATGTCTGCCTCGCAGTCCGGAACTTGACAAAGGCTTCGGCCGCCGACACGCACAGTCCGAGCCCGCTTCCCCTCCGGTGCTCCTTCTCGAGCCGCCTCTTCCTCTTCCAACGTCTCGTCGATCTCCGGACACGCGCAGGGTACTCGCCCAGCCAGAAAATTGGAGCAGGTCAACCTCGGGTCCCGCTTCCGCACTCGATCGGGAGCGGGAGCACTGGATTCCTGTTGCAACGATGGGAAGGGCGAGGGCAAATCATCGGCGTCGAAGGAGATATTGAAGTCCAGTAGATCGTCCCAGTCCCAGATTGCAGAGGCGGCGGCGGTGTCGTCGGGTTCGGTGACCGGAAAGGGGAGGTCCATATCAGCGGAGCGATGGCAGAGAGAGCCGGGAGAAGATGATTGTGGGATGACTAAGAAGCGGTGTTGAAAGGGGGCAAGTCGTCGTGCGGAAGTCAAGAGTATTGGTGAGAACGAGGTGGTGGTTGTCCTGTCTGTCTGGTTGAGGGACGTTGGTTGGTTGACGGAGAACAGACGACTACAGCGATGGATTGGGTCCACATTGAACTGGAAGTGGCTTCGAGTTCGCGTTCCGACTGACGGCCGGCAGTCCGAATCACGTCGTTTTGTAAGCCATTTCGTTTATCGTTAAGTTAATTGTGCATTATTCTTATTAAGATGAGTATTTATTTAAAATTATTAATTTATTAAAATCCTACAATTTAAGGAGTCTTGAAAAGAAATTTTAAAACATTTATTGCGAAAAATAAATGTTTTTCTATTAATTTTCTTTTTTTTTTTCTTAAAAAATTGGCTAAGTTAGAAAACTAATAAAAATATGTTTACTTTCTACAAAAAAATTAAAAGTTTTAACTTTTTAAGTCGTAAGGTTTTAATAAATTAACAATTTAAATAAATAATCACAGTCAAAAAACAGATTTTTTCTGTTGAATCGAACAAGACAATCCGAGACTCCCATTTTGCGCCAAGTTTCAATTGTGTCAGTTTCTGAGAACACAAACAGATGCTGTGTTGAACAATGGTTGGCTCAACCGCAACATTCCAATAGCTGCAATGACATCCAGGACATCATCTGTTTCGGCCAACCACGTTAACTGCTGTAGCTGCAATCTATTCTGGTCAACTGTTCAGGTCATAGGGCATTTTCCCAATCCCATTCTAGTGCCATATGCAAGCAAACAAACAAAAGAAGGGGGGTGTCCAATTCTTGTGGCCAAGATTACTCCTTGAAGTTATTCTTTTAAACCAGAGAAAAATATTTCCCCTCTGATCATACATCAAAACAGAATAGAACATCTTCCTAATAAACATATAGCCGTACAAAAGAAATGTAGAAATCCCAAGGAAATGTTTGTGAACAGCATTTGCTCATTGCAAACTTATTTGAGCTCGGCATTCTCAAATGCTTATCATTTAAGAGGGCATGCTTTCTCAAATGCTTGCTGCTCCTTGCGACACAAATCAAACTCGGTGGTGTGATAATACATGCACCCGACATAGTCATCCATCTCTTTTGTGCATCTTTGATGAAGATCTTTTAGCCTGCAGCACCAAATACTTAATGGGTTGAATTGAGATGTAGCATAAGAACAAATTTGGTGTAACAAGGAAGCTTAGAAGCTATTGTGACAGACGTTGTTGCACAGAAGAGTAACGGTCAATGTCATGTATCATTAAGAACAATGGGCAGTAGTTATCTAGAAATGCACAGTTGAAAATAGGGACATTCAAGAAAATATGTTCCATTATTCAGCAGATAAAAGCAAAAAGGCAAAGACGGATGGTTCATGTGATAATGAACTCTTGTGATTAGTTCAGAGAAAGGGACATGTACAGTGGTGATGCCCTTATGCCTACAACCAGGGTATACACAAGTAATGCGAATGGAACTCTGTTAAATCTTAATTCCAGAGATTGAGCACAAAGAAAAAATAGGGACTGCTTGAATGCAGATGATTTTGATATTTGAATGAAATGATATTATGGTGATCTCTGAAGTAGATGAAGTTATAGTCAGGCTGTCAGGGCCGGATTCATTGACTGGTTGCACGCATGACGCATTACAGAATTTCTAAAGTATTCAATCATACAGGACATGTTCCAGAGCTTCAATCACATTGTCACATTATGGCAAAGTGGAATTTTGAAGGCATGTATCAACATTCAAAGGAAAAGCATAGCAGGCAGAGAGATAATGCATTCCAGAATAAGACGAGTAGACACAGCTCAACCATAGGTAAGATATGGTAAATTGTTGGTCAGTGCTAAGACACAAGTGATCAAAGGAAGAAAGGAAGTACCACGCAATCAAATCATCAGTTCTCATTCGTACTGAATCCAGACTAAGGGTCCCTGCGGTTAACCTTATCCCTCAAGAAATTTCTGGTGGAAAGAATTTCTCATTAGAAGTATGAAAACAGCCTCAAAGTTGAGAAGATTTTGTGGTAATGGTAAGACATTGTATGAATACTATTTATGCAGTTGATAAGACTTCCTTTATATATTGGAAAGTACCAACAATGAACAGCACCAGGAAGTAGCTAGAGCTAGTCCCAATAACAATGCAAAAGCAGAATACCCCTGAAACAGAACCGAGAAGGTGAAAAGATAACCTCTTTGCTTGAGTAACTTTGAATCTGTCAATCATGCTCAACCTCGGAAAATCCTTGTTGAGACGAGCTAACATAAAAACTAAGGGCTAAGCCTCTGTTTAATAAATTTATGGAATGGTACTTGAAAGTTATCGTTCTAATTCTTAGAGAATGAGGGGAAATGGGATTGATCAACAATCAGTTTGCAGTTGCATGTAACTGTACTAGGACATGCTTACTTGGCTGCATTTTGCAAGTGATTGAATTCAGTTCAGTTCATTGTGACCTAAATGGACAACAATGGCTTCAAATTCATGGAAATGTAACCAATTAAACATGGCAGCAGCCTTTGGTAAATTAGCAGACTCTAATTGTGCGAAAATTCATACAGGAGTGCAGACAAAGAAAATGCAAAATGGCAGATGAATGATTGACAGAATTTGGGTTGTTTTAGGAAATTACACAACACATTCGATTGCCACTTGAGAATGTGTCAACTACAGGGGATAAAATTGCAGACGGTGGTGGATCTGAACTTTCACAGAAATGACATTTCCGATGGCAAGAGCAGACCCCAACAGACGATTTAGACTTTGACAAATGCATGCACTGACATAAAAAGTAAGACTGCATCAGGAAAATGAGCAATTTGCGTTCCGAAATGGTGAACCAAACACACCCTAACTCAGCTAAAGAAACAGACTTTGATAACCACAGGTTATGCACATACTGCACAAATGTTGACAGTCTAAAAAGAATTTGCTTAGCTTTCCTAAACAAAGAAACTTCAATTAACTCCTAGCTTCCTACACATGGAACTACCATCCATGTTAACTTCCCAGCATCAATTTCTCGTTTTATACCACGCTCCCAATGTCAAAACAGACTTGCACGACATCCTAGCATCACTCGTCATGGAATTGCGAATCTCATATCCCTGAAGAACTAGGAGGATCACTTATCAAGAACCCAACAGATGATTTAGATTTTGACAAATGCATGCACTGACATAAAAAGCAAGACTGCATCAGGAAAATGTGCAATCTGCGGTCTGCAAATGGTGAACCAAATGCACCCTAACTCAGCTACTTTGATGACCACAGGTTATGCACACACTGCACAAATGTTGACAGTCTAAAAAGAATTTGCTTAGCTTTCCTAAACGAAGAAACTCCAATTAACTCCTAGCTTCCTACAAATGGAACTACCATCCATGTTAACCTTCCCAGCATCAATTTCTCATTTTACACCATGCTCCCAATGTCAGAACAGACTTGCACGACATCCCCGAAGAACTAGAAGGATCACTTACCGTAATTCGAATAACTCAATTTCCTAACTACCATCAATCTTCATCTCCTCTTTTTAATCAATTTCACAGGTCAAGATCCAAAAGTTGCAGTTACCACAAGGGAAAGAGCAAGACAATCAAGTAATTCCATTCAAATCGTACAATGCCAAAAGAAAATCGAAGCGTGCAAATGGAGAAAGATGATTACACGAATAAGGCAAAAGTGCTGGCAAGGATGCTTACAGGCTGAGGACGCAGCGGGTGACTTCCTTGCCCTTATCGAGGCACTTCTCGGGGTTAGGATCCTTCTTCTTGCACATGATGAATGCGAGGTTCTCCGCTTTGCATCTGACCTCTATGTGCTTCGCCGCCGCCGTCAACACCGACGACGTCGGGATCGGCTCTCCCGTCGCATCCACCGTGCTTGCCATGTGCCCCCACAATCGCTCACTGCTGCGCAACAAAACTCAAATTTTAAGTGGCTCTCGTCTTCTGTTTTTTACTCACGCGAGGATTTGGAGCAAAGCAAGTTCAGTTAAACAAACCTGATCACTCTATTAGGGTGGCCACTGTGTAGATAGTTTGGAGTTACGAGGGCATTTTCGTCTATCCGTTTACACAAACTAAGAAAAGCTGTTCCTTTTTTGTGTCCAGTCTCCTCTCAATTTCCCTTCCCGGAAACCTCCCTTCGGCTAGGCTGCTGCTGAGCCTGGGAGCAACAAATAGAACAGAACAGTAAATTTTGGAGTTCTGTTTCAGTTTTGATCTCGAAAGCCTTTACTTTCGCTTTTCTGCGTATTTATTTTTTCTGCCTTTTTCTTTCTCTAAATTTACGTACTTTTTACAAATTTAAAAAGGAGGGCTTTCATTTATTACTATTATCAGTTTGTTTTTTGGGTGGGTTTTGGGGGTGGGTGGGTGCCATCGCTTCTTCAATATTAAATATACTGAAAACTGAAGTGGTTTTCCGTTCTCCATTGCATGAGTTCCGAAGAAAGATCAATTTATGAGCAGCTTCACTGACTGTGATTAGAAAGGAACTTGCTTGAATTTTTAGTGTACCTCGTAATCTCTCAGTTGGGTACGTCGTCTTACATGTTTTGATCTATTATGTGTGTGTGAGATCTTATATTTGGGCTTGTGAAGAGTGTGCTCTAGTACATTTGAGCATTTGGCTTTTGTACTGTGTCTGTCTCAGAATGTTTATGGAGCACGATCTGCTCTTGTTGTCATTTGTTATGGGATCCTGTTGAAGAAGTTTTTAACCGGAGAATGATTTTAACTAAGCTCTACCATTGGGGCATTTCTCGTCTGAAGTTTCTGTTAGTAGCATAGCCATCATCCTTGGAGCTTTGTTGCGTTCCCAACTTGATATGAGCAGATTGATTGGCGGTCAGCTTATATTTGTGAACATAGAGCTGCAATGCAATCAAATGTATGTGAATTGAGCCGGTTTGATTCATTCATGCTGATTTTCATGTGAATGAGAGCTGGTTGGTTTTCTGCGATGTTCCTTATCTCCAAATGCCTTGCTTTTATGTTTGGAACTGTCTGTTATTGCTGATTCAGTTTCGTTTTCCTGTTTTGATTAATCAAGGAATGGGGGACAAGAAGAAGAAGACCTTTATGTTTATTTGCCTTGTTTCAGCTGCAGGAACTGGATTCTTCTATGTTAAGCGGACAAGCACTAAGAAAATTGCTGAGAAACTTGAATTTCGGAAATATGATCCTCACGTCAACCGACATGTTCTGTTTACAGAACAGAAAATGAAGTAAGATGAATTTTTGAATCAGTATGCAATTGCTACGTCCGAACAGTGATTGGTGATCTACTAGTTATTTAGGATCATATAGAGTAGCTTTGTCTTCATTGCAACTCTATATCTGGCTGATTGCATTGATGACAATATCTTCCTATAACTTCTAAAGTCCTATTCCTGTGATTTTGGGTTGCAATAACATCTCAAGAATAGATGCATGAGGATTAGGCCTCCTGTCCTCTAGAATAGATACTTGTTTCAAAATATAAGCACTACATGTTCGGTACATTGGTTTCCATGTCATGCTGGGGTTTGGTTTTGTTCATCAACATAGTTCCATCTACTGGTGCATCGTGGAATACAAGTATGAATAGATCTGTTTGGCTAGTTTAGAGAAATTTTGAATACGTTGAATGAATGTTGAAGATTTGATGGTAGAGGCGTGTTGTATAGGAGGATTCGAGTACCCATACAGCAACTCTTCCTTCCCCGAGCCTTGTTTCTTTTTTTTTCTGTAAATGGCTTGTCTGTTGTTGGTGGCGGATCCAGAAATTTTATAAAGTGGTGTCTACAAGTATATGTATTTATGTGATATTTTAGTTAGTGTTCTTACCTATCGAGTAGCGCTAGTATGAGTTTACCTTTTGATAAAACGTCTTGAATGTTATGAAAGATATCATGTTACAACATAATATTTTATGGTAAAACTGATACGTGCAAGATTTTAATATATTTTATCAATTTCTTATGGTAGGCTGTGGTTTGTTTTGTGATATTCATATGGTACCAAATTTATCATAACACCACAAACAAACTGATCAATTTTGTTTCTTGATTTTATAAATATAGATTGAAAATCAACATAATGAGTTCAATAGTTTATAAAAACTAACATTCTTTCAGGATAAAAATTAATGTAAAAGAAAAACTATGATTTAACACTATTTGTTTGATTATGGTTGAAACAATTTCAGAAGCAGTAAAATAGGCGAGGGAGAGAAATGTGAATGTATATGTGGAGTATAAGATACAAACTTCAGTTTTGACCATTTAGCTCCTTACGTTCTTCCGGCCAATTGGCAACTAGAATGTTTTTGCATGTATTAAGAGAAGAGAATGCATTAAAAGAGTTGATGATTTAGGTGGTGTTTGAATGTGGAGAGTTTTCTCTTTTTTTTTTTTTTTTTCAAATTTTATTTGATAAAGGTTTGAATATGTGGCTTGTTTTAATGATTAGGAAAATTTTATTTTCTAAATTTTGGAAAACTTATTTATAAAATAGAAAACTTTTTGTTAGATGTTTTTTATCGTAACACATGAATTTTCCAAAATTTGGAAAACATGTTTCCATATTCTTCAAATTTAGGCTATGTTCTCAAATTTTAAAAAAGAAAAATTGGAAACTGTTCTATATTGAAATATCACCTTATGAGGTAAATTGTACAATTAAACCCTAACATTTAATTATTGTTTCAGTTTTAACTTCAACCTTCAACTTGCACATTTCGATTCCTTAATCTCATTAAAACGTTTTATTTTAACATCTTATTGGATGGAAACTGTTATTTTGGATAAAAAATATCACATCAGCATATAATTATATCGATAAAAGGCCAAAATTCCCATTGCTCTTTTGAACTATACTCATTCGGACACTTTCAACCCTAAACTACTGAATAGGTCAAATCGAACTCTCAACTTTGAAAACTCAAATAGTGTAGTCCTTTAATTCAGACACAATCGCACGTGGTGTTACGTGACATGAATGACGTCAATTGGTTAATAAGGTAGCAACAATCGGGTATTTAAAGGCAAGCTAGTAGTTGAGGGCTTTAAAATCCCAATTCGATTGAAAACCCTAAATCCTAATATGTTCTTGCTTTTGGTTGATCTATCACCAATAGTAGAAGTTCAGTGAAATTAGCAAGTGACTAGACAATGTTGAGCTACAAATTGTCACCGGTGAAAAGTGGAAGGGAAGAAAAAGACAATAGAGATGATGGAAGACATGTATGCAGTTGTGGAGAAAAGACGATCCAGTTCATTGCATGGCGAAAGAACAAAAATTGGGGCAGAAGGTTCTTTAAGCGCAAAAATTATAAGGTACACGTGATCTATGGTTTCGAAATTTGAATTGTATTAAGAAGTGTTGTGATCCTGCCATGTACTCATCTGGTGGAGATAAATTTGCAGAGAAATCCTAAGTGTTTTTTCCAGTGGATTTGACATGGCTGTCTTCGGCCTTTGCCCAGGAAGCCTATGAGAACTAATCTCACAGTTGTTGCAATTGGCTAGTTGTATATGTGTGCGAATTAAAATTCCGTGATACTAGTTGATTAACCTAGAATATGCAAGATCATACTCTTATGCTTTAACTTAAGTTGGAAAAGATCATAAAACATTCACTTTGGCCAAGACAATTCCATAAAAAAAAAAAATCAAATAACCAAAGCACACCAAATCAACATTTATGTGAATTTACTACATATAATAATTGTGTGAGAGCATTCATACATAAAATAGATTAATGCCCTCACCTAACAGCAAACCTAGAGTCTAGGACTCCATTATAGACAACAAAGGCGACTAGGAGTATAATATATACAAGCCTCAACTGAGATCTTCTTGAACCAACTCCCACCTTAAAAATGAATCCTAGTGACAAATCACAAAAGCTTGCTCACGTGCTGCTAGGCTATGTGGCCAAGAAAAACGCTATAGTTAGCATTGTTACTTAACCAACAATTAACCCAAGTAAACTAGAATCATAAAGATTCTAAAGCATAGTACTTGCAGACAAACAATCTACCGGGACAACCCTCAGTAGTTATCCGGCTCAATAACGTCAGTATCTGCATAACATAACTAGGGAGTGAGAATTCAGACATTCTCAGTAAGGGCCTTTACTTCACCTGCAAGAAAAGTTACTAAGGACTCTACATATATGAATATATGTAACCTGCTGTGAGCTCATACAGCCTAAGGCTAGGCTTATGCGCATAATCTCAATCCCTTGGGACTTTCCCTCAACCTAATCATTGAACTACAAGGCATTACCTTGGCCTCTACCAAGCTTAACTTGTCAATCTAACTAGTGATAAATCATCAATTGAAACTCTCCTTTATGTTGTATAGGGGCACTATGGTGGGACCATTGTAGCCTAGGCCATAAAGACTTTATAGGCTAGGTGCGCTAAGGTTTCACCTTGCAACTTTCTGGCTAACTACATGACTAGGTCTCCAAGGGTACTCAACCTTTCACCAAAACTAGTGATACCTAGTTGTGATCCTTTGAAAACTAATTTCCTTACTTATGGTAGAAGTAACCATAAGACTGCATAAAATTCAAGAAAACTTCTATGTCTCAAAGGAGTTTTGGAAGACTCGGAATAACCCTTGGAATGTTTAGATCCCAAGGTACCCTAAGAACCCCTTAGGCCTCTCCTCGACATTCTTAGCAAAATTTGAAATTTTCAGCTACCATGCTTATGGTGATGCATCGCCACAGTTGATAACATGTTGCCAGTTTTTGTGGTAACGGCGACGCGTCGCCAATACCTACGACAGCCCAGAAAATTCCAGTTTTTGCTGCTATGAACTTTGGACACTTACCAAACATATCAAGCTTGCTTAATTAGCCTCCAAACTTCACATACATATGAAACATGTTGCATAGATCACAACTAACTATCACAAGCCAACCTATGATGCATTTAAACATCATTCAAATTATGTCAAACGTCACAGTCCACCATTAACCAACTTTGCCCATTAACTAATGTTATTACTAAAACTACTTGAATTCATCAAGCAAACTCATTCCAATAGCATCAATTAAGCTTAAAAACATAACTCTCTTACCTTAGCTTCAACTCACAAGTAAGAAACAAGCAACCCTTGCTCACAAAACCAAGTTCCACAAAGTTTTACCTAGTTCCAAGCAAACAAAGGCACAAAACACATAAAAAAATTAACTTCTAACCAAAACTCAAGCCTCCAAGCTTCTAATAAACAAGAATCTACTAAGAACATAAGTGTTATCTCGCATCAAAACCAGAGGATGGTGAAAAACTTGGTTCCAAGCTTCAAAAAACCTGAAATTATACTTGAAACAAGCCCTCCATAGCATACATACCTTTAGTGGCTTCCATTTTCGTCAAAATTTCTTAGTTTTGGGCTTGGATTGATGAAGAATTGGTAGGGTGAAGGGTGAGCTCGGATTTAAGGATGAAAATGGCAGCTTCCCCTCCACTTTACCAATTTTATATGCCACTTAACCAAGTAGCCATCCAAGAATTTAAAAAGTTTCAAATAACTCCCCTCATTGAGGTAACCTTAGTAAAACTTGGTCAAATCTTGTTTATTTAAACTAAACTTGAGTTAACGAGTAGAAGTTAGGTTTGACAAACCTATTTTTAATACTTGGGACCCGGCCCGACTATTTGGGCTGCAAAATGATGCAAAATTGCCATTTTATCCCTGAACCTCATTTAGTGCCTTATCTTTATTAGAATTTAGTGAAATTTTCTAAATTTACCTATTTTTGCAATGTGAACTTGAATTAAGGTTTTAAACTAAGTCTTAAATACTTTACCTTTCTCAAGCAAGCTTCCAGCTAAGAGAGCCATAATAGGATTGATGAGGAGTTTTCTGAATGTGCAAAAGAAATTAGAAGGGAATGAAGAGCGAAGGAAAAGGTGCTGGAAGCAAAGATACTGAAGATGAAATGATACACAAAGGAGGAGATGGAGTGTAAAATAGACAGAGGGAAGATGAAGGTGAGTAAGAATAAAGAGTTGGTGCGAATTTTGACGGATGTTGACCAATTAAGAAGAATTTTGTGGCTTTTGGTTGTTGTATTGGTGGTCGGGATATTGAATAGATTTCTGGTGGGTATAATGGTGGAGTGAATTGTTAGTCAAAGGGGTTATTATGGAGTGAATGTTGTGAGAGTACAATTGTTGTTGTTTTGGTTGGTGATACAAAAAAACAAGTGGGGTTGTTTTCCTTTTGTATTTTAAAGGTAGTAGAATGTGAATACCAAAATTCTGGTATTGTGGGGAATTGTATTTATGAAGTAATTGTATGGATCCCATCAAAGTATGAATGGAAACTTTGAATTCTTCCAAATTTATGACTTGCATTGAAGATGTTAAAGGTTGAGAAGTAGTGTATTGGCATATTTTGTTAGAGTTGTTGAGAGAGACAATAGCAATTAACTGTAGTTTGTGACCAAAACCAAAATAGGTGAAAAGAGCAGTTGCTGAGTTGAGCAAAGCACTCATATTCTGATAAGTTGGAAACGTTCAAGAGAGAAATTAAACATCACAAAATTGATACCTGGTTACTACGTATTTTAACCCAAAAAGCATTTGGACTGCTAAAAGTAAAACTATTGTTTAACTTATACACATTAAATGAGGAAACTTGAGATGAAACCAGGCATTAAGAGCTCTAGAGTATAAAACACCAAAAACAAACAAAGGGTTATCTCTATCAATTCTTTGTTTCCAATGATCCAAAAGAACAACTCTGTGCCAAAACTTATCCTCGAATAATATGTGTGCAACCCAATTTATTGTAGTAGCCATAGAACTTAGTTGCAGACAAAACCACATGTGCAAAGAACAAGCATTGATGAGGTTGCAACTTAAAAACACAGCCATTTAAGAATAAAAACACAGCCATAAAAGAATATATCTAAGCCGTAAAAACACTGCCATTTAATACTAGAAACCATTAAAACACTGCCATAAAAGCACACTAGTCTGTGCAACTACATTTGTTGCATATAAAACAAAAGCCTTCTTAAATCTCTTAGTTTTTGTTGCATACCCAACAAACCAAATAACCAATAACATGCAGAGACCAACAGCTTTCCACAATCCTAATTAATGTAATATCTTGTTTTTAGCAACTGAGCTAACACAAAAAACTGGGACCAAGGACTACATTTCTCGCCTCTTAATTAGACTACTTTATCCTTGTTGGGCACTGATTCCAATTGTGAGATTGCCATTGTTAGCAGTCAGTACACTGAGTCTTTGTCTTTTATTACTTTCAAGGCATACACCTGCTCCCTCTGTCAATTGGGACTGCAAGTACATGATAGCCACAAACCAAATGTTAGCTCAGACACCAATAACAACTACAGGAAAAAAAAATTTGAACCATTGTTTTACCTGAGATAGTTATGAAGTCCCACAAATTGATTCTTGTGTGGGGATGGCAATTAGGTGGGTCGGATTAGGTCATTCAGGTTCAGATTTAAACGGATTAGCATGTATTTGGATCCAGGTCAAGTTCAGGTCAGGTTATTTGGGTTCGGGTTTATTTCAGGTTGAGTAGATTTAGGGTTCATGTTGGGTCAGGTCTGGTTTATTTGGGTTTAGATCCAATCAGGTCGGGTTATCGAGTCTTAGACTAGATTCAACTTGATTGTCAAGTTTACTCAGTTCACTGATGCATAACCCGAAATCGCTAAATTGATTTAATTTTTTTAGTTTAATTTTGATTAAAATTTAATTTAACTAGACATAAAAATAATATAAAATTTATGAAGATATATTAATATATAATTTATTTAATAAAATAGTCCCTCTATGTCAAGTTCTTTGTAATATTCACTATTTAACAATTAATCTATGATTTATTTTTTTTTTAACATTTTAGTAAATAAATGAAAAATGATTATATTAAATAATAACTAAAGACCTATAGTTCCTAAATATATACTTTTTAAATTTTTTTCTAACAAATAATCTCCCTCCGTCCCATTTTCTTGCTCTATTTAACTTTTTTGACTAGTTTGACTTGAATTTATTTATACTATTGTTTATTAAAAAATTAAAAAAGTATATATTTAAAAATTGTAGGTCTTGATTTATTATTCATGTATAAAATTTTTTATTTATATATTAAATTTTTGAAAACAAAAAATTATATATTAATTGTTAAAATATGAATGGTGCAAATAGTTTAAGATATAAGGAGTAATATGAATAAATTCAATTCAAACTATTAAAAAAAGTCAAATATTTCAAAGAATATGGGACAGAAGGGGTACTATAATTTCTAAAACCTAATTATTTTTATTTTCTATCACCGTTTCACTAATCGTTTTCCATAGTTCTCACACGTTCGCTCTACAACACAAAACAAATCAGCAGAATAGAAGAAACTCATTTACATATACTAAATCATAATTTTTCTAAAGTATATGTCGACCATATATTTTGTATTGATTTAAGTTAAAATCAGGTCTTGTCGAGTTTAGTCATCAGGTCATTTTGGGTACAGGTTCAGTTGGGTTCGAGTTCGGGTTTTCTCAGGTTTCGCTTTAGTCGGGTTCGGGTTCGGGTTCAGGTTGGGTTGGGTACAGTCGGGTTCGGATCGTTGACTTTTCTAGTCAAATCGAGTCTGGTCGAGCTTGGGTTCGGGTGAGTTGAGTCAGGTCTTCGTATCGGGTCAAATTTTGTCATTTCTATTCTTATGTGGGATTAGCCTACAATAGGAATGAATTAGCATAAAACAATAATAATCTCACATAAAGCAATAATGACCATGAAAGAGAAAGTAGTTTATTTAGAATAACTAGTGAAACCTTTAGATATAATTGAGCATAAACCTTACATCTTTCAAGAGGCATTTTCTTTTTGTTGTGGTTATCACTCTTGCATATGGTGCAATGCATTGTGCGACCATGTCTCGGTAACTTTGTCTTTTTTTTTTTTTGGCTCATATCTAGATTTTCTTCTCTTGGTCTTTGGCCAACCTGGCATTGCCCGCTGAATTGAAGGCAGCACCTTGCTGAGCCCACTATCTTGCCAAAAGTCATCTTTGGGCATCAGTTGAATAACATATCTATAAGCAGCCATAAACTTTTCTTTCTTGTGTCGATGGCTGATGTAATTTTTGGGATCATCTTTCTTGTACAAAATGGCCCTAATTGAATGGGCACAAGGTATGCTAGAAAGTTTCCACTCATGGAATGTACAATGTTTTTGTTCAAGCTTAGTCGCATGGATCATTCTACCAAAGCTCACCCCATACCTATCCTCACCATTCTAATTCGCAATTCACCCTCCACTTGAAGCTTTCAGATGTATTCTTATTTAAAATGTTTAATATGTTCTTCCCATAATCATCTCTCTATTTGGAAACAAAAGCCCTTTTTTGTGCAGTCCTTTCAAGTACATACACCCTTATATTTTCAAGCATTGATATGATGGGCTTGCTTCTAGCACCAATAAGGACAAAATTGAAAGCCTCTGTACCTTTATTATCAACAGAATCACACTTAATTACACTATTGAAATACGCCTTGCACCATGCCTTCGGACCCACGTGAGTGGCAACTTTAGCTGCACCAAGCTTTAACTTCTCCAATTCTTCCAATTTTCTTACTAAAGCAGGTTCATTTGCGGCCTTCGCGACCCCATAAAATGTAATATTTAAATGATCCCCTTTAAACTTTAGATACCAATTTGAATAAATATGACATGCATATAGCTTATGTTCAGCCTTTGGGAAGATGTCCGATACTGCATTTAACAACCCCTGTGCACAAACCAATAATTATTAGAGCACAAGTTCTAAAAATACTAGAACCACAAATTTTGATATTTATTGATCTTGAGCACTTACTAACTTACCTTCTGCTAGTCAGACATAAAGCACCAATTTTTTCCATTTGCACCTCCAATATTAACCTTCAGGTGCTCTTAAAACCATTTCCAAGATGCAGTAGACTCAACCTCCACAATTGCCCAAGCCAATGAAAATATCTGGTCATTTGCATCCTTGCCTACAGTTGAGAGAAGTTGCCCTTTCATGACTCCCTTAAAAAAGCACCCATCAAGACCTAAATAATACATACAACCTTCAAGGAACCTTCTCTTTAATGCATCAAAGTAAAAGTAAAATCTTTTAAACATTGGTGGACCTCCATCTCCTCGATTGTCAACCTAAATATCAACACTAATCTCGGGATTAAATGCAACCAATGCGTTGGCATAATCATGAAGCTTTTCATCCTCAGCACCCACATTTCTTTGTAGCTTCATCTTCACATTTGCTTTCATTCTTTTTCACTGATTCCTTAACATATCAATATGTAACTCACTCCTAATTATGTTATGTATATAACTTGGCTTCACACCGAGATGAGCATACATTAGACCTTCATAAGTTTCTGCAATCCATTTTTAATTAGCACTAGAAATTTTGAACACTTTACTGCAATCATGTTGATCAATATACTTTTTCACCATGATATATTTCTTGTTGTTATGTTCTTCATAAGATACAAAAAGTAACCATGGACACTTTGTATCCATATAACTAACTCTTACCCGAGTAGACTTATTTTTTAGAAACATGATGTCATTATTTTCAATGATGCAATACCTCTTCAGAGCCTTTTTCACCTGCCTATGATAAGTAAAAACCATTCCTACAAAGAATTTCACTTCTTTAGCTTTCTCATCAAACCTTGGGAATTGATGTCTTCTTCTTCATAAAACTAATTCAGCTTCTTCACTTGATGAGTATAAACTACCATCATCTGAGTTGTCCAGACTATATACTTCATTGCCCTGCCTCTCCGTCATCACTTTCTCCAATTCCATGGGTTTGAAAGTTTCCTAGGCCTGGTTGTGAAATGAAGAAGCTATTTACCCTTTGTATTCCTAACCTTATCTCTTCATCTTCACTTCCACATAGGGCATTATGAGTCCCAATCAACTTAAGCTCACACTCTCCCACTAGATCTTCACCCTCTTCATCATCTGCACCTCCAATCTCCTCACTATCTATGCTGCCTCCTCACTCTCATTATTATATGCGGCTAGAACTTTATGGTGGGGTATATTACTTTCTCCAAAATCATGTCATTCTACGTCATTAGTGGTCCCACAGGCAGCCAATACCTTGTCATTATTAACCAACCTCTCCTCACTATGTTCAATGTAAAATTCCACTCTACCTTCCCTCATGCCACAAGATAACATTTCCAACAAACCATCATTGTCACTTATACACCTTAAGCCAACATCTAGGGGTTGAGACAAAATCTTGAAATATATTGAGTTTATATCCGCATCTTTGTACCCCAATTCTTTCAACATCATACTAACTGACAATAGGCAAAATTTATCTTTTTCAACCTTAGTAACATTGATGTCAAATTCTAGATATTTCACATTAGGCTCCTTAATTAGCACACCACCATGACAAAGTTTGATAACTACTTTATTCGACATCTGCAAAAGGATTGCAAAATTAATAAAACATCAAACTATAATCCTATATATTCTGTTACTATTTCAGGTCTCTTTATTATTTTCTATAATTAATCCAATTATAAATTTACTTGGACCGAACACATAAACAATTGAACACAAAAATGCCTTTATAGGTGTAGTAACCCGGATTAATATACTAGTTAATTTGCAAGGGCATTCACAAGGAACAAGTACTTTGATTTGTGTACATCATGTGCGAATTTCCTAAAGGCAAATAAAATAACCCATGTCCTTATGTTTTATCCTTATTTCTCAGCATATACATGCGCACATAACCCTAACCAATGTACATTTGTCAACAAAAGTAAGAGTACAAGATTGATTCCACTCACCTTTGCATATGCGACAACAACTTTAATGGCGCCGCACTTTGTCTTCAATATCGTGTGGAATCTCGATGAGGACAACTTTTTCACTTTTCAATTTCCTTTGTTCAAATGCACAATGGACAGAGAAGCAAATATTGAGTAGATTGTTCAAGTTTTTTTAGGGTTTGCACATACCCACTTTCACAAAACTAACGCGTGAAATGTATGCCCTTTCCCGCCCAGCCCAACCCAGTTGTTGCTGCTCCGCTTACCAAGTGACGTCGTTCATGCCACGGGAAACCATGTGCAATCATGTTTAAGTTAAAGGACTACACTATTCAAGTTTTCAAAGTTAAGGGTTCGATCTGATCCATTCGGTAGTTCAAGGTTAAAAGTATTGGAGTGAGTATAGTTTAGGGGACCAATGGAGATTTTGGCCTATTTTTAACACTTGAAATTTTTCTTTCATAAAAAAAATTAAAACTTTAAAATCAAACAATTTAACGATCGCCTTGCCACCATCTCTTTCACCACCCCTTCCTTCCCTTTCAGCCTCCTTCTACACTATCCTTTCTTTCCCTCTCGGTCTCCCTCTCACCATCGTTGCTCCCTTTCCCTACCTATCGGTCTCCCTCTCCCCGTTGTCATCGATGTCCTTTCCCTCCTAATTGGCCTCATTCTCCTCGTCGTCGTCCCTCTCCCTTCCCTCTAACTCAGCTTCCCTCCATCCGTTGCCGTCCCTCTCCCTTCCCTCCAACTTGGCCTCCTTCTCTCTGCTACCATCCCTTTCATTTCCTTCCCTCTCGGCCTCCCTTCCCTCCCTCTCGAACTCAACCAATTTGTGCATCTGTCATATCAATTTCATCAATATTTCATCCCAATTCATGCATATACCATTGTGATTCTTCCTCGATTCCATCGCACTCTCCCATCCCCGCCATCATGATTTCCCTCACGATTCACATCGCGTTTTCTCATCATGATTTCCAGTTGATCCCAGTTGCAGCGAACGGTGTACGTGGAGATTTGGACAGGGCCAACGCAAGAAAAAAGGACTAGGGTTGGGGATGAAGGATGGGGGTGCTCAGTGGCGGACGGAGGAAAGATAGAGAGGGAGGTTAAGATGGAGGCTGGATGGTTTTAAGGAGTTTTTAATCAGATTTTACAATTTTAAGGAGTTTTTGGTAAAGGGAAAATTTTTAAGGTTAAAATTAACATTTTCCTTACAATTCTATGCTGATATGGTAATTTTCATTTAAACTAATGAGTTCTGTCATCCAAAAGTCCAAAATAAAACATTTTAATAAGGTTAGGAAGTCAAAACATGCAAGTTGGAGGTTAGGGTTAAAACTAGAACAATAATTAAAGATTAGGGTCTAATCATGCAATTTACCCCGCCTTGCGGAAAAGAAACAGGAAATATGGGGCAAAAGAGAATTGTCCTAATAAAAATTATTTGAAAACATAAGAGAGTGTCTCACTTTTTGTCTTTTTTAAGGTAAGAGAAATTTATTTTTTTTGTTCCAATAAATGTTAAAAAACTAATGATGTTCATTACAAAACTCGATTTACTTATTACTCATTTTAATTCGGCTGATTTTTTTCCCCGTAATTTAACTAAACAAGTATAGCTTAATTCAAGCTCGATTGACTAAAAGTTCATTCATGGCTTGTACATGTTTTTTCAATCCTAACATGACAAAATATTAAATTCAATAAATATTTCAAACCGAGTACAAATGTCCTACAATTCGATTTAGTTGTAGAATTCAATGTTGACAAGAGATTCTCCTTAATATAAGAATTCTATTTTTTCAGGTAAATAGAATCATATACAAGTTACAGCCTAAAATCCGAAACAAATAATCAACTATTTAAGTTTATGCCATTTCTAATGTTTCAAATTATTAGGGTATTCATCTGGCTGATCCCCAAAAAAATAATTTGAAGTTCGGGTTTAGTTGTTTGAAACCATTTTATGTTGAATTTAGGTTTCAGACATTTCAATCAGTTAAAATAAGTACATAATTTATCCGGCTTAATTCTTGGTCAGATTTTAGTTTAATTACATTTTTCAAATAAGCCAAGTAAGCCTTTATTTTTTTTGGGTTTGGAGTAAGCCTTTTTTTTTTTTTTTGGATTAAAGAGATACAATGAAATTAGTTGAGTCATATAGCTCAGAGTCCAATTCACTTAATTATCTTCTTCGTCAATGAAACTGTGATTCGGTTTCAAGACTTTCATTTCAAAACTACACCTCATCTATAGAATTTGCTAACACTTCAAAACATAATTAATCATTCTTCGTATGCTAAATTTGAGTTTGAAACAAATTCTCTCGAATGTGAAGAGGGAATGTGGGGATAGACTAAATACTTCTTTACTCCAAATTATTTACAACATTATTTTATCTTGGAACATCTGAAATCTTTACAATATTTTCATACTTAATAAATTGATTCATCATACTATTTTTCAAATTATCTTTTCAACATTCATTTTTCTCATCTTTTTTAATTTTTTGGTATATAGACGGTAAAAGAGAAAGAAAACTAAAAAAAAAACTAGTGGTGCACGAAAGTCACCCTAAAGCATCTGCCATCAAATGCTGCCCTACTCCCTTATGTGGATCCTGTAAAGCTCTCACACTAACTTACATCACATGGCCCAATGGAGCTAAATAGTTTGCACAATGATTCCCTTAATGGACCATATTATTGATATAAATAACATGTAGCTCAAGCATTAACACACAATACTTTTGCACAATGGCCCCAAGAGGATGAGATGAAGTGTCAGCCCTCAGCATATCCACTTAAGAAAAATTATCAGTTTCAACCAAACAATCTTGTACACCAGATTGTGAACAAGGAAAAGACCCTCTTTAAGCCTCATTAGCTTTGCCTGTAAGACACCACAATGATAAAGATTAAAATTAACATACCAACCACTATTCCTGTAAAACAATCTTTCTTGATTTATTTACAAGTAATTAAGGATAAAAGTAAAAGTAATACATTTTTCTAGGGTAAACTCTACTGATCATCCCTAAACTATATCTATTGTTGCCAATTCGTCCCTAAACTACCAAATGTTGCTTAATTGCCCTTAAACTATATCCGGAGTTGCTTAATCATCATGCTGTCTATTATAACCATTAAGAATGAACGGAAAAATGATGTGGCTACTAATGTGGCATGAAGAAATGACGTGGCTGTTGATGTGACATCATTTTTCCATCAATCTTTAACGGCAAGATAGACGGTATGACGATACTGAATATAGTTTAGGGATGATTAAGCAACATTTGTTAGTTTATGAGTGAATTAGCAATATTGGATATAGTTTAGAGACGACCGATGGAATTTACCTTTTTTTTAACTTTCTTAATATTCGTGACAAACCCAAATATTTGAAAATTTTAGAAAGTATGAGGCATATATATCAGATAAATAAACAAAATAAATATAAAGTTTTGGTATGGGACCAATCAAATGGATCTTTATTGCCAGCTTTATTTTATAGGGTTAATTGTGTAACGACTCTCCAAAAAATTTGGATCATAATTACTGAGGTAACGTTAGTTGTTTTAGTAATTTAATATACTTAGAATATTTAATGCAAGAAAATTCTTGATTTAATAAAGTATAGTAGCTTAAAGAGGACAAAATTGGTTATTTAAGCAAACCAGAACAAGAAGGGCATTTTAGTCGTTTCATATAGTGACCCATTTTTATTTCACGGTTGGGTAGAGGATGGAAAAATATTAAATTTAAGGTATCACGATTCCTGCTCTACTCTTGTGAAATTATGACTTGACTAAATTGTATGTAAATGGTTTATGTGTAATCTTCAGAAGTATTAGGACTAAATTGCACGTATGTCAAAGTTGAGGACTGAACGTGTAATTAAGGTGAAAGAGGATTCAGATGCGAAATAATTCCAATTTTGGTCCTAAGTTTTCTGTTCGGTCCTAGATAAGTCCCAAACGTACTATTGTGTACAAACAAGGGACTAGGTGCACGGCATGTGCCATTTAAGCCTACATAAGTTGACTTCCCATTATTTGCTCGGCCATCTTCTTCCTCCAGCTCGAGACCACCCGAGAGCATTCTCTCCCTTTCGAAACTCCATAGCCAAACCAAGTCCAAGCTCCAATCCATCAAAATTAAGCAAATTTTTTAAGGAAAATCAAGTTTGGAACAATCCTAAGCTTGAATTTCAAGCTGTTTGTTCAAGTAATTTTTGTTTTGTTCTTCTCTTGTTTTTAAACTTCATATGGTTTTGTAGCTACTGGAATCACTGAATTGAAGCTAGTTCTTCTTGGTTTATTAAGGGAAAAACAACAATAAAGGCTTAGGAACCAAGCTTAAGTAGGAAGGAACCTAAACCCGGTTTGATTCAAGGGTAAAAGCTAATTCAGTTATTTCTTGTCCTTGATTAATTCCAGGTTATATGGGTTGATTAATCTGGAATTTATTGTGTTTAAATCAAATTTTTTTGAGCAAGAAATAAGAAATTAAAAAGGACCGAGGAACGTTTTATATGTGCGTTGAGTAAAGGGCCGGTTAATTGAAATCCATTGAAAGGGTTATTCCTAACCACTTAATCCATGAGAATTATTGTGGTATTGTCCTAATTATTATTTGTTTATGTAGCTAAATGATCAATTAAAAAAGAAATACTCAAGCTATTATAAAGGTTGCAAAAAAGAATAGAAAAACCATGACCAAAAGGACATTGAAGTTGGTGTTTGCTTGCATTAATTATTCAAGGTAAGTGATTTTAAGTTCAAGTTTAAATCGATGCATTATAAATTTTACAATGCATTAATTAAAGGAGTAAGAGGTGGACAAGAAGTAACTTAAGGACTACGTAATTAAATTAGCCCTTAAGTAAGTATACAAGATACTAAGTATTCAAGATGGACTTTGACGCTCAAGAGTACCCTAACTAAGCTACCAAGCTTGGTAAAAATGAGCCACCAAGTTTATGAACTCTTATACAATGTGTAAGGGTAAGTAATGGTAGGCCAAGCTTGCTAAGGTAAGAGTTAAGCTCTTATAAGAAGGACTAGGTTGAGGATGGGTTCCCCACCATAGAACCCGTACTAGTGGCCATTAGTCAAGACCTTATAATGTTTTTGAGCTCATGTTAAGATGTATATATGTTATATACACTAGGTCTTAAAGTTTATGTTGCAGGTATTTAATTTCTTACTAAGAATTCATAATTCTCATTCTCTTAAGTGCACATTGTGCAGATACTAATAGTGTGAAGCCTAACACACGCTGAAGGGTTGTTAAGCAAGGTTTTGGTGTAAGTATTTAAAGCACATAAATCTTTAATGATTCTAAGTTATTAGTTGGTAATATTATTGTAATAACTAAGTTATTTAAAATACCCTTGACAGATACAGGTAAAGTGTACAAGGAAAAGTTGGACCTCTTACTTCTGGAGCTTCTGTGCTCACGTGAAAGTTATTTTAATGGTCTCAGACTTTGTAGATGTTGGGTACTTTGGTATCAAGGAAATGCCTCTAATTTGACTAGTGTGTATGGACTTACTTAGTGCATATATCTGTATATACACTATGGTTGCTTATGGATGTACATAAGTTAAATGTTATGTGTACATAAATTAATGCTTGCAGTTTAAATAAACATGTTTATATGACTTTGGCATGTGTTTCAAGTGTTTTATGAATACCATGGAAATTATTTTGAAAATATTTATTTATTATTTTTATTAGTTCTCTCCAAATGCCGAAGTTAAGTATGCATGGATTCATGTTATAAGATAATCAACTAGTATAAAGTTTTAAGCAATGCAAGTATTAGCTTAGCCATTTGCAACTAAGAGCAGGAATACTAAATCCTGATTATTCTAAGATCCTGGGAACACCCTATATTAGGATAAGTAAGAGGTTCCTTCACAAATTGCATCCTAACCCCTAACCTTTTATTGTTGTCCTATTTTGGACCCTAACCTTAAAATCAAGCATACGTAGTCCTCAACCTTACTTTTTTGTTCTATTTTAAGACTTTCGAATGATGAAAATTGTTAAAAGTGATGGAAATGTCCATATGGTAGGCCAGCGTAGGGGAATTGGCCACATTGGCACATCATTGTACTTTCACATCAAGCAAACAGACAAATCACTTTTTTTGTCAAGGGTTAATGTTGGTAAAAGAATGAAGAAGGTGAAGTCTTGGCCTGTTTTCAGTTGTCATACATAGCAAAGTATAAGGAAGTGAGAAAGGCAGAGAAAGATAGTTAGGGTTTGACGGAAGATAAAGAACAAGTGCATCAGATTTTAGCATAGGGGGAGGAATCGCATGAAACTTCGTCAAAATCAGAAATTAGGCAACAATGGTCGTCAGGTCAGTAAGAAGAGATGTATCTGACGACAGCTTAGTGTATAGGGAGTGACTTGCCTTTATGACTAAATGTTGTCTTATTTTCTATGGAACTTTGGGACGGGAAAATATGATATGGATGTGGGTTAATTTGGCTTGACGGGTTGGTGGGGGCATTAAGTGTAGTAAAAGATAGGATGAGGTATAGGTTTTTGTGTGTGTATGTTGTGTCTTTTATGTTTGATATGTGGGGACCATTTGGGTAGATTAAAATACAGTGTCGCATGAAAAAATGAAGTTAGCATTGGAATGCTAAGGGGAAAGGATGAGTGTATTTCTTAAAAAATATCTAAGTGTCCTAGTTTAGAAATTTCTATTTTGTTTTCTAACAAAAAGTCAAACTTGAATTTGTAGGTCATGGTAATGGTTACTTCCCATTTAAGATGTACCATGACAGTTATTTTGGATTTCTGCCGTTCAAGATGTATATTGGGGGTTGTGTCAATTGCTGAGATTATTGTAACATGGATAAGTTCAATTTAGTTGAGATTGATAAAACGGTTGAAGAATTGAGATATTTTGGGTATAGGGACTACTTTATGAAGGTATCCTAGGATAAAGCTGGAAGATGACTTAGTGCCTTTGAAAAATAAAGCTGATGTCATGCAAATGTTGATGTTGTGCTTACCTGAAAATATATTGATTGAAGTTTATGTTGTGTTGAAGAGTTTAAAAGAAGTGCTAAACGATAAGATGGCATTATGGGAAAAATTAAAAAAATGATTAGTCTTAAGAAGTTGAGTTTAGAAGAAATTGTTCAAGAAGACGTCAATATTGATCAATTAAGTAATATGAAGGAGAAAAAATCATTTCGCAAGAGGGTGCCTACAATGAATGCAAGAAAATGTCTGCCCTGGGTTGATGTTTAGGAATAGGCTACTGATATGGGATCGATAATTTACTGAGGAATAGAAGCAAGATGTTGTAGAAGAAGGTTATGAGGTTGGGGATTCTGTTGGTCAACGAGATGATAGTGTGCATAAGGTATCAGCGAATGAGCAGTGTGATATTGACAAAGAAGATACAATTCAGGAGGAACCTAATGCTAATGACAGAAGTGATGAAAAAAGGCTTGAGAATAATGATGTTTGTGAAAAAGAATAATGAAGAGAAAACTGAAGATAATGATTTTGAGCATGAAGATAATACGGGAAGCTGCTCCATAGAATTTAAAAAATCAAATAACGATATACAAAAGGATGATGATGTACTTAATGTTCAAGTGCTAGTAGAGTAAACTATTAAGGGTAATACGGGACAAGGAAGTAAGGCTTGTGGGAGGGAGGGTGTGGAGATGGTTATTCCATGGACACTAAAAAGGGCAAGAAAACATGCATGGGTTATAATTATGAAGTGGGTTTTGAGGTTGAGGTTGACTCAGATGACTTGTGCTCAATTCATTTAGATAGTGAAGATGATGGTCTAAGGTATCTTATTTTCAATAAAAATATAGACATGTTTGACCCTAAATTTTAAGTAAGTCAGTTATTCAACTCTTATGATATATTACAAAAGGCCATAAGGACTTATAGTGCTAAGTCAAGGTTTTATATGAGGGTGGTTAAGAATGAAATAAAGAGGTTAATAGCAAAGTATAGAAAAGGTTGTTCATGGACTTTATATGCTACACCAACAGACATTGGAATGGTGCAAATCAGGACATATAATGGAGAGCACATTTGTTGCAAGGTTTTTAGGACAAGGAATACCAATTAGCATTGAATAGCAAAAGTGTATTTGGAACACATTAGAAGTAATCCTAACATGTCAATTTTAGCACTTAAAGTTTAGATAAGGAGGAACTTTAATCTAGATGTTATAGAAGTAAGGTATGGATGGGGGAAATAGATAACACTAAAAAATATAAAAGGGGATGAAAGTGATCAATTTGTCAAGTTGGCTGATTATGGTAGTGAACTTAGGCAAACCAATCCTGGTTCTTTGTTCATGTTTTAGTTTGATAATTTAGTATTCAATATAGTATTCATCTGCATTGAGGCTTGTAAATAAGGATTCTTGGCTGGATGTAGACCTATAATAGGCATTGATGGCTGTTTTCTTAAGGGAAAGTATGAAGGCAGCTCTTGGTTGTAGTTGGGATAGATGGAAATGACTGCATCTATCCAATAGCATATGCCAGAGTAGAGGTTGAGTATCAAGACTCACGGCATTGGTTTTTGCCATTATTGGCTAACAAATTGGGGATAACAAGTGACAACTCCAGAGATTGGACATTTACCTTAGATAGGCCAAAAGTAATTCACTTCTTCTTTTACTATTTGGTAAATGTGTATTATTAACTCTTTTGTAGTCATTAATTACTTACAATTACAGGGCCTTATTCCAGCTGTAGAGGAGTTATTCCTTGAATTTGAACATGGGTTCTATGTTAGACATTTGTATAACAATTTTAAGGTCAAATTTTTTCTAGGAGTCTATTAAAGGAGTTATTGTGGTTTGCCACAAGAAGCACTTGTGTAGCTCAGTTTAATAAAGTGATGGAGAGAACTAAGGTGGTAAATGAGTTAACGTGGAAATGGCTATTAGCAATTCCACCAGCACATTGGAGCAGGTCTCATTTCAAGGAGTAGGGTAAGTGTGATGTGCTTTGAACAATATTTGTTCAATAGGTTTATCCTACATGCAAAGGAAAAACCTACTCCAACAATGTTGGAAATTATAAGGGGCAAATCAAAATCGCAAACAGAAAGAATGCCATAGAGTATTACAAATGAGTTCTGTGCCCTAAAATTGTTGGTAAGTTGAACAAGGCAATGGATAAGGCTAGAATATGCATCCCACTGGGATCTAGTGAACCATAGTGTCAAGTTACAACTTCATCTGGCCAGTTTATGGTTGACCTTCAACATTAAAGTTGTAGTTGTATGAAGTGGCAGCTATGTGAAATCCAGCATTTGCCCATATGTACATTTTACCATTTCTCATAATAGAGGGAAAATTGAGGATTATGTGCATATTTGCTATATGATTGAAACTTGTGTTAAGATTTATGGGTGTATCATCAACCCCTTAACAAGTATTGAGCACCAGCAAGATGAAGGACATAACATAATCAATTCACCTGAATTAGGAACTGTTAAAAAAAGGTGGAAAATAAAAGAAGGGGATAAGAGAAGTTAGAAAATCAGAGAATAAAACTAAAATAAGAAAGTTTGGAATTCAAATGCACTGTAGTATATGCAAGCAGGAAGGGCACACTAAAGCAACATGCAAACAATATGCTTTATCTTCTCAAAGGATATGCAAGATATATGCCTTTTGTGTAACAAAATTTTCTGGCTTAATACTTTACATGGACACTAATGCTACATCTATTTATTTTAGGTAAAGAGAAAAAGAGTCCTCAAGTCAACCTAAACCTCCTCAAGTTAACCAGAACCAACTATACATCTGTTTAGGATTCAATTCTCATGGCCAAAATTGTAGCTGATGCAAACAGTCTAATTTTTACGGCCAAATTTGATCTAAAAAATTATTGACAATTTCAATGAAAGTCTATTTTGTGTATTTATTCAAGTTTCGGTACTATGGCCAGTAATGGATTGAGTACCTATGAATGCTAGAATACATTAGTTGCTAATCACAGAGGTAAATGTAGCCTACCCTTTTTTAACAATGCTAAGCTCTTATCTGAAACAAAATCATTTATAAATGCTCATAAATAACATTTCATAATAGAGTATTGAGTCTAAAATGAAATTCATTAAACACATTAGGGTCTAAAACAGAACACCAAATTACATGATAGGGGCCAAAATTGAACAAAAAACTGTCACCCCCTACTACACCCATTTTTACCAACCATCACTACTTAAAACACCACAACACCTCCCTTACACATCCTACGCACAACCCAAACTACATACCACACTCATTTCACTTACATAACATCAGTTCCCTTCGCCCATTACCCATAACCATAACCCCGGTACAACCCCTACCACAAGCATAAACAACCAAATCTTCAATTGTCTTGTCTTTGCCTTTTTTTCTTTCAGTTTCTTTTCCATCCTTTGAACTCGCCTCAGCAATCCACTAACTACGTCCCTCATTTGATGCAAAATAGGTGGCTCGTACTAGTCAATGAAGCCACAATTCAAACATCTCAAGAACTTCATACCTAGGTTAACTTCCATCCACGCTGTAAGGATTGTTGCAGGTGTGCTGCACGAATACAGCTTTTGACTCGTTCCCTCCATGGATGTGTGAAACCAAAATAAAAAGGTCCCCATTCTCCCTTAGGCTAATTTATAGAACTTCATCTCTAGATTGATGATTCAGTGCATTTAACACAGACCCCGAACACTAATTAAAACTGGGTAAAGGTTTTGGAGGCATCTAATCTCAATCATTTCTGACTTAGGACTAAAATGGTGTGCCAACATGGCTAATTGCCCTACATTGGCCTACCATGTAGTCATTTCCATCACTTTTAACAATTTCCATCATCCAGAGGTCTAAAATATAACAAAAAAGTGAGATTGAAGACCACCCATGCAAGATTTTGATGTTAGGGTCCAAAATAGAAAAATAATAAAAGGTTAAGGGCCATGGATTACTTTAAAATGTTTCAATTTTACGGCACTTCTTATTTGAACAAATAAAACTAATATTCACTTATTCCAATAAATGGTGAACCATTTCTTAAGTCACACTAAAAATTTACATTTTGTTTCAATTTTGCCCTTAAATCATATCATCTCTTTATCTCTTAAAGATAGCTAGTGCTTAAAGACGTCATGCACTTAAATCGCCACAACCTTGTTTTGACTAAAGAAAAAATAGTACCAAAATCACCACACAAATCCTTTTCTCTCGAAATGGAATTGTTGCCATTGTCGTCAGCTACACATTGAAGAAGGAAGATGACTATTGGTGAATCCTCTGCCTTCTCAAGTTAGTGGCATTTGAGCTTCATTGCAAGGCCACCCTTTGATCTTTCATTTCTTGAGACTTCTTCATGGGCTTCTCCAGAAAGCTCCTCTGTCTTTGCCTTCACTTCCCTACTGATCAGGTTTCTCCGATCTTCTTTGGCTAAATTTGATGGAGATGGTCACCGACATTGGAAGTAGAGGTTGGCCTAAATACTCATTTAGCCCCTAAACTTGGTTGATCTGGATACTTAACCCCTCGAACTTCAACTTGGTCCGACTCAGCCCTTGAACTTTGTTAAGTGGGCCAGTCAACCCCTTTGACCATCATGTATGAGCTACGTGATAAAGTTCCTTGTAACGCTGTTTGCGAACGTTTAATAGCCATAAGCATAGACAGACTCAGTGCTTTTTTTCTTCAACTTCGTCATCCTCCACAAGTTTAACCACTTCTTTGCCTTCATTTTCCTTCATTACCTCCCTCTCATAGGCCATATCACCTAGCTTTCACAAGCCTTTTGTGTGTCCTGTTCTACACTTCCAACAACGGTGTCTCTTGCACCATCGCCAAGTCCACCGAAGACTTTAATTCCTTCAATATAGTTTCATCATGCCATTGGAAGAATTTTGGAATCAAAACGGACTGAATTGTAGAGCAGACCTTCTACATGAGTTTGTGGTAGGTGAATATTTCTAATCCAAATAACTTCAAGACGAACCTCATCTGCTAGCTACAAATGCAGGCAACGATGTGTTGCAGCACTAGGATGGCTTCACAAAGGTGCTCTACATCAATTACTTTGGTTTATTTTTATCTGACTAGAACATTTAATAACTCGAAGTGATATGTCTGTTCTTCAACCATGGATTGGAGTGCAAGCAAGCAATGTTACAAGGTAAGGCTTGGAACATTGTCGGAAAATAAACCTAAAGTTTGGAGAAACTGTTAAAGGCATCTATGTTGACATGGTGTGTTTTTATTACACAAGTTTAGCTGCACCTTACTTTTAATTGATTGGATAGTAATTTGTGTAAAAGCTACTAGTAGTTTAGTTTTTTTGTGTGATGTTACAACAACGATGAACTGATATGGTGTTCCCAATTACATTGTATTATTTCTTATTGTAATTTATTTAGTTATGGTGATTTTTTGCTAATTAGTTTAATTAGTTATGCATTTACATTTCTTGTTATAGTAGGATATGTATATGAAAATCTATACCTTGCATTGAAGAATGTTGAAAGACTTCTCAAAGAATCTATTTTGTGCTGTAGGTTAAAATTCTTCTCATTTAGGAATTGATGCATTGCCAATTTTACTTCACCCATTGTAAGTGGTTATTACTAATCCTATGATTACTTAGAAATAATCTAATCATGATTATTGAAACACTTAAAGAGAAATATAGCACAAGAAGCCATTGTGACCTTGCCCCATTTTTATGTCATTTTTTTTTGTGCCAGTTTCCATCATTACAGAGAATGGTGTTCTTCTTCATCACTAGTAACTCTAGCTCCTTGCAGATCATCTCAAAAGTCAATTTGCTCATCTTGAACGCTCACAGAAACTCCCACCTATCCTTTGATCGATCCTTCATCCATAAACGCCTTTACTGAACTAACCCAGTTCTTAGCTAACAAGAATTCTCTCCATCTGTACCTGACAGAGTGACTATGTGGGAAATGGCTGCTAAATGTTTGCAAATGGCGTTATTGAGGCCTTCATTTCGTGATTTAACAAAACGGTCAAAAGGGTTGACTAACCCACTTAATAAAGTTCAGGGGGTTGAGTTGAAGTTCGAAGGGAGAAATGTCCTAATCAACCGAGTTTATAGTTGAATGGGGTATTTAGGCCAAAAGGAAAATGATTTATTTCTAGGACAATAAAGTAACAATCCATGGAATAATATTTTTATAATATTAATTCATTTGTTGGTAATTTTTCTTTTTAGGTTTAGTAAGTAAAAAAGTAAAAAAAATTAATTATATTATAAAAAACCATTCCATAGAATCTTTTTGGTAATTAGAAGTATCTATATAACAAATAAGGATTAGGGGCTACTCATATGTAAGGGAATGAAGAAATGCCTAATTTTTTTAGAATCTAGAAACACTTGAATCAGTATTAGGGTATGATCTGTGAGAATGAACCCCGACTTTCTCCATATCCCTCTCGCCTCTCACCCACTAGACCAAAGGGCTGATAATCATTTCACAGATTATTGCATATATATAATATTACTTTTTAAATACTTATAGTTTCAGACAAACAAATCATATAAGTGCAAAAATCCATGAAATATTATTTTCTTATAATATGATTAGATTTTTATTAATTTATTTTTAGGTCAAATAAGTATAAAAAAATATCCTTCACCCTTAGCATAATAGTTAATGTGTCAAATTAATGAAGGAAGATTTCCAAAATTTGAGCCCTGACCTTACTATAAATTCCATCCTTTATACCATATTGCACAAAGCTGAGTCAGGTGTCATACTGGTCTCAACAAAGCTAGTATGTACCTTTTCCTAACTTACAATAATATTAATCCTTCCCTTACACACTTTTCTCATGATTCTTAATACGGAAAAAAATTGAGTTAAAAAGATTAAAAAATGATAAAACGAATTGAATGATAAAACAGCATTGAATTCAGTTCAATCTATCGGTTCGTGATTTCCATCGACGTGGCCCAATGAGAGAGACGCCCTCTACAAAACGCTTCTTCGTTAAGACTTAAGAGTACGACCATCTCTGTCTACGATAAAAAAAACAAGCAAGTACTGGTATATATTCCAGCCAATATGGAATGGAACATAGGCGGAGGAGCAGACATTGAAAGCTCCAGCTTTTAGCTGATTTGACTATTGTCTCTCCTTTCAGTCTCCTTCCAGACTTTGTGCCACAAACGTGTTTCTTCTTACCTCGTCCTTCCAACAAAGTCAATCTATTTCTTTGCTCAGCCTCAGCCTTATCTGTCCCTTGCGCTACTAACAGTGGCAGGCATACACAACGGTTCGGTCTGCTCGTCTGCTTTGTTTTCTGGTTTATGCTTATTTTAGGCTCTAATAGAGATTTCAACACCCTGCCCCTTGCCGTTTCTGCTTTTGGTCCTTTTATGGCTCTCTCTGCATTTCCTTTCTGTGCTCATGCCAATCCTGCAACCTCTTCAAATCCTAAGAAATGCGCTCATTCTCCGTTTGGATCAGATCTTATCTTCCAATCTCTGCACAACCTCAAACTCAATCAGGTCTGTCACAAGATACAATCTTTGTTCTTTTTTTTTTTTTTTGTCTGGAGTTCAAGCCGGCGCTTGATAAATCTGCGTTAAAGATGAAACTTCGCTTTTTATTTTATTTGCCTTCACGCCTTTTTGTTGCTCTGGGTTATCTTTCCAGGATGTTATCTTCCAAGTGCTCGTCTTTTCTTTTTCGGCTCTTTATAAAGTACTGAAATTTCGAATTGAAATGATTGAAAGTAATGGGTTGTTTTATTCTGAATCTTCTGATTAGGCGAAGGTCGGAAGGTGGTCCGGTGAGGCATGTGCGTCACTATCAGGGAGAGCAGAATACCACTCACAAAGACAACCAACTCCTCTCTTGGACACAATCAACTATCCAATTCACATGAAAAATCTCTCAATCAAGGTGACTTTCTTCCAACACCCAAATTACCAGTTTCTCTATTTTATTCCATGGAGAAAAGAACATATAAAACTTCTCTCTTTTGGAATTTTTTTTTTTTTGAGAATTTACTCTGCACTTGTGTGCAATCCTCTACGTAGGAACTGAAACAACTGGCAGAAGAGTTGAGGTCTGATGTGATTTTCAATGTTTCAAAAACTGGTGGTCACTTGGGTTCGAGCCTTGGTGTTGTTGAGCTAACCGTGGCTCTTCATTATGTCTTCAATGCCCCTCAAGACAAGATACTTTGGGATGTTGGCCACCAGGTTCAATGGTTCTCCTGTGTCTTCTACATGCGCCAAAGAAAGTTGAACATTTGTGATAAGGATTGATTCTTAACTTTATTTGGATTTTGCAGTCTTACCCTCATAAAATATTAACTGGTAGAAGAGATAAGATGCATACGATGAGGCAGACAAATGGACTTTCTGGATTTACAAAACGGTCCGAGAGTGAATATGATTGCTTTGGCACAGGTCACAGTTCCACAACTATATCTGCAGGCTTGGGTAATGATCTGGTCCTTTCAATTTAGCGGCTTGCAACTTTGTGAATATATTACTGTTTACACTGTATGGTTGCCTAAGCTGGAACTTACCGTATTGAAAGTTATCTAGTAATTTGGACATGGTTGGTGTTAACAGAAGTAACTTTACCATATATTTCCTTTTGCTCTTCTAGGGCTTTCTTTTCTTTAGGATCTCGGTGGAGTCCACGAATTTGACTTGTTTCCTAAAGTAACTAATCTTGGAGTAGGCATATTCATTTTATTTATGGTTGGTGGGTACATCTTAGATGCTTTGGTTTAATCCATTTTCTATTTTAGTATTAGGTTTAATTTGGTACCGTGTTTTAAGCATCCTCTAAGTTGCAATTTTGCCAAAAGGATGTTTAAGGTTAGAGTCAGAATGATCGAGATCCTCCGTTTTTTTCTGTGCAAAAAAAAAGTGATTAGCATGGTCTCTTGGCCTCGAGTGTAGTGAAGTTTTTTTTTTTTTAAATTTTTCTTGGGGGGGCACATGTAAACAGACAAGGCTCAATTGGACTTTGAACCGTGGACCTTGTGGTAAAAACTATTAGCTTTAACCATTCGGCTGAGAATTGGTTGTTAATGAAGTTTTTACTTTAAACACTTATTATAATATTAAGTAATCTCTTACTAAAATGATTCAACATTTGAACGTATGAAGCATTTCATATGAAAGTTTAACAGATATAATGGTTCCTAATTTTCTTGTGGGCAGGAATGGCTGTTGGGAGGGATCTAAAAGGGAAAAGAAACAATGTTGTTGCTGTAATAGGAGATGGTGCCATGACGGCGGGGCAAGCCTATGAGGCCATGAACAACGCTGGATACTTGGATTCTGACATGATTGTTATTCTCAATGACAACAAACAGGTTTCACTGCCAACTGCCACATTAGATGGGCCAGCGCCACCAGTTGGGGCCTTAAGCAGTGCTCTTAGTAGGTTGCAGTCTAACAGGCCTCTCAGAGAGCTAAGAGAGGTGGCGAAAGTACGTATGAAAAGAAGAGACTGGATTTTGGTTTCTTGTGCAAAGTCGAAACTAAGAGGAATCTACTGACTGCAGCCTCTTTTCGTTGAGCTTCTCGCAGGGAGTTACGAAGCAGCTTCCTGGTCCCATGCATGAATTAGCTGCAAAGGTAGATGAATATGCCCGTGGAATGATTAGTGGCTCTGGATCAACACTTTTTGAAGAGCTTGGGCTCTATTACATCGGTCCTGTTGATGGTCACAACGTCGATGATCTAGTTGCAATTCTCAAGGAAGTTAAGAGTACCAAAACAACAGGTCCAGTCTTGATCCACGTTGTCACTGAGAAAGGTCGAGGATATCCATATGCAGAGAAAGCTGCAGATAAGTACCATGGTAAAGACACAGTTGGATGGCATTTCGTACCTTTAATCTTTTGTTTTTCTTTTGGCCGCGCCTTTGGAACATTCTGGTGGATTTTGTAGCTTAGACTAGTCATAAGAACAGCTGTTCATATGAATGTGAAAAAAAAATGGATTTTTCATCGCAACTGCACATTCCAGTGAAGGCAAATTGAACCCTCTTTACATAGGATAAATTTTTAAGCATGAATTCAAGTAATGGAATCAATCAGTAACCTGGCTGAGTGGCTGGTGTTTTGTTCCCCTCTTTTCTGCAGGAGTGGTGAAGTTTGATCCAGCTACTGGAAAGCAGCTCAAGCCCAGTGCAAAAACGCAGTCTTACACAACATACTTTGCAGAGGCATTAATTGCAGAAGCGGAGGTTGACCAAGACATTGTTGCCATTCATGCTGCAATGGGTGGTGGAACAGGACTGAACCACTTCCTTCATCGTTTCCCAGCAAGATGTTTTGATGTTGGAATTGCCGAACAGCATGCGGTTACTTTTGCAGCAGGGCTGGCCTGTGAAGGCCTGAAGCCTTTTTGTGCTATTTACTCATCTTTCATGCAGAGGGCTTATGACCAGGTGAGACGTATGATGTTTTCTGTACTTTTATCTGATCAGGTTGTTCTAGTTTAGTTCATTCGTTATTTGAGTTTGATCCCACTCACAAATTCACTGGGTTGTTCTTTATGTGCTGCACACAGGTGGTACATGATGTCGATTTGCAGAAGCTACCTGTGAGATTTGCTATGGACCGAGCTGGTCTAGTTGGTGCAGATGGACCAACACATTGTGGAGCTTTTGATGTCACTTTCATGGCCTGCCTCCCTAACATGGTGGTGATGGCTCCTTCAGACGAAGCTGAGCTTTTTCACATGGTTGCCACAGCTGCTGCAATAAATGACCGCCCCAGTTGTTTTAGGTACCCAAGAGGGAATGGATTGGGTGTTCAACTGCCACCGGGAAACAAAGGGACCCCTCTTGAGGTGATGCACAATATTCTCAATCTCTACATGCAGTTCCTTGTTTTGTAAGTCCTTAAAAAACCAGGACTTGCTAAGAAAAACTCTACTATTGCTCCAACAGATTGGCAAAGGCAGGATATTGATAGAAGGTGAGAGAGCGGCATTATTAGGCTATGGGACTGCAGTTCAGAGTTGCATAGCTGCTGCCTCTTCAGTGGAATCACACGGCTTAAGGCCCACTGTTGCAGATGCGCGATTCTGTAAACCATTAGATCACGGTTTGATTCGGAAACTGGCAAAATCACACGAGGTCTTGATCACAGTTGAAGAAGGATCAACTGGAGGCTTCGGTTCACATGTAGCACAATTCCTTGCACTTGATGGTCTTCTTGATGGCACAGTAAAGGTGCGACCAATAGCAATTATCACAGCCAGTGCTTAGGGTGCAAGTTATCGGTTACTAATGGTTTGTTTTTGAAAACTGTTTTTACAGTGGAGGCCACTTGTCCTTCCTGATCGATACATCGACCATGGATCACCAGCTGACCAGTTGGCCCAATCTGGTCTTACACCAGCACACATTGCAGCTACATTATTCAACATACTTGGCCACACAAGAGAGGCTCTAGAGGTAATGTCTTAGGTAGATTTCGGTAGATTCAACCACTGTACAAAGAAACAGTACCATTTTGGTTGTAGAAAGAACAAATGCTTGATTTTGACAAGTTGATAGATTCTATCCTGATATCTGCATAAGAAACCCACTACTAGAGTGTTTGCTCCATGACAACAGAAGGTGCACCAGTTAGATAAGAATACATTTTCTAAGACCAATGTTATGACCAAGACAAGAGTCAGTGGGGTTGTTGGCTTCACTTTTTCTCAAGGGACAGCCACAAAATAACCAATACTTTGTGCTCCTTTTGCGGTATTACCTCTTGGAAGGGGAAAGGATGAATCAGAGACTGCCAAGAGGCAGAAGTTGCGTGCAACTGCTGCAACAAGCTAGAACAGCCCACTTGGCAGAAGTTGGAGAGAAGCACAAACTTAAACAAAAGCAATGTCCTAGAAAGTGTCACCTTGACCCAACAGCATTTAGTTTTGTAGTGAAACTCTTCTGATTGGCTGATTTGGTTCAGCAGATAATGGCTATATTAATGGAGGTTCCCCAATCTCCAAAGAACTTAGGAGAAACCAGCTGCAAGGGACACATCGGCCTTTCCGTATAATAATAAAGTCGTCGGTGAAAAGCCATTTCCTTTGCGACATCCACGAAAATACAACGTCACTAAAGTCCTAAGCTGCCCCATATAAAATATGTTCAGTGTATGTAAGCAAGTTCAAATATTTACTTAAATGCTAAATATCAATAAACAACTGTTACATTAATTGGGATTCAAGTAGTAAGGTGCTTGATTCTCTTTAAATAAGATTTTATAAGTGGAGTTGAGAAGTGCTTATCCACCTCGATATGATTTAGTTAGAGTTTAATTAAAGTTTTTTGGACAACGGAGGTGGTTAATATACACAAAAATACATTAGTATATAAAACGTGTATAATTATCACAATTTTTTTTTTTTCATTTGAAATGACTGATAACTTATTGATACAAGATGATGTCCACTCCTTCTTTTAGATCAAGTGGCACATCTGAATTCAAGTTTTTATCCTCGCACTTCATCCCAATGGTTAAGGTGTGAGGTATATCACAGTGATTGAGGTTTAAACCCTACATTTGTCAGTTTTTCTTTAAATATTGTATATGTTGGTTTGGTAATTTTTTAAGTCTCAAAAAACAGGCATCTCATTCGTTTTAGATATCTATATACTTTCTCAATTCTATAGAGTTATGCAGATGCTTCTGAGTAATAAAACACATAAGATCGTGTCTTTTATTATCCAATTACATCAACAAATATATTTCATCAACTTTCAAACATCTTTGTAGACGTAAATTGACTCTTCGCATTGTAAGTGCATTTTCATAATGTCCAGATTAGGAGAGGAAAGCACGCCGAACTGTTACACCCGTATGTATGATGATATTTCATTGGATCATTTTAGGTGGCAACTGGCAAGAAAAAAAAAACTAACAGAACAGTAAATATTCTATATATACATCAGTTTGATATATTTTTCTTCTTTTTTTTTTCCTCCAGAAGATGTATGTTATTATATAAATTGTTACTGTAAGAGTTAATAAGTTTGTGTATATATATATATATATATATATATAGATTAATTTGTGAGAATAAATAAATTACATGAGGGAGCAAGCATTTGCATTGTCATCGTTGAAGATCATAAGCGTATCTGCTTCGACGCAACAGCCATGCATAAACAAATCCATTGGCGGCATCACTTGATGATATGCCTCTCTTGCATCATTACAATTAATAGAATTGGAACCATCTTCTTCTCCTTCACCTTGAGGGTTGTCCTCTCCGGCGTCGTTTTGAACCACCATCTCCACTCTCTTCCCAGTTCTCTTCCTCAGTTTCTTCAACACTTTGTTCGGACTTATCTTCCCCATCACCCTCACCTTGTGTTGGTTCATGTCCGTCATGAATTTCTCCACCCCTTGAATGTTCAAGCATATGTATACTAGTAATTAATTAATTAATTAATTAAGCGTCTCTTTTAATTAGTTAAGACAATAATTACAACTACGATCTGTAATACAATATTAATTAAATTTAATTACGATCGATCCATCGGCTACCTTTAACTTTGGAAATGGCTTTGGCGACGCTTCTTTCACAGGCATTACAATGCATGGAGACTCTAAATTCTGCAACAGCTACCTGTTTTTTCAAATTAATCAACCCACACAAAGCAAATATTAATTAGTGCCGTCATAAGGATTGCTATTAATTAAGACTAATATATAGATAATATATATTAGTAGGTATTAACTGGGATTGTATATATGTATGTATATAGATGGATGAGAGGGACATTAATAGTTATGAGCATTATTACTCCATCGTTGACATCGTTTTGGTCTGCATCCGCCATTGGAACAATCGAAACCGTTTCAAGGCCAGGGGCAATCTAATCTTGGGATGGGAGGACAAGACAAATTGGTGATATGATCATACCTGTTCGGTCGGGCAGTTATATAAATGGAATTGCTGAAACTGGTTCACCGAGCGCAGGTCAGGGAATGTAAATTTCCTCACTTCACTTGCCACCTAATTTATCGATTTCACTCTTTTTGCACCCTAAACTTTCATCTCCACAATCCAAGCCCAGCTTCCTTCACCAGCTCATGTTTCTTAGTCCTAGCCCCTGTGATTGTTGTTTTTCACTTCGAACCTCCATAGGGCCCTAAGTCATTCATGTCTCGACTTGCAATGCCACCACCAAACCCACCGCCGTCGTTCCACTGCCCCTTGTCGTGCCCAACCAAAACTTCATCTCCATTTCCCACCACCTCATATTCGTTCCAGCCGCCCCTGCACTATCGGCTCCAATCGAATTTTAATCTACACTTTCAGCCCTTTCACCATCGCCCTCTCATTCACATTGGCCAACTCAGCATCGTTACCTGACAAAGGAGCTCAAATCTGCATTTTGTTCGAGGTTTCTGGCTCACTCCGCTCCTGCGTGGCTATAAATTCGCAAACCGTATTTGTTTCCTCAATAATGATTGAAAATCATCTCTAATCTTTGCAATTTTTTTGATCAACTCATAGGTGCTTTTGGGTTTTCACCAAGTAGAATAATAAAGGCAACAACATTGTTGGTGAACGGACCATCGTACAATTCGTAAATATTCATAGGCGCTAACATCGTGTATATTTAAAGGTAGATCATGCAATTTAACATGTATTAGTATACATGAGATATGGAAGACCTGAGCGTTGCGGCGATCATATAATGTCATAATATTAAATAGAATAATAATAAATAAAAATAATAAAAATAATTTGGGGACCAAGAGAGAAAATGTAAAACTTTAGGCATTAAAAGTTTAACAATTGACTTAGGAAAAGTTAAGAAAAAAAAAATCTTATTTTGCTAAAAAAATAAATAAACCATGGTGACCAATATTTTAGTTTAGAAAATAAAACATAAAAAAAAAAAAAGAACCAAGAGATTAAACAAAAACAGTATAATTTATTAAACTCAGGGTCTAATATCATAAACAGAAATAATATAGGGACTGGAAATGTGTTTTACAAAAAAGAAAAGTGAAAGTAGGAGAATAGCGAGATCGACCCTCAAAAAGATATTTTCATTTGAAAATTTCACCAACCTTCCAAAAGGAGCAACCCAACCCAACATAGAAACAAAAAAAAAAAAAAAAGGACAGGTAACAGAGCGGGTCATAATTCAGCATAACATCGAAGGGCAAAAGCAGAAAGAAACTATAGTTTATTGTAAATAAAACGGTGGTTAGAATATAGAGAGTTTTTTTAGACGCACTTTATAGCAAACATTTTCTTTTATAAATTTTGACATTAAAACAAATGCTAATAATAAATAATTAAAAAATTCTCATTCATAAATGGATGTTAATCAATTAAATTTTGCTTCATTTTAATTTTGGGTTGGGTTTTCTTTATGTTATGTTCTTATTATTAAAATGAGTAATTGTGATCAAAACATAATTTTATAAAACATAACACTACATGTGCTTTGAAATGATAAATTTTTTTTTGTCATAAAAAATGATTCACTAAAAAGTTTCATCTCTTATTAATTTAAATTTCAATTTTTAATATCGATAAGAAATTTATTTAGTAAAATTCACTCAAAAGCTTTAGAGTTTAATAAAGTAATTTGATCCATCGATACATAATTGTTAAAATTGAAAATGAATATGAAACATAACATTGTACATGTTTTGAAATGATGGATAAAATTTTTCATTAAAAAGTAATTCACTAAAAATTTTATCTCCTATTAACTGAAATTTCAATTTTTAATATTCTTTATAAATTTATTTAAAAAAATTCATCTTCAATTTATTTATCTTTTTTTAACCTTTATTAAGTTAATTATTAAAACCTTAATGTCAAAAGTTATTTCTTCAAGCTAAAGAAATAAACCATGATTACCAAGATTTTGCTTTAGAAGACAATATATAAAAAAAATAACAAAAAAATTAGAGATAAAGAGAACAAATTATGCTCACCAATGTCTTTCATTAGAAAATAGTACATAAAACAACAACAAGAAAATGCTTGGGATGAAGAGAGCAAATAGAAGAGGTAGATTAATAGTTATAAAATTTGGGGACCAAAATATAACACTGATGTAAATTCGAGCCTAAAATGGAAGTATTAGAAAGTTAGGGACTGAAACCGTATTTTCATCGAAACAACACATGAAAGAGATTGAAAGCGTAAAATTGCAATAGATCCTCAGGAAATTCATCGCCTTACAGAACGAGGATCAAACTCTAAGAAAAGCAAATCGTATCCGGAAAAAAAAATGACGAACGCAAAAAATAAAAATAAAAATAAACTAATAAGAGGCAAAACGGTAAATGCACTATTTTTTACTGTTCATTTAAACAGTACCCGAACAGGGGTTTTTGTATATAGTATAATTCATCTTCTTACGTAAAACAAATGGGGTTGTGCTACTAATTAAGTAACAATTTCGTCCCAGTTTCTTTCTTTTTGAAAGGGAAAAAAAGGCAGGCAACAATTATAACGAGGAGATTCACATAAACTATTTTATTTGTTAACAAAATAAAATTAATTGGCAAAACGACACAGTTTCCGGATCTGTCCAGCATTTCCAGTGAGCACGCCAACGGCTCCCAGCTTCTTCATGGATTGACCAAACTGAGGAAGGAATGAGTTTGAGCGCTGAAGACGGGTGACGATTTTTGCTGAATCAGCGTTGGTGAGAAGCGCCGCGTCGGACTGGAGCAAGCCCTTGTTCTGGACTAGGATGTTGTAGTAACTTTTGTCGAATGACGACGGAGTCGGCGGATCCATGGGCATGAACACTGCCGGATCGGCCGGGTTGGGGCATTTCGTTTTCAGGAACGCTGCGTAGTTGGCGTCCAGCGAAGGATCGGTGTCGCCTTTTCCGGTGAAGTTGTAGAGCCTTCTGGAGAAAGCGCCGCAATGAGCCACACCAATGGTGTGTGCACCAGAGAGCAAGACGAGGTCGGAGAGGTCAAGACCCTTGTTCTGAAATAGCTGGAAAAGAGTGTTGAAATTTGAAAAGGGGGAGGGAATGTTTCCGGTCACTTCCGACGCCAAGGAAACGGTGCCGTCTCTTCTTCCGGTGGGCACGTCCCACAAAAGATAATTAAACTGCAAGCGCATGATGTACGTTCGTCCGTACATAATTAAAGTTTTTATTAATATATGAATTTATATTAATTAATCATCCCAATTAAAAATTACAAGTAGAAGTATATATTTATAAACATTAACAAGAGACAATTAATTAAAGACCTGGAAAGAAACAGCATCCCGAGCAGCCAAGGCAAGAATATCAGCGCAAGAAACGACACCGGGGCACTGAAGCTCGAGCTGAGCCTTGATGTCGTCAATGGCGTCGAAGCCCGCCAACGTACTACTCAACGGCGAATCCTTCTCCGCCGGAATGTTGTTCCTCGAATTCAATAATATCGATCCATCACATCCCTGCACGATTCCAATTATATATTACACCGTCATATTAACTAGTTAATACATATCCTAGCTAAATGCATGATTATATATACGTACTTCATTAGAGAAAAAAAAAAAGGCAATTTAATTATTGGCACACACATATATATGTGTGTGTAGCTAGTTAATTACCCTAACGAAGCAGTCGTGGAAATGGAGGCGAAGGAGTCTGGCAGGCAAGGTGCCGTCGGACCCAACTTTGTTCCATGTGAGGTTTCTGACGAGATCTTCAGCTCCCGGGCAGCTTTCATGTAGAAATTCTGCTGCAAACCGCCACCTTCTTTGGCTTCCGCCTCATCAACCCCATTTCGGATTGCAATAAACACCAAAATAACAATAACTAAAAACAAGTTGTATGATCTAGCCCAGCTCATTTCCCTTGGTATATATAAATTTCTGCTTTGTAGCCAAAGTGTGTTACCAAAAAACAAACCTAGCTAGCTAGCTTTTATATGTTTAGGTGCTTGTGCCTATAGCTCAGAACTCAGAAGACAACTGCGTAAGGACAATGAAGTTTATATCCCTTTTATACGCAAGCGAAACATTCCAACTACTGCTTTTTCTGATAAACAATTCATAGAATCATCCACTTTGTTGGGTTGACAATTTCTAAATTAATTATATTACATGTATATCAACATATTTAAGGTCTTAAAGAATCATCAGTTGGACTCTAAATGATCGGATCATCAAATTGAACGTTAACGGACCCACTCTAAGAGGCAAAGAGATTATAGTACATGACTTCTCTATTAATAGGATTCAACCACAAAATTTTACTTATAAAAAATTAAGGTCTTGAATCACCAAATATAGGTTGGTGCCAAAACTCTACTAATTTAATGAGGAAGCACGTCTCGCCGAGTATGAAAAAACATAAAGATAAGCAAGCAAGCGAGCGAGCGGGGTTACCAACTCCAAGAGACTCTAATTTTCTCAAGAGAATTTGTTGGTTGACTTTATTTAATGCTTTAAGTTATTATTGACTTTCTTGCCAACTATTTAGTAGCCATGAATTGGGCTATATGTGACGAATGTGATGATGAATTGGAATTATCCATTGAACTGAAATATATATCTAGACATTCTGCTCTTTAGAGTTTTGTGACTTAGCTAGATATATAATAATTTGTATATGGGATATAGCAATCTGTCGTATCTAATACAGAATACCGTTCTCTACATAAAAGTTTGAAATCCACAAATGATATAAATTTGAAGACGTGCAAGTACCCATAGTACGTACTTGGCAAAGAAAGGGAAAATTAAGAAATGCCGACAATTATTAATGCTACTTAATTAAAATAAATTTTCAAACTAGTTATATAATTGATACCCAAAGTACTCTAAAATCTGGAGAGTATTGCACACGCGATGGAATCTGGTCTACTAGACCACCTATATACAAAGACAAAATATAGAGTTAGAAGGACCCCCAAAGGCCCTCAAATGCTCATGTTAGTAAATGACGATGGTATTTAACTTAGGGTGGTATAAAAATTATCTCCCTGTAAATACCCTAATGATGGGTTTACTAGGCATGTGCCTTAATTTTCAAATCTACATAGGTTATTATAGGTCTTCATTGTTGATTGAGCCATGGCCCAAATAACCCAGCACCTTAAAGTCTAATACGAAATATATTTTTTTTGGGTATTAATAATTAATGGTTTTTTGTCCTAGAATACAGGATGGTTGACTGCTAGTTTTTTTGGAGTTTTTAACCAAGATATTATAATTAAAAATTTTAATTACCAAAAGATACTGATGGCTAACTTTTATACCAATTAACTACACTTTCTATACTTAGGGTCAATTCATTTTAACTTAAGTCAACTTAATTCAAAATAACTTATTTTTATATTTACATCTTTTTTACTTAAAACCAATTTTATTTGAAAGTCAATATTATTTAAGTGAAATAATCTATTAATTGTAAAATTTTTATAATATTATTAATTTTTTATAAATTTTTCTTTTTTAAACATTAAAAAAGAACATTTCATAGAAATTTAATAATATGATAAAAATTTTGTTGCAAATGGATTATTACACCTATATAATATTGGCTTTCAAATGAAATTGGTTCTAGGTTAAACAGATTTAAAAATAAAAATAAGCTATTTTAGATTAAGTTGATTTAAGTTAAAATGAATTGGGTGTTAATTTGTCAAGTTACATTTTTTTTCTTCGGTGTATTGCCATATCACATTCACTTATTTTTTAAAAATAAAAATGTGGTATGGCCCACTGAGATAATAAAAAACAACAGTTATAAAACATCACAGTAGTGATAAAGGACATTTTAATTCTAATTTAACCCAAGCTACCGGGTTCAAAATTCTTTCTTTGGCCTTATTACCTATTCATCCCCTTTCTTTGATCAGCTGTTTTTTTTTTTTGTTAATTGACCAAAGAAGAACATACAATATTTGTCAATTTAAAAAAAGTATTACTTCCTTCATCCCATATTTTTTGTATCATTTTTTTTTTTGGGTTATCTCAAAATTTTTTACACCATTTTCCTTTCTAATTTGTCCCAACAAATTTATCTTTACACCCTTTCTTCTAACTTTCTTTTTCCTTGACTTCTCAATACTCTCCCCAAGTGCAAAGCCATCAATAGAGCCATCGGCCCCACTAGCCATTCCAACCTCCTTAGCATCAACGCCTTTGTCGCTCCCTCTATCTCTCTCTCTCACTCCCACCTTCCCAGACGACCTTAATGCCAATAAGAAACAACCTATCACTATCGGGATCATCTTTACAAGTGGCCAGCCATAAGAGAGGGCTCATTCCGATGGGTAGATTCTGCTTTACAAAATCAAAGAAAGGAAAAGGGAGAGCCACATCAAATGGATCAATCTGTTCAAATCTCTTAGGTCCTGGTTGTGTTGCTAGATTGATTTGTTGCTTTGGAGTGATGGATTGTGTTGATTTGTGCAATTAATTCAGAGGTACCGGTGGCAATTAGCGACAGAGTTGATTAGCTGACAGACGTGATTAGCAATGAATGAGGGACAAATGAGAAGAGGAACGGAAAGATGGCGAACAGGGCGATTGGTGAAATGAGGCAACTTGAGAATGGACAGAGGAAAGGAGAAATGATGGAGGGGCGATCGAGTATGTAGGCCAACAATAAAGGCCGATCGACGACAAAGGCACGATGGATGACGGAGGCCAAGCGAGGATGGAGGTGAGATCGATTCACTCCTCGTTGACTTTAGATCCTTCTTGTTGGTGAAGATCGTGATCAATCAATGAAGGCTAACCGTGGCAACAGACGCTGAACCAAGGGCTGAGACACGTGGGTAGAGATCTGGAGATGATGGCCAAAACAAGAAAACAAGTGCTAAACAAACCATGCCTAAAACTTTGTGTAAAACTAAATGTATCAAACAAATTTGAGATGGATGGAGTATTACATTTTACTTTTTCTAACTATTGTCCTTGAAAAGTTGCATTTGTTTAACAATCACTTAAACATTTTCTGGAAACTAAATAATTATTTCTAAATCCATTTCTATTCCATTCTATAACTACAATATTAAAAAATAATAATTTTTGCAAAGTACATTGAAAGTTAATTCTTTTCAAGCTTTTTAAATGTGTGAAATTCTAATTTTTGTAAATCCAAGAAAAAATTCTTGCAGTATACACAAACAATTTTAATAATTTTCTAACATCTCTATATAGAGTTCCTGTTGTAGAATAAAATTTTTGCAAAGAAAATGAATGGAGCTCACATACAATAAAATTTTTTGACTAAGGACATCCATCTTCCTTTTTTTGTCTTTTTTTGTTTTTTTGAAGCAAACACCATTATTTTGTCTTTTAAGTTTTAAGAATGAGTTTTAATATAACGTGGTAGTTGATGATATATAGAAACAGGGGTGACATAGAAATGTAAGATGAAAAGTAGAATAGATTGGTATATAAATTAGAAATAGCTATCTTTTGATAAATAAGTTTTGCAGTTACAATGTTTAGGTCAAACACTCTAGTTTCTTGTCAGTAACTGGTCCATCATTAATTTGTTACTTTTTTACACATGACATTGTTTTTGTGCTTTCAAGTTAACAGAGAACAACAAATTATATGCTTTTCTTTACAATAGCTACATGTTTTTTTTTTCTTCCGGAAAAATGTCAATTCTGTAAGTCATAAAGTGATGCATGTATTTGTCTGGAAACTATGTAGCAAAGTTAGACATCTTACCATTCAAAATTTGTGACGGCTTGTCACGCCCCCAAACCCACACTAGGAGTCTCGGGACGATGACACACCGCATACTCAAGAAAATAATTTCTCTAAGCATGTAAGGCTACATATTCCAAATAATTCCAAATTTATAAAATTCTCTTATGAGAATAAGTCGCAGAGCAACTACAATTCTTGAAACTGGAACAGAATCTATAAGATATTAAAGCTCTAAAGAATGAAACAAAATCCAAAGAGTTTTCTAAATAAAAATAAGTTTCTAATAATAGTACTAATGAAATACTTTTAATTGTCTTGAACTGCTGCTGGTCTTGTAGTTGCTCCTGCTAGCTAACTTGAACTACTCCTGATCTATGTGAGGGGGTGAAAACGAATGCCCAGCAAGTGGCGGATTTTGAAAACAGAAATACAATATACAAAATATATAGTGATCAAGCAGAAAACAATTCTTGTAAAAATAATAACATAAACTTTAGCAGAAGATATTTGAATAGTCAGAACATAATCAATGTAATACCAATTTTGAGAGTTGAGCAAATAATATTTGTAAATAAAATTATTAACCAAAACAGAGCAGTTTAGAGCAAAATAGCAGAACAGAAATTAAGAGCAGAGTGGGTGGGGTGATTACTGTGACTACACTTAAACTGCTATAGTACGTCCAGAATCATCTAAGAATCGCAAACGATCGAGCGCCCTGAAGGACTAGTCCTAAAAACAGTGCACTGCGGAACAGAATGGAACAAAATACCCTACATGGAGGATCAAAAACTACACTTCCCAGTAGTACAGGCACAGAACCAACACCCACCAAAACGGAGTCAGAACAAAAATTCAGACAGAACATTACGAGTGTTATAAAATTTCAGTACAAAATATCATAATCAAAACATACCTGATCCAAGCTTATTTAATCAAACATAATATATTGCATAAATAAGATAAAATTTGAATAAGTAGATAAACAAGTAAATTAATCAAATACTTGGAAAACAATTTCAGAATAAAACTTGTAATTGAAAACTCTTATTCTGATTAAAAATTTATTTAATGCAAAATAGCTTTAAATCGAAATATTGAAAAATTACTAAATTGGAAAACTTAGCACTTTGAAGAAATAATATATATATATAATATCAAAACAATTTAATTTTTAGAGTAGTAGTAGCCACTTACCTCAAAAGGTAACTTTCAAACTCCTGAAATAATTCTTTAGCCGCCTAAAATAATTATGTGAAAGTTTATGTCAAAACATAATCAATTCAAGAAATAACTCAAAATCATTTGCTGACAGTGACCCAAACGAACGCTTCTGGAATCTAAGAATTCACTAAAGTAGTGTTAGAAGCCTTAGGGACTGATACTGTGATTAACCCGATCATATCCTTCAGCATTTCACTTCCAGTGACTAAGTTGTAGCATTTTAGACTATTAGGTTTTGATAAACCGTATCCAAACCTCAAGGACCTAAACTGTCATTATCCCAATTTTTTTCCAGAATCACGATTCTTCGCCTTCTCCGATTCGGACTTCTGTTACTTTGTGATTTCAACCATACCCAGCCAAAATCTCCCCAAATTTATTTCTAATCCATTCAAAATAATCCTAATAATCAATTGACCCTTTTGATCATCGAAATAAATTATAAATCAATCATAACATTTACTTAAATTTCTCTTCAATTTAAAAAAAAAGTTAGCCTATGTATTGAAAAATAATTAACAATTACTCACCAAAGATTCTTCCTTTACTGAAAAAATTCACAACTTACTTTCACTTGATCCTCGATTGATGGTTTCTTGTTCCACTTCTTCAATACAAAGCAATAGGTAGATAAGACTGTGAGGGAAATACCCAAACCGTAATTATTTCTTATTTCTCTCGTTTTCTAACTTGTCTCCGTGTCTCCCTCCCCTTTTAGTGTTTCCACTTCTTTTCTTTCCCTTTTTTTTTGTTTTTCTTTTATTACTTCCCTTGCTTTTTTTTTTTTGCATTAACCTAAATATCTAAAATAATAAAATATACTAAATTGGGTTGCGTCATTTATTTCTTATTTCTCTCGTTTTCTAACTTGTCTCCGTGTCTCCCTCCCCTTTTAGTGTTTCCACTTCTTTTCTTTCCCTTTTTTTTTGTTTTTCTTTTATTACTTCCCTTGCTTTTTTTTTTTTGCATTAACCTAAATATCTAAAATAATAAAATATACTAAATTGGGTTGCGTCATTACATCCTTCCCCCCTTAAAAATAAGTTTCGTCCTCGAAACTTGCTTTCACTGATGAATAGAAATGAATATTTCTCGCATATCTCCTCTTCGCGTTCCCAAGTAGCTTCTAATAAAGAATGTCTTTCCCAACGAACTTTCACAAATGGAATGGTACGTCTCCTCAATACTTTCTCATCTCGATCAAGAATCTCCACCGGCCGCTCCTCATACGTCAAATCTGGCATAATGTTGATCGGTTGATGTTGAACTATGTGATCGAGGTCGTGCACATGCTTACGTAGTATCGATACATGAAACACATCATGCACTCCTGATAAAGATGGCAGCAGCGTAACTCTGTAAGCGACATCCCCAACTCGGTCTAAAATTTCAAAAGGACCAACATATCTTGGGCTTAATTTCCCACGCTTTCCAAACCTCATAACTCCTTTTGTCGGTGACACTTTAATGTAAACGCTATCCCCAACCTCAAACTCCAACACTTGTCTTCTTATATCAACATAACTCTTTTGTCTACTCTGTGCAATCCGTAAGTAATCACGAATAATTTGATTCTTCTCTACCATCTTTGTAATTATATCCAACACTTGTCTTCTTATATCAACATAACTCTTTTGTCTACTCTGTGCAATCCGTAAGTAATCACGAATAATTTGATTCTTCTCTACCATCTTTGTAATTATATCTGAACTCAAAATTCTTCGATCATCTATGTCATCCCAACATATTGGTGATCTGCATCTCCGTCCATACAATGCCTCATAGGGTGTCATTCCAATGCTAAACTGGTGACTGTTATTATAGGCAAATTTGATAAGCACTAAATGATCATCCCAATTACCTCCAAAGTCTAGCACACAAGCTCGGAGCATATCCTCAAGAATTTGAATAGTTCGTTCTGATTGGCCATTGGTTTGAGGATGATAAACAATGCTAAAATTGAGTTGAGTTCCCATGGCCTTCTGCAATTGTCCCCAAAATCTTGAGACAAACCGTGAATCTCTATTTGAAACGATAGATAATGGGGCTTCATGTAGGCGGATGATGTCTCTAACATACAACTTAGCTAACTTACCTAAACTTGCACCTTCTTGGAATGGCAAAAAGTGGGCGGATTTAGATAAACCATCAACAATCACTCAAACAGCATGATTACCTCTGGTAGTCCTTGGAAGTCCCATAGCAAAATCCATAGTGATGTGTTCCCAGTTCCATTCGGGAATTGAAAGAGGTTGCAAAGGTCCTAAAGGCTTTTGATATTCCGCTTTGACTTGTTGGCAAGTCTAACACTTCGCAACAAATTTAGCAATCTCCTTCTTCATTCCTTGCCACCAAAAATGCTCCCGTAGGTCTCTGTACATTTTTGTTCCACCTGGATGCACAGTGTAAGAGGTATTATGTGCCTCTCTCATAATTTCTTCATTTAAAGCCTCATCTCTAGGGACGCATAGTTGAGCACCAAACTTTAGAAACCCACCTTCATGAATACAAAATCCTGGATGCCTCCTTTGTGCAACTTCTTCTTTCAACTTGTTAATTCCTTCATCTGATATTTGAGAAATTTTGATCCTCTCAATTAAAGTTGGTTGGACCATCAAGTTAATAAGTGTTGTAAAAATCAAGAGTTTATCAATTTAACCCTTAAAAACCCACAAACAAACGGAATCGTCGTGTACTTAAAAGTAAATAAGAGTATCGTCCCAAGAGAGTTTAGTGATTCTATCTAGATTCAAAGATCAAATTGCTCAAGCTACTTAACTCTAAAAACATAAGAGAAGTGAATCTAAAGAAGGTGAAAGGTACTAAACAGAGAACTTAGAATAAAGGCGACTACCTCTCTAGGATTCCACTCCTACCCATTGCTACCCAAGTAAGTTGGTCCTCAAGTGTGATGTTCCATGTGTGGTAGAAAGGATCTCACCTCAAGAACCTTTTTCTCAAGATGGGTCCTTGCTCACCCTCAACTAACTTGGGCTTTACTCAAGCTCCAACTTTAACTTAGAGTGGTTGAAGAACTAAGCCTCTTTTGACTCCTAGTGCTCACCTAGATTATCTCTAATTTAAGTTAATACTATGCCCATTCCATTTCTCTTTGTCACCCATAAAACCTTTCTCAAGGATTTAATGAACTAGTACATTAGTTATGGTGGCCTACCATTAATCAAACAATAAGCACAATGAAAGGGACAACACAAGAGAACTCATCCATAAACACAAGACAACTTCATTAAGTAACACGGGAAGGAATGTCACCCTAGAGAGATAAAGTGATCTACTCACAATCCATAGCCAATGTCATCAACAAACCCATAACAACAATATCCAAGAAAATCATACGAATAAAATATAGAAGAGAGGAAACCCAAGAAACCCCATCGAAGATTTAACTCCCAAGATGATCAACCCTTCTTCCAGCTTCCCAAAAACGCCTCCAAAATGATCAATAGGCTTCAAGATGGGTCAAGATCAAAATCAGCCAAGAAGCCCCCTTTGGACTCTTTCTTCTCTTCTATTTATACCCCCTCTTCATTCCAACCCTAAAGGAATAAGAATCCATTCTTCCAAGCCAGCTCATCAGGTGGAAAGAGTGGGGGACCATAAAAAATGCGAGATTTAGGCAAAACAGAGCAGCGCTGGTGACGCGTCGCCAGTGTGGGTCGAGTTCTGGCTACGCGTCGCCAGATGACCAAAATGTACTTAGAATACTGATAACGTTGGCGACGCGTCGCCAACCTTCGCGACTTCTGGCGATGCGTCGCCAGCCTTCATCTTGCACTTCTCCTGCTTCTCTCATCCAAATGCTGTCCCACTCGAGCTTGCTTCTAATGCCTTGTCCGCAACATTTGTCCAAACCTGTAATGAGCCAAAGAACCAAGAAAAATTAAGACAAAGAAGGAAAATTTATCAAAATTTGACGGTCAAAGTTGTCGAAAAGTCAACACTTTGACCGTGGATTTATGCACTTAACAGTAAGCACACTACTGACACCATCTGTTATAATTTCTACCCCTAACTTCTGTAGATCATTAAGAATAGCTCTTTTATTAGTAAGTAAGGAAGCTAATGAGCCTGAAGACTTACGGCTTAAAGCATCAGCAACAACATTTACCTTGTCAGGGTGATAGCAAATAGTTAAATCATAATCTTTCAGCAACTCCAACCACCTTCGTTGCCTTAGATTCAATTCCTTCTGTGTGAAGATATATTGCAAACTCTTATGATCAGTAAACACCTTACAGGAAACACCATAGAGATAATGTCTCCAGATCTTCAAGGCAAAGACAACTGCAACTAATTCCAAGTCATGCGTGGGATAATTCTTCTCGTATGGCTTCAACTGCCTAGAAGCATAGGCAACAACTGTTTCATTCTACATAAGTACACATCCTAAACCAATATGTGAAGCATCACAATAAATTTCATAACCTTCAATGCTAGATGGGATGATAAGGACAGGTGAAGTGACTAATCTACGCTTTAACTCCTGGAAGCTTTTCTCACAATCTTCAGTCCATTCGTACTTAGCATTCTTTCGAACCAACTTGTATAAAGGCATGACCAAGGTTGAAAATCCTTTAACAAACCGACGATAATAACCGGCTAAACCAAGAAAGCTACGAATTTCAACAATATTAGAGGGTCTAGCCCAATTCACCACTGCTTCAACTTTTTGTGGATCTACAGAAACTCCATCTTTTAAAATTATATGTCCAAGAAAAGAATTTTTCTCCAACCAAAAGTCACACTTTTCAAATTTTGCATATAACTCATTCTCTCTTAATATTTGTAAAATAATTCTCAAATGATCCTCATGCTCCTTTGGACTTTTAGAATGTACCAAAATATCATCAATAAAGACAACAACAAATTGGTCTAAATAAGGCTTGAAAACCCTGTTCATCAAGTCCATAAAAACAGCTGGTGCATTCATTAGACCAAATGGCATGACCACAAATTCATAATGGCCATACCTGATTCTAAAAGCAATCTTGGATATATCTTCGGCCTTAATCTTCAGTTGGTGATACCCAGACCTCAAATCAATTTTAGAAAAGACTTGTGCACCTTGTAGCTGATTGAACAAGTCATCAATACGAGGCAATGGATACTTGTTCTTGACAGTCACCTTGTTCAATTTACGGTAGTCAATGCAAAGCCTCAAGCTTCCATCTTTCTTCTTCACAAACAAAACAGGAGCACCCTATGGTGAAATACTAGGTCGAATGTATCCTTTATCAAGAAACTCTTGCAGCTGTACCTTTAACTCTTTCATCTCTGCAGGTGCCATTCGGTAGGGAGTCTTAGAGATTGAGGTAGTCCCCAACTTAAGATCAATGGAAAACTCAATCTCTCGATTAGGGGGCAACCCAGGAATTTCATTAGGAAAGAAATCAGGAAACTCCTTGGCAATAGGAAACTCTTTCATCGCTGATAACCCTTTCTTAACAACCGACACACATGTATAACAGAGATAAGACCAACTGGGACGCATTGCCTATTGCCGAAAAAGATGACTTCTGGCTCATTAGGAACATGAAATACTATTTTCTTTTCATGGCAGTCAACCTAAGCATGGTTCGCCAATAATCAATCCATCCCCAAAATTACATCAAAGTCAATTATATCTAGCCTAATCAAGTTCATAGGCATATCTCTTCCATTAATTTTGACTACATACCCTTTATAAACAGAATTAGGAACAACAGACTTTCCTAAAGGGGTCTCGACAGATAGTTCAAAATCTAATGGCTCCAGCACACATGAAAATTGAGCAGCAAACTTTGGTGATACAAAAGAATAATTGGCACCAGAATCAAACAAGGCATGAGCATAAACAGAACCGATTTTCACCGTACCTGAAACAACTGCATTAGAGTCATTTGCATCCTGCTGAGTAAGTGCATATATCCGGCCTCGAACTTGCTGCTTTGCTGCACCTCCTTTTTCATCTTGCTTATTTGGAACTAGTAAATTGCTCCTCGCCTGGAAACTTCGATAGGGATTTTTGGTCTCTAGCTGTTTACAATCGGCAATTAGATGGTCTTTCTTCCCATAACGGAAACAGTCGTCAGTCTTCTAGTGACAATCACCAAAACGAAATTTCCCACAATAGTCATACTTTGGCACATCTTAATGCATAGAAACTCCATGATAGGTTGGTGTAAATTTTGGTTTCTTTGTTACATTTCCAAATGGTTTGCTTGAAGATCCCCCAGGTCTATCCTTCCTCTTTTAGTCCCTAACAATAGGACCCAGCTCCCTCTCCACAATGGTAACAGTTTCCACCACCTTTCGATAAGTATGAAGCCTGTGTGAAGCAACCCTACTTCGAATGGGTTGCCGAAGCCTCGTTTCAAATTTCATTGCCTTTGAACTCTCCTGAGCTATCAAATCTGGAGCATAAGATGAAAGCTCGGTGAACTTTTTCACATATTCTGCTATAGTCATATCTCCCTGTGTCAGCTGTATGAACTCTGCAATCCTCTACATCCTATAGGTTTCAGTGAAGAACTCAGTGTTGAAAACTTACTTGAATTGTTCCCATGTGAACCCATCCAAATTTTCAAGCAGCACAATCTTCCACCAATCCTTAACTCTACCATCCATGACGAAAGTTGCATCACCTACCCTCTATCTGTCATTATACTAAAGAAGATCAAAATAATCTTCCATCATTGAAAGCCAATACCTAGCGTCCTTTAGAACACCATCGCCATTAAATCTGTCAGGTTGTAACCTTAGAAATTCACTCATACCCTTCTCACTATTCCTACTATTAACACTAACACCTGAAGGAGTACCTGCTTGACTTTATTGACGAAGTTGCATAACCAACTATTGTAGTAAGACATTACCCACAGCTACTGCCTGCATTTCACTGGGCAGGAGCCTCTTGCCCAAGTCCTGCAAATTGAGCGATAGGAACATCATCACCGTTTCCTCCATTTGCCCAATGCTGAAAGGTGATACGCCTGGGTGCCATATATATATTATATATATATGCATAATATCAAAACAATTTAATTTTTAGAGTAGTAGTAGCCACTTACCTCAAAATGCAACTTTCAAACTCCTGAAATAATTCTTTAGCTGCCTAAAATAATTATGTGAAAGTTTATGTCAAAACATAATCAATTCAAGAAATAACTCAAAATCATTTGCTGACAGTGACCCAAACGAACGCTTCTGGAATCTAAGAATTCACTGAAGTAGTGTTAGAAGCCTTAGGGACTGATACTGTGATTAACCCGACCATATCCTTCAGCATTTTACTTCCAGTGACTAAGTTGTAGTATTTTAGACTATTAGGTGTCGATAAACCCGTATCCAAACATTAAGGACCTAAACTGTTATTATCCCTATTTGTTTCCAGAATCACGATTCTTCGGCTTCTCCGATTCGCACTTCTGTTACTCTGTGATTTCAACCATGCTCAGCCAAAATCTTCCCAAATTTATTTGTAATCCATCCGAAACAATTCTAATAATCCATTGACCCTTTCAATCATCGAAATAAATTATAAATCAACCATAATTTTTACTTAATTTTTTTTTAATTTTAAAGAAAAGCTAGCCTATGTATTGAAAAATAACTAACAATTACTCACCAAAGATTCTTCCTTTGCTGAAAAAATTCACAGCTTGCTTTCACTTGATCCTCAATTGATGGTTTCTTGTTCCACTTCTTCAAAATAAAGCAATAGGTAAATAAGATTACGAGAGAAATACCAGAACCCTAATTATTTCTTATTTCTCTCGTTTTCTAACTTGTTTCCGTCTCTCCCTCCCCTTTTAGTGTTTCCACTTCTTTTCTTTCCCTTTTTTTTCTTTGTTTTTCTTTTATTACTTCCCTTGCTATTTTTTTTCCTTAACCTAAATATCCAAAATAATAAAATATGCTAAATTGGGTTAGGTCATTACACGGCTTTCACCTGTTGCAAAAAAACAAGCTTCACGAAATGGGCTTTTTCTAGTAGTGGAAAGCAAGGTTGTTAAAAACACGTTTCTACTTAGAGTCATTTTGGTTGTTTTAAAGTCGTAGAGTCATAAAAAGTTATAGAGTTGTAAGACTTTACCAACAATATAAAAAAAACTTAGAGAAAAATTATGAAAAAAAAAATAAACCATCTAAATTGTCTTAAGAAAGTATCATACACAACATTGTCACTTACTAAAACATCCTTACAATATCATAAACAAGGTATCATCCGTGGTTCCAAGCAATGAACATACAAATAAAAAAACTAAGTTTTACAATTGTTGACATTCAATTTCGTCCGACTATTAAACATAAAAAATTTAAAAAAATTAGAAAAAAAATTAAAATTAATTATTATTAAAAAATTATAAAAAAAAAGAAAAAAAGAAAAAGAAATTAAATTAAATAGTTTATGGGGGCATTTTTGTTTCGTAACGTTAGATAGTAAATTTATATATATAACGTAAAATATAAAAAGGGGAAGTTTTTTTTAAAGAATTGACAAAAATAAGAAGTTTAGGGTGAATCTGACAAAATTGAGAAGTTTGGGAAAAATATGACGAAATATGGAAATTTCAGGGAAATCTGATAATTTTTCGCATGATTTTTGGGCCAAATTGACAGAACAGACACATTTGGGCCAATCGGTAATTTCGTCAAAAATATGAGACCATACCAGTAGTCAAAGAAAGATGAAGGACTAAAACTGTCATTTTTACCAAATTATGTTTTTAATCTGTTTTTAATTAAATTTCGAATTTTTCTTAAATTGAAGGAATCCTATGATCCTTCCTATATAAATATGGATCCAATAATTCAAAGAAACAACAAAAATTAGTTAGATTAGAGCTCCTAATTAAAAAAGTAAAAACTGTAGAAACAGTCCCTGGTTATTTCTCCCACACCCAAAAAAATCCTAAACTTCTGTTTTGAATCTCCCCTCTCTCTCCGTCTTTCACCGTTTTCTTCCTCTTTCCCGTTATCTTCCCTCTCCTACGCGGATCACCGTCCACCGCCATCCTCGCCGTCTCCCTGCCCAGCCGTCGCCCCTCTCCCTCTCTTTTTCCTTCTCCTTCTCTCTTCTCCCTCCTCTCTTCCCTTTCCCCGACGTCGCCCCCTTGCCCGTCACGTCCCTCTTCCCTTCTCCTTCCTCCCTTCCGTCCGCGTTACCGCTTCTCCTCTCTCCCTTCTCCTTCATCTCGCTACCCCCTCCTTCCTCCTCCCTGCCCTCGTCGCCGCCGCCAGTCTCCCTCGCCGCTGTCGCCACCGTCCCTCGCCACCTTGCCTCCCTCGCCTTTCCCTTCACTGCCGCCACCCCTCTCGCCACCTTGCTTCCCGCTCCTCCCTCCTCCTACCTCCTCGCCACCTTGCCTGCAGCTGCCTTCCTTCCTCCCATGCTAGCAACGCCACCATCGCCGCCGCCTAGCCCCTGCCGTCGCCCACTGAAACCGACCCGACCCGTTTCCGTCTGAATCGGACCCAAGTCAGCCTCTCCTTTGGGTAAAAACTCCCTTTAACCCTTGCCCTTTTTATTTCGTACATACAAGTGACTAGTTGTCTTTTATTTTGCAGATAGGCCATTAATAGCAGAACTTTGGATGTTTATTTTCGTTCTTTTTTTATTTATTTTATTTTATTTTATTTTATTTCATGGAAGGTTATACCTCCTATTGTTTTTTTTTAGTGGATGGCTAAAAGCCCAACTTTATTTATTTATTTACTTATTTTTACATTTATTTATTTTATGCACTTTTATTTTTTTAAAGTGGTCGGCCAAACGCCCCACTTTCTTTATTTATTTACTTTTCTGCAATTATTTACTTTATGCACTTTTTTATTTTTTAAGTGGACGGCTAAATGCCCCACTTTTTTTATTTATTTACTTTTCTTCATTTATTTATTTTATGCACTTTATTTTTTTTAAGTAGATGGCTAAACGCCCCTCATTCTTTATTTATTTAATTTTCTGCGTTTATTTACTTTATGCACTTTTTATTTTTTAAGTGAATGGGTAAACGCCCCACTTTCTTTATTTATTTAATTTTCTACGTTTATTTACTTTATGCACTTTTTATTTTTTAAGTAGATGGCTAAACGCCTCACTTTCTTTATTTATTTAATTTTCTGTACTTTATTTATTTACTAAATTTTTTTTAAGTGAATGGTTAAACGCCCCACTTTATTTATTTATTTAATTTTCTACAATTATTTACTTTATGCACTTTTTATTTTTTTAAGTGGATGGCTAAACGCCCCACTTTATTTTTATTTATTTTCTTTATTTTTCTTTATTTTTTTACGTGGATGGCTAAACGGCACTTTATTTTATTTATTTATTTTGGCTAAGCGCACCACTTTATCTTTCATTTATTTTATTTTTTTTTTATTTTTCATTTTGTTGCTAAACTTTTCTTTATTTATTTATTTTTCTGCACTTTATGCACTTTACTTATTTCTTTCTTTATTTACTTTTTCTGCACTTTATTTTTTTACGTGGATGGTTAAGCACCCCACTTTATTTACTTTTTTTATTTATTTACTTTTCTGCAATTTTATTTTTCTTTATGTGGATGATTAACCTTATTTTATTTATTTACCATTTTTTTTAGCTGGCCAAGACGCCCATCTTACTTCCTTATTTTATTATTTTTTTATCATTCCTATTACAATAAAGCCCCCATCTTTATTTTTTTCCGTCATTTTTAACATTATTTGGGATATTAAGACACTTACTTTTTTTTATTTCCTTTAAATAACAAAATTTAACCTTTTATTTCCTTTAAATAAAAATAAATTTAAAAAAAATCATAACCAGACGATTCAACAAAAATCAATTTTTTTAAGTATATTTTTAGATCTATGGATTAGATAATTACTTTAAAAATCTTTAATCAAACAAAAAAGAATGAAAAGAAAAATAAATTTTTTTTAAAAAAATAATAAAAAGGAAATTAATATTAAAATCATTAAAAATCCATATTCGGTAAAAATTTATGACAAAAATTAATAATTAATTAAATAGTTAACAATAAATTAAAATTTTTATTAAATTCCATATCCGGGTGATCCGATAGGATCCATGGTTTGGAAAATATCAAATTTATAATAAAAATTAAGTACCAAGATAAAAAAAAATCCATTTTCTGATAATTCGACAGAATTTATGATATGGATTAATAATTAATTAAAAAACTAAATTTTCATTAAATTCCGTATCCGGGTGATTCGATAAAATCCATGATTCGGAAATACCAAATTTATTATTAAAAAATTATACAAATTAATTACCAAAATTTAGAAGTCCATATTAATTTAAAAACCCACATCCGGATGATTCAGTTAAAATTTCTGGTTTGAAAATTAACTGAAATTATTTAAAAGCAATCAAAACAAAATTAAAATTAACTAAGGTACCAATTTTGGACATTAAAATAGAGTTATTTTAACTTAACCGTACTCCTGAATCCTCGAACTCTCGTAGATCATTTTTAGGTGTCCAATCGACCTAGGTGAAACCGATTGGTGGTGACTCCCACAAACCCTCACGTTGCCACAACAATCAATCATTCATAATAAGAAATTAACAATAGTTTTCAATCATCCAATTGAGAACATAAGACATCAAAGCCAATGGTTGTATCAATATCATCAATGACAAAATCCATATCTTCATTTTCTCTTGTTATTCCTTCATTAGACAAGCAAATGTCATCACTCACACCATTATTGACATTTTCAGCCAAATCCACATCCACATTATTTAAAAGAGAAAATTAAAAATTGATATTGAACAAACCATAAACATCAATAGCTAAATAAACCGGTACTTACCATCTCCACATTCATCACTTTCATTATTGTCTTCTGATCCAACTACCTTATCAAGTTTACAAATCCACTCTCGATCAGCTTATAGGAAAAATTGAAGGCTCTTTATCGGTGATTCATTCATCATCTGACTCAATATCATCAAATGTCATTCTTTTAAGCTTTTCTATCGCAACAACACTCCTTCACATTTGTCTTTCTTTCAATTTCAAGTTGTACATCACAAAAATAAAATCATTCATTTTTTGTTGATGTAGCCGATTCCTCCTTTTGGAATGCACCTACAAATTATAAATATATGAAATAAAATAATGAGATTTTTGTTAGCATGTTACAAGAAGTACAACATAAATTTAGTTAACTTACCATTTCAAAAGCACTCAAATTCCTTTCACAACCAGAAGATGAACAAGTTAAGCTTAAGACTCTTATTGTAAGCTTTTTAAGCTCAGGTGCCGAATCTCCAAAGAAATCCCCCAAATCAATCGGTGATTTTACAAATCTTGATTCCACAGCTAAATGATGACCAAACAGTCCATTTGCATACTTGAAATCATATAATTGAACATTTCTTTTCAACATTTCTTTCTTGTCAGGGTACAACTTTTCTAAAACTGTGTATAACCCAAGCTTGATTTTAATGCCAGCTTTGAAGGTCTTTGTATACATGAATTGAGGATTCATATAATAACCAACAGCATGGAGAGGGCTATGTAACTGATTTTCCCATCTCTCATCAAAGATTTCAAGAATTGGCTCATATCTAAAACGAGACAAAAATATAAAAAATAAATAGTTATAAATCATACAACATTGATACTTTTATAGGAAGTATAAAACAAAAAGTACAAAAATTACCTTGATTTAACTTCACTGAAATTTTTCTTGATTTCCTCCCTAGCATTTCTCATGGCATTATAGATGAAGCCCATGACTGGTTTCATGTCTGAATCAGCCGAATGAAGAACCTTGACTAAGGGAACTAATGCTTTAAGACACATATAACTCAGGGCCAGAAAGTATAAGTGTCTATAACAATTTCTTCAAATTTTTTTCCTTGGGTAAATTTTGCATATCTACTATTACTTCACTTTTCAAATGAAAAGAAATTAAGCAATGTACCCTTTTGTTCTTGCAAATGATCAAGTGTAAGATAAGTAGTAGCAAATCTAGTAACAACTCGCCTGATTAGGACTTTTCCTTTAGTAAATTCTTTTAACCAAAAAATGAGCTGAGTTCTATTGTATATAAAACTTGTGATTTGCCTACTATTTTCTATTGTCACTTTGTGATCATTTTTCTTTTCTCAAAGTACTCCAACATCAAGTCAATATAATGGGCTACATATGGTGTCTAGAATAACTTTTTCCTTTTCTCCATCAACATTTCATCAGTTGCTTTATAATTTGTAGCATTGTCAGTACAAGTTGGACTACATGCTCATCACCTACTTGTTCAACAATATCATCCAACATCTTAAAAATCTTATCAACAGTTTTTCTAATCTCAGATGTGTCAAATTGTTGATAGAAAAACAGATCTTTTAGGGATGTTGACCAAGAAATTGGAAATAGACCGACGTCTTCTATCTGTCCAACTATCACTCATAATAGTGCACCCGATTCTCCTCCACTCTCGTTTGTATTCTTCAAGACTTCGAAGAGTACTATCAATTTCATTCTTTAAAAATCTTACCATCACTTCATGGAAAAATTGTGGCTTAAGACCCATTCCAAACTTCCCAATCATTTTTACCATTTTGCCAAACTCCGGATTGTTGACATAATTGAGAAGAATGACACTAGTGTAGGAAAACTACATATTTGTTGACAAACCTTTTCTTGCTCTTGTTTTTTTAACATGACATTTAATGTTTGAGCTCTGGGTTTTCTCAAAGCAAAGCCATCAAGAGTGCTTTGGCTTTCAACTTTTGAGTGACTTATATAGGTCTCATCCTCATTTTGTTCATCATCAACAAAAGCAATCTTGGCCTTTTTTCTCTTAAGGCTTAACTCAAATTTGATTATTTAGTAAATTTAGAAACTTTTCCCTAACATCTTCAGAAACTTTCAAGCAAGAGTTAACATTTGAACTAGTTCTAGCTAAATGGTGCTTAAATCTAAATATCTCAGTAGTAACTAGCAGCCCACAATATTTGTATTTCACTTTTTTTCTCCGACAATCTCTATACCATGTTCCTAACCTGGATCAGACCTATTACTAGGGGCATTCTTCCTTAAAGCTTTTTTTTTTTCTTAGAATTACCATCAAGATTACCAGAAGTAGCATCATTGCTTGCCATGATTACTGATGAAATACAATAAACAAAAAACAATAAGGCATTCTTCTGGTAATAGGTCTGATCCACAATATTTGCATTTCACTTTTTTTCTCCGACAATCTTTATACCATGCTCCTAACCTGGATCAGACCTATTACTAGGGGCATTCTTCCTTAAAGCTTTTTTTTTTCTTAGAATTACCAACAAGATTACCAGAAGTAGCATCATTGCTTGCCATGATTACTGATGAAATACAATAAACAAAAAACAATAAGGCATGACACCAATTGAAAGAACAATACAACAACGCAAAGTCACAAATAATCGGCCAACCAAGGAACAAACCAAGTATAACTTTTCAATGAAGACAACACAAACAATTGGCCAACCAAAGAACAGACTAAGCATAACCATACAATCGGCCAACAAAAGAAGAACCTAAAGAAAAAACATACAAGCACGATTTAGGAAATATAGTTACCTTCGGAGGATGAACCCAATTTCACACTTCCAATGAAGCACCTGATTGCAATTTAATAGGAATTCGGATGAACCTATTTCAATCAAACTGAATATACCAACTTTTCAATAAACCCTAAAGTTTAAACAATATTAAAAATTTCAATTGAATGGAGATATATATTTTTTACTTACCTTTTGATTGATTCCGTTATAAGCTGGAGGGAGGAGACCAATGGAAGCTGAAGGGAGGAAACTAGTGGGTGGAAGAACAGGGCGAGGGCAACAGAGCACGAGCCGAATAGGACAGCGTCGTTTAGCTGCTTGGGACTAGCATGGGAAGAGCAGGAGACTCACGTTCAGCGGCCAACTGGACTTGAAAGCAAAGAGCAAAAGACTCGCGATTGGCAAACAAAGAGCAAGACAGTTACAACTGACTAGCAGGTTTGGACTTTGGTTGGGTAAACAAGGGTTGCATGAGCGAGCTTCCTGGTGAGTAGTGGTCTTGTGAAGCGTGACCGAGAGTGAGAACACAAAGAGCTTGATTTAGGTTGGGGTTAGGCTTCTAAATTTTGTGTTAGTTAAGCCGTGAAAATGGGCTTTGTTATTAATGTAAAATGATTTTTAATACATATTTACCCTCTAAGCTAGAATCGTAGAGTCTTTTTGTTTCTATGTTCCTACAATTTGAAATGCATTTCTACCCCTGATTGTGTTTCTACAGCATTTTAATATGATTTTTATACCTAGATTTGTAAAAATGTACAATTTTATGACTAGAAACACGTTTTTAATAACCATAGTGAACAGGGTTGGTGTGTCTCAGGCGGACGGCAAAGTGGTCCAATGGCCTTACCTCTCGGCCAAAGTGCCAGGAATAATTGAATGCCACGTAAGCAGATTAAAGAAGTTTCCGCCAACTCCAGTTTGGAGGAGTAGGTGCCTTTTTTTATTACTTGAATTCGTCTCTCCGAAAAAGGAAAGTGCGTTATATACAACTTAAAAAAAAAAAAAAATTGATTGGGTCTATCCCCAAGTAATTCATTTCTTTCATTAAATTTTAGCTAGTTAACGGTCATAGTTTTATTATTTTTCAAGATACAATGAAATCCTACAGTTTTGGTTCATAATTTTTCTCAGTTTTTATTAACATGGTTTTTACTAGATTAATTGTTGTTAAGTAATTTTCATAATATTTAAAATCTAGCGTATTTCGTCTAGCATTTTTATATGTCATTTACAAAAACATTAACTTAATCAACTCTATGTTTTAAAATTAAAAGGCAAAAAACAAACTTTTTTGGACCGACATATATGAAATTAATCTCTAAAAACCTGGAGTTAAACTGATTTGTCAATCGGGGAAAAAATGAATTGATCGGGAGTGCCATGGCACACAAGCCTCCACTACAGTATGAGTATTAATTGGTAAATCTCATTATTTTCATTTTTCAATCAAAGTGGTTTAGGTCACATATATAAAGTAGGAAGAGTTTTTTGTACGGGAAAATATATTTTCCTAGAGGACTTCTTCCAAGCTCGAGCCCAAATTCGGACTTATATTGGTGTTGCGGGCGCACTCTCTGTTGTGTATCACTACTGAATTGGATCAATTCTGGAAATAAATTTAATTTGAGAGCTGCTTGGTCTCATTTGTGTGTGTGTGTGTGTGTATTTGCATTATATATCCTCTTTAAGAGATTTAAATTTATCATAATTATAAAGGTATTTTTTTATTTTTAATTTAATATCTCATATGCGAGTCACTGCTTCATATAATATTAAGTTAATTTTGTTAGCGGAAAGGTCAAATATTGATAAGTTGTTGCCTCGGCCTTTTATGTGTCGCTCTTCCTGCGTTAAAGCAAGATTATTTTGACGCACCCACAAAAATAAAATAAAACAAGGAACTTTTGTGTGTTTTAATTGGCACCAATTCTAACTACGTACATGCTTTGCACATCTATAACATGAGTTGGAAACACCTCATCTTATATATATCGCCTTTGCAAGTTCAAAGAACAAATAAATTTTTCATTTTGGGGAGCTATTAATGTGTGCATATATAGGAACTGCAGATTTGAACTTTATATTTGCCGTTTGTGGTATTTGGTTTGCTGCACCAGATGTTTTCCGGGTCATCTATTCGGTTCTTATGCCCCCAAATTGGCCTAACAAATGCCAGGCCGGTGGAAAAGGAAACTTAATACGAGTAGTAAATCCAAGCCAAGCCTCTACCTTAAGGTTAATGTGATGTTTAGTTATGATTTTTTTTTTGTTTTTTCTTTAAATTTTTTTTGATAAATATAAGTGAATAATTTGCTTCAATAATGTGGAAAATATTAGTTTCAAAAGATTGGAAAACTCGAGTTCTAAAGAGTTCAAAAAACCTCCCTCATAAACTATTTCATGACCTTACACATTTATGGAAGAAAATTTGAAGGATAAAAAATGAAAAATTTCCACAGCTAAATTGTAGGAAAAAAAATGTCAAATATAAAAATGTCATTGAACCACATTATTCTTTTGCATGTGTACAAAGAAAGAATATCATTATAGAAAAGCATCAACCACATATTTATTAGAAATATTTAAATGAAATAAAATAGAATACATATAAAAAATGAACCTTATAAAATATTGCATATGATATAAAATAAACGATATAATTACAAGAGTATGTATTTATGAAAGTAGGTCTAATCCTCTGAACCTTGGGGCAGGGACAAGTCCTGATGACTCACACAATAATTTACCCCCTTTTTGGGTTTAGTTAAATATCATTATTTATTGAGAAAACTAATTGAAATTCCACTGGAAAAAAAAATTACTAACTGGAAAGAAGAGGAGGGAGAGGAAGGTTCAACTTTCAAGGGTAGCCAACAGCGAGACAAGTCTCCCAAAAGAGGCGGTCTTCCATCTTATCCATGCTCTGCCTGGTCACTTCCATCCCATGCCTCGTGCAACATTCTTCTCCTCCTTCCTCCGCCGCGGCCGCCGCAGAAAAATTACAATAAGCGCACAAACACCGCCGAGCCAAATGATCTCCAAACCAGCAGCTCCAACTCATCAGCATCACCATCCCACAATCACAACATTCCCCTCCCGCCTCCTGGGAACTCTCCAACTGGTGGTCATCAACAAGAACCTCTTCCGAGTCATTACATGACTCTGCATCGTCCACATCAGCATCTACTTCCATCAACATCTTCTGACAGCCATCACCTATCCCAGTCTCAGAGTCTCCTATTTCCTCCATTAGAAGGAAGCAGGACAGGCCCATCTCTCCGGCTTTTCGCTTCGACATGAGTTTAACAAGTGCTTGATCAAGTTTTGGTGTTTTGTTTTATATGTGTTCTGGTGGACCTGGACCTGGAGTTTGCATATTTATATAGTGATCTGTCTTATTTTTTTTTCACCTTTTTTGTTGCAATAACTGTAGTGAATTGTCAAGTTGTCCTTTTAGTTTCCCGTCAATTGATGTTTGTTGCTATGACTATTGAATTGACCAGAGTTCTGTCATTTTACCTTGCAACTTGTTTGACTGCTGTTGTCTTTAACACTGCTGAGCTTACTGTTCTAAAAGAGAGAGAGAGAGAGAGAGAGAGAGAATTTATTCTTTTAAATACGTCTTATATATAAACATTCTGTAAAATATTGTATTTGATTGATGTTGCAGTATAATTGTGTGAAAAATTAGTTTAATTTGATTTGTCTAAAAATTAGCTGACTTATAAGTTTATTCTGAAATTCATTTCTATAAAGAATTTAATTTGTAGGTGGAACCTTTATGAATTAAATTGAAATCTTAAAATTTTTCAATATCATTATGTAGTTATAATCACCATTGGAACCACTAATTGAAATATCTTATCCGGATCCTGGGCCCTGAAAATGGAGTCTAATTTGACACAACTTTCAATATGGTTTAGATGATTATGGGGAGTAATTATGAAAGGAGACCATATTGGTTCGACTATGTCCATACATGGAGCTCCAAAATGTTAGTTGAGTAGGTGAATCGATTTAGCAGAACAATCACTTTCACCGACACAACCCATGGACGCTGGAGGGGATTAGAAGTTACCAGCCTCTGTCGGGCTTTAAATGAACTGGTCGGGTACGGTACAGCTTCTAGTAAATTCATAATTTCTCGGCCAGCCCTGGGACTAGTAGCTCTGTCTTGTCTTGGGGTTGAACTTGAATAAGGCAGAGCTTGCGCGTTGATATTTTACCTTTCCAGCACCAGCAGGTGGAATGGAAGGGTCACCGATCCCTTTCAGCCACCGTTCTTATCTTCGTCTTTACTTACTGCTATGACCAACTTGCACCGGAATGATCCCTTTCAGCCACCGTAGTTATCTTCGTCTTTACTTACTGCTATGACCAACTCGCACCGGAATCCTTAGTTCAGGTTTACTTTATTACTACTAGTCCTTCCGTTTTGGGAAAGATGTTTTTTTTTACTTTTTGTAAACTAAAATTTGATTTAAATATAATCATGTTAATTTGTATTGTAAAAAAATTTAAAAAAAATTATATCTATAAACTCAAATCTTTAAGGTATTATTTTCATATGAAAAAAAATTATTTCTATAAAAAATTAAAAAAATTCATAATTTAGTGATTATGAATGATAAAGAAAACAAGTTTTACCGGACGGAAAGAATATTATAATAATTTAATTTATGGTTGTTTTATGGTTACGGGATAGCAAAGGTTCCTAACAGCGAAGCCATTAGACATGTTATCAGCTGACGCAAACTTGAATCAATTGGATTGGATGAAAAGTTATGCTTGTTGGAGTTGGTCGGAGCACTAGCTAGCTTCATATTGGCTCGTCTTCATATTGGATAAAAAATTATGATTTTTGTGGCCGAGGACGATGTGTTGAGTCATGAAACTATGATACGTGGCTCTGCCATCAGTCGCAAAACCTCGAAATAATTCGGCCAAAGTTCATCATCGAGGGATAAAATTGCCATCGACATATCATTTTCTGCCCAACATTTCAAATTAGCCTCGCCAAGCAAGAACAGAATAAACGCTGATATTCTGCTCACACCAACTCTCATTAACATGTCCGGTAGTTCATTGGGCAGATTTCCTGGAAGCAACACAGAGAGCCCATAGAGACCCAGCAGAGAACCTTCACTTGCAAACGCGTGGCCGCCAAAAATTAACAAGGAGCAGGTCACATGAACCCTCATTAACATGTCTGATGGTTCCTTGGGGAGATTTCCCGTAAGCAACATAGAGATCCACAGAGAGCCAAAACCTTCTCTAGCAAACGCGTGACCGCCAAAAACATGCAGGTCTTGCCTACTGTTTCTGGCTTGTGTAAGACCATCTCGCATCAACATTTAAGATCCACGTCGAACTAAAGGCACCAGCTTTCCCTCTGATGAATAACGTTTTCCAACCTCTTAAAGCTAGGGCTACATTGCTGCCAACCAAACCTTTAAGGCCCAAAAACATCCGAAAGCAATTAGACTCATCAGTCATCCTTCACAGGGAAGTTTCAAGCGGCTTACAAGGTACAGACTGGTTCATGTACCATGAAATCATTTCCTGACAACTCTTAATACTACTTTCAAGTTTTCAACAAGCGTTAAGCACCATCTATTCTGGATCTATTAAAACAAGTATAAGAACTGTCAAACACAACAAAACAACTGATACTGAATTTTGGAAGATCGAGTTCTCCTATGATCTTGCACTCATGGTAAGAGGTCCAGAACCACTGTTACTTAAACACAGGAAAAGTGACAAAAATTATAAACAAACTATGCAAACAGAGTCTGGGATAACTGAGTCCAGTATAATTGTATTGGAGCAATTGTACCATAGCCATGGCCATCTTTGAACCAACAATAGATCAACAGCTAATTCGCTCAATTATGAAGAATGTGCTTGGGGGCTTTTTCAGTTTTCCTTTTCCAAAACTTCCCACATGTAGAAGTACTTATCCAGAGAATACTTAAAAGAATCTGATCAAACCCCCTAAAAACCCACAGCAGGCAAGTTGACAAATATCCATTATTCTCATAGTTCACATTAAAAATTTTGAGATGTTTCTTTAAGGCATTGGAAATCACCATAACTACATAATCAACCAGAATCACTTCTTTTCATTAAAAAGAAAAAATAAAAAAGAAAACAAAAAGGAAGGAAGAGAAAAAAGTCTGATTCATAGTGAAAAAAGGTATTCTCACTTGCATCAACACAAGATAAGTCCTTTTAAATTATGATCTGACAGAAGATTACATGAATCTCATTTTGCAACAGAAATCTCATATCTCAAGCCTCCTCTTCGAGATGTTTCATCTTCCTAGTTCCCACAGTGGGAGACAGAAAAAGAGAGTAGTCATTTTTCGGCACTACTAAGTAGAAACTTGACACGCATTTTGTGCTAGAGTAGCCTGTGTAGGGAACAGGGATATACTTCCTTTTATTTCCTGTGAAAAACAAAATTAGTAGAATTATCAATATGGATCTTTTCTTCAGTTGGGATAGTATAAAAAAGCACGAACCCACATAAAGGCGTCAAGATACATCATCTATGAGGAGTTTTTTTTTGCTTGGGCATCATGGTTCCTCCAAGGATTTAGTGCTTCTTTGATTGCTTGAGCTTCAGGTGAACTCTCCCAAGCACGTTTTTCAGACTCCAGAACAGTCACTTTATCATCTAAAACAACAAAAAGAACAATTATAAAAGGCCCAATAAGAGATGAGAATATGGGGGGATGAAAACACCGATAAAAAATAGTAAGGGGTTACTTGTCAAGAAACAAGTACTTTGAGAACAGCACCTGCCAGGCTAAAATTTAGCACTTTATGAACGAGCATAACAGGGTCACTTTGATTCCATGTTTAACCTCATGATTATAAAAAGTTTCTTAAACAAAAAGTAATTGCACACGTTGAAAACTTGAGATGTAGATAATCTAAAGTTCTACTACTATTAACATGATACAGGTAACTATGAACATTGCAGCATGTGTTGTCATGTCTGGTTATAAAAAATTCATCCTGTCAGACTACATCAACGACACAGCAAACTGTCATCCTATTCCAGATAAAAGAAAAAAAAAAGAACGGAAAGTTCTCACACAGAAGCCAGTTTTGATCATGAACAACTCCATGGAAGCTCCAACGAGAGCTGAAGCAACAGCAATCTTCAAGTACCAGTCCAAAAATTTTATCGTCATTATGTTCTCTGCACAGAATGCTAAGCATATCAGAACTAAAAAGAACAAATAACAAACTTAGAAAGTTAAAATCTTGGGGCATATCTTGCTCAATTTTCATCTGAGAGATGAGTGTCAAAGCAGAAAGAGCTAACTCATTCCCGGACCTGTCCAAAAATAAGATGTCAAGATTTCTATGCACAACTGCAACATTATAGAGTGCTTATTTTCTGTTAATCGTTTCTTCTACAACATTACCTTTTGTAAGAAAGGCTAATGCATTGACAAAGTTTGAAGAGGGAAAAGAAATGAAGCACAATGCTTGCACACCCATTTCTGATTTCTTTGAGCGTGACAGCTAAATGAGCTACAATGCCCTTGATTCCTTATTCTACAGACAGCCCATTTTCAAACCATTTATTTATCTAGATAACATCTAATTGGCAACAGGTCAGTAAGCAGTTCCCAATTTGGTGAAGCCAATATCTATCAGTCGCCAAGGAATGACATTATTGCCTCTAAATTATTTCCGAAGCTCTCCTTCATCGTTTTCCATGCGTAAAGTTACAGGCCATCTCCATGTAACAATCCAGAATGGAGCCTGACGATGACTATCTGGCAAACCCACAAACAGCATTTAGTTTCAATCCCTAGTTCTCTGCCCTTCTATTCGTGGAACACTTCAACCTTAAAGTTGGGTCCTTTAGTCTGTTTATGTGCATACAAAAGATATGGTTGGCTTACAAAATGAAAATTCAAACACCATAACAGAGAAACCCAATCTCATGAAAGCAATCGAACAAAAAGGACAACGAACTAGAGAAAATAGGGGGAAGTCATACCAGATTACCAGTGGCCCCGGGAATTCCGTCCAGATTGGCGACGGAGGGAGGTTCCCTCGCAGCGGCGGGCCGTAACTTAGGAGATTGGGGGACAGTCGGTCGTCGGAGGTGCGAATCGCTGTGCAAAGCGCGACAGGGGAGAAATCTGGCGGAGGAGCGACTCGTAATGCACGACCGAGGAGATGTCCAGCGGAGGAGCGACCGACTGCGCCACAGAGGAGAAGTCCGTTGCAGGAGCGACCGAGTCCGACTGTGGAGAACTCCGGCGGAGGGGCGACTCGCGACGCGCGACAGAGGAGAACTCTGGCGGAGGGGCGAATCGCGACGCGCGACAGAGGAGATCGGTTCGGTGGCTCGCTGCTGCTTCCTGATCGTGAGTAGAACTCCGGCAGCCGATGGCCCGATGCTGAGGAGAACCTGAGGGTACAGACGTTTGCTAGCTAGCCCGATTCGACGATTTATTAATTGTTATTATCAGGTTCCTCGTTTTACTTCCTTTAAATTAATTATTATTATTATTAAGTACTCCCTCCATCCCAGTTTTATTGAAACATTTTCCTGGACTAAATTATTAATCTGTTTGACTGTTGGTAAATATTACTCCCTCCGTCCCAGTTTTGTTGAAACATTTCCCTGGACACGGAGATTAAGATGTATGTAATTTATGTTAATTTTTTATGTAGTAAAAGTTTAAATAATAATTAAAAAAAAATTTTTTTTTGGATTTTGTGCAGTAAGAGATTGAGTGGATATTAAAAAAAAAATCTTTATTAGTTTTTGTGTAAAAGGATTATTTAATTGTTTAAACTTTTCCAAAAAAGGAAACGTTTCAACCTTTTGGGACATCCCAAAAAAGAAAATATTTCAAGTAAACTGGGACGGAGGGAGTATTATTATTATTATTATTATTATTATTATTATATAAGTTCAATAGGCTCAAAAACCTATCGAATCAAATACTAATATATTCAAACTCAATTCAATAAGGGATCCAAATAATAAAAATGGCTCGAGCTCATATTTGAAGTTCGTAAAACTCGGTTTGTTAAGTCTAATTTCGAGCTCAAACTCAAATAGGTCGATAAAAGCTCGATTCAATAACACATCTGGTTACTGATGATTCCACGACATCGCACTAAATGGTCAGTCCATACCACGTCTAGTTCTATACTTTTGTTAGTATTTACCATTAAAAAACAACATAAGGAACAAATTTACCATTAATATTTTAATTATGCCTAATCTCATACTGAACTTTTCTTCAGGTACAAAGTTACCATCGACAATTAACATATATATTTCTTATTTTAGAGTTCTTACAGAACTTCGCTCTTTTCATTCTTTTTGGTCTATGGTAACATGATGTTAAATCATGTGTTTTTCACATGACAAAACGAATCGTAGTGCCACAATAAGTTTTTTTTTTTTTTTGTCTAGGTTACAAGTATGCTCATACTGCATAATATTGTAAAAAAGAAAAAATTGTATGTAGTACTCCGAAGTACAAAATCCTTGATAGGTACCACAATCTTGCAAAAAGCACACCATTTTTCTTGGACCAAAATGAGCTAGCTCCTAGCTGTATATATACAGTGTTTGTTTCATCTTCTCTTTACATACAATAGAGAACTACAGCAAAACCCTTGTATATAGACAGAATTTGTCATTTGCCGAGTTTGTTCTTTAAAGACAAAAGTGAAGCATTACATGTGCACATATATTGGAGCAATGTTAAGCTTCAAAAACTATCACGAAAGCTTATAGTCAGAATAGGAAAAGTTGGACAAAATGTTTACCTCTTTGAGAGGTAGGCAGACATTGTCCTGTGAACCGGGTTTCTTCAATCTCAAGCTTTGTTTCTCGGACTGTATTGAATTATGTTGTTGCATTTTTTCCCTCAGTAGATTCCTATTCCTTTTTTCTACCTTTCTAATTTCATCACTTGTAGTGTTCATGTCATCCTTAAGTTGTTCAATTCTCTTTCGAAGTTGTCGCATGTGAGATTGACATTCAGCAACATCGGGCTTTAAGCACACAAGACTTGCTCTACACTCAACTTTCACCCGATCTTTTGCATTGCATTAAGTTCCATCATACCTGGCATTGATTAGTGTGTGCTTTACACATTTAGCTTCACTTTTGGAAGGCAATTTCGAGATTTCTTCGATTAAGACCAAATCATGCTTACTAACTTGGTTGCCTTCTTCCACAAGTAACCTTCCCTGACCTTTAATTAATCCCACTAGATGAGGGCCCTGAGGGTTTCCCATTCTTACTAGGTTTTGAGACTTCAAATATATCAAGTACAGTAAAGGAAGAATGAGCCTCGCTTGCTTCTTTTTCAGTCCTTCCCAAAGTGTAAGATGAGCTAAAACCAAACTTCGTAATCTCCTTGACGTGTTCATCCAACTCTCTTACCTGCTCCCAATATGGTTTCAAATCCTTAGACATCAACTTCTCCACCACCTCCAGATTCTTCTCCTTCACCAATCCTTTCACCTCCGGTCCAAACTCGCCAGCAACACCTCTGACCTCTCTTTCCAATAATGCTTTGCACCCTATACAGATCCTTCAATGTCATTGCAAGCGTTGACTTTAGCCTCCTAATAATACAATTCTCACCCCCATCCCTGGAGGCTGCCCCATTTTCTTGGGCACAGAGCCCTTCAGGGAGTCATATTCAACCACACCTAAACTCAAAAGCTAGTATTTGTAAGCCTAAATTTGGTATTCCAAGGACCAAATTTGTATCTTTTTCCAACACATAACGTCTTCAAGGATCAAAATAGACTATTCAACATGCCCCATCCTTTCCTCGGCCATTCTTTGATACTGGCTTGCTTCCATGCTCATGGCAACTTTTTCTCCTTGCAGATGCAGCATCATCGACAGGGCATCATTGGTTGCCAACCTTGAAGCCTCTTGTTCTTTGTCCAATTCAGAAGCTGTTGCTGCCCCATCAACACTTCTCTTAGAGCTTTAGTATCAATTTCTGGTGTGACTAAAGAGCCAATTGTCTCTGGCATTAGAATTTTGGCCTGAAAGTCTTTACCAACACAAAGAGAAGAGCTAAAACTCTAAAATTGAAATCAACAACAACAAAGAGATCAGCACCAAGAAAAAGATTTTTCCAAAAACCTATGAGGAAGAAAACAAAAGAAATGGAGGCAGATGGTAAATTCATACAATACTCCAAAATAAAAGAGAAGACAAGAAAATGCCTGAAAAGTTGAATTACTTGAATTAGACACAGAGAAGGAGGAGAATCGAAGAAAGCTGGTACAAAATTTGTCTTCATCTTCAAGAAAATAGAATTCCACATTCGAAAATTTTTTATTAAAATCAGACACTAACGTATTGGTAAATCTCTACTTCCAAGAATTAATGATGGATCAGAAAAAAAAAAAAGGTACAAGAATCAGAAGGAAAAGAAGAAATTTTTAATGAGCAAGAGGAAATGTCGAAATCGAGCAAGATGTGATGGACACGGCCAAGGCAAACATTGTAATACTATTCGGCTATTGGCCTTGCTTTTAAAGCAAATGAAAAGCAAGGTTAGATATCTATTTCTCCGTGTATTGTGAAATCTGGCAAATATGAAAAGAATAAATAGATTACTATAAAAGAAGCCATTAATGATAGTGTGAAATTTCGAAGTAGTAGAGCATTTGTAAATGGGTTATAGTTACGTGGTGGCCTTTGCCCATACATCCTGTTCCTCCATTTCAACCTTTTGTAATCTTAACTTGGAATCCAATACTCAAGAACCCTAACTTTTGATTTATGGTTCAAATTCAAAATTGATCTTCTAAAGACCGAATTAGTTCTTCAACCCATGAGCATGGACAGAATTATGTACATTATTGCGGGGTTCATGAATCCCACTAGAATTTTTTTTTTCTTTAGAAAATATTAAGTAATTTTTATATGTAATTCACTGAAATTTATCAAATGATTCTATTAATTTAAGAAAATAAGCAAAACAAAACAAAAAATGAATAATTAAAGTTATTTTTTTATATAAATACATTGAAATTAAATTAAAATTTCAAATTTTCATTTATGAGTATGTTGTATATAAATTTTTTTTTATATACGGACCCCATAGAAAAAAAATCTCTAAATCCACCCCTGCCCAATGGGCTATCATAGATCAACCTTCCTTCCATAATACCCAATCATTCACAACAATAATTGCCGCTCCGATTAAAAAAATTATTTTTGGGCTCAAACAGAGTAAAAAAAGTTTCAAGCCAAGAAATACAATTTAAGATATTTTTGCATGAAAACTGAAGTTAAGATCTCATTTAAGACAAAAGAATAAGGTCAAGGACAAAAGGTGTCATTAGCCCTATAATCCTATTGCTGACGTGCCATTGTCTGTTCATATTATTGCATGTGGTCAATAAAAAGGCCTAAATGAACGATTGTTTCTGGTTGGGATTTTCTACAAAAAAAAATTTGAGATTCAGGTTAAAAATAGAACAATAATAAAATATTAGGGACATAAATGCAATTTGGCCTTCCAAATTTGGGTTTAAACTCATGATTCATAAAAAAGTCCCCTTGAGATAAAAAAAAAGTCGATACGTAACTCTGAACACATGAGATTGCGTTACAATTATATATGTATTGAAAACTGAAAAGTATAAAAATTTAAAATAGAAAAAAACTCCTAATTTAAACTTTGGCTCCTGATGCCGTTGCAAATGGAGCCTTAAGCCCTAGATTGTTTTTTTTTTGTTTTATATATATTAGGCCTTAGTTTATATCATAAAGAGTATGAAGGTTCATAAATATTGAACGACTTTTTTACCTTTGGAGCTCAATATATTGTAATACTTTTAAATAAACCTATTATTGTAATTTAATTATTTTAGAACAAATTCTGAATTCTTCAAAACACCTCAACTTTTCAATTCTTTTTCATTTGAGACATCATATTTTAATCTATTATACTTTCCAATGGGAAACTGTTGGAAAAGTTCGTCTATACTATCCAATGGCCTAATGCATTTGTTTGTTGGAAAATCAATTTTTTTTTACATATTAGATACTAGCCTCTTTTAAGGTTTAAAATGTTCCATTAAACAATCAAATTACATTTTTATCCATTATTGAGATGTTAAATTTAATTTTACAATAAATTTCTCTTTTTCTTTCATATTACTAATTAAACATAACCTTAGGCACATGATTTTATCAATTTCATTGCCCTTTAACTTCAATGAAATATTTTCATTAACATTTAAAAGTAAATTCATGGAAAAATCTTTTATTTGTTTATTTAATTAGTGCGTACATTTAAGATGAAACAAAAAAAAAATGTAAGGTGCTCTCTTGAAAATTACCTCAAATATGATCTTGAATTTGTTTGCTTTTTAGCTTTGATAAAATATACTATTAAAATATAAAATCAAATTACTAGAAACTTAATCTCCTTGAATATCTATGATTTATCTAAGCTGAATTTCATCATAAACTTTTTTTTGTTATTTTTTTCACTCTAAAACAGTTAAAAATAATTTAATTTATTTTAGTAGGTTCAATTTGTTAACCCAAAAAAAAGTTATTACATAATAAGTGCATATATTGTACACAATAATTTTTTTATATATGAAAAAAATGATAATGCAAGAGTTTATTAATTGTAAAAGACTATTTTCTGGTTCAAATTTCTAAGAGAAAAATTATCAGGTAGTTTAAAATAATTTTAAAAAATTGATGTTACACAGCCATAGTTACTTTGAGTTAATATATTTTATCCAATCAGAGGCTAATATGAAATATTTTAAAAATTTTAGAGCCAAAAGAGAATACTAATAGGTTAAAAATGAAAAGAAAGCATCATTTAAAGGTTAGGGACCATCTATAAAATTTACCCTATTCTTTATCTTAGTAATTTTTCAAATTTGATAAAATATAGTACTATATATTATTTTAAATAAAAAACTATTTTTTTATAAATTTATTAAAGAAGATTTTATCTTTGAAATATATTATTAAATATTTTTTTTAATTAATAAATTTTTTTAATATACTTGTAATATTTAAAATGTTAGATGAATTTGCTTATATTCAAAGAACGTGTCAGTCATTAGTATATATAAAAAAGCATTATATATGTTTTTCTTGTTCTTTCAAAGGATCATAGTAAAGATGGAGGGTATGACACTTGATAAAGCCGAATGGCATAGGTTTCCAAGGAGATGACCAAATAACCCAAATAATCCAAGTGGGGTGATTGAAAGTACAGATGTTCAAACGGGCTGCCCGGACCGGGACCGGACCGGACCGGCCGGTCCTGGGCCTAACTAATTTGGGCCCGGGCACAGCCCGTGTTTGACACGTGCCGGTCCTCCTGACCTGGTCCCGTGCCGAGCTGGGCCGAATCCCGAGCTGGCCCGTTAAATTTTTAAAATTTAAATTTGTAATTTTTATTTTAATTTTTAGTTTTAATTTTTTATTTTTAGTCTTCACTTTTAAATCAATAACTTAATAAAAACAAGAGTATGAGAGTTTTTTTATAAGTGATATTTTATAATCTAGTGGATCTTAAATTCCACTTCATATTCAATTCTACTAGACTTTTAAATTAATCAAACGTTAAATGAATAACTTAATAAAAATAAAAATAAAAGGTAAGAAATTGACCAAAAAGTTTGAAAACTTTGATATATTTGATTTTGAGTTAAACCATTTTTTGTAACCTTTATTAAGTCAATTATTAAAACCTTAAGGACTAAAGTTAATTCTTTATGTTAAAGAAACAAACCATGATTACCAAGATTTTACTTTACAAGACAATAAATAAAATAATGCAAAAAAAATAGAGATAAAGATAATAAATTATGATCATCAATGTCTTACCTTAGAAAATAGTACATAAACCAGCAAAAAAAAAAATTTGGGGACCAACAGAGTAAATTGAATAACTAGATTAATAGTTATTCTAAGCTTATCTTTATATTTTGTATAATTACTTGTTTTAAGAGTAAAACACCACCACCGGTGTGAACTTTATTAATATTAAAGCCAAACGGCACTTACATACCATGGAACGGGCTTTACATTACTCAATAGCGAAACGTTCCATAAAATTAAATGCAAAATAAAATGTATGATCTGTGCTACACAGCAAAATCAGATCAAATACAAAGTAAGTAAATAATGAGCAAGCAGTGGATTTAAGCATCTACCTCATCGGGGTTTTCCTCGTCAGAACTCTTGTGGTCATGTAATCTGCAAGCTACAAGACCCCAATCACGGTTGCATATACAAACTTCAACTGCATCTGGTGATAGCCTTGCGCGTCTCTCTGAAATGACACGCTTTCCAGCGCTGAAAGCGGACTCCGATGCAACGGTTGAGACGGGAACAACTAGAACTTCTTTTGCAATGATGGAGAGTATTGGAAATTTGTTACTTCTTGTTTTCCACCAGTCTAGAATGTCGGTCTCACTATTCTCCCAAACAAGGTTAAGGTATGCGTCCACTTCAGTAAGACCGGATGCGGCAGCACGGGGCCGTTTGAGGAGTTGTTCAGCCGGATTGAATGACAATGAGGCCGATGAAGACGCGATGGTAGATGAAGTAGTGTTTGCAACCTTATCCTTATGCCGACTGGCATATATCTTAAACAACTCTCGCAAGTGCTTATCAATAGAGGTAGTTATAGTATGAACAGAAATATGTGCCATTTCTAAGAAACTATAATAACCCTCAAGTAGCTGTTGCGTACCTGTGATTCTTACGGTCGGGTCTAGTGTAGCTGCAACTAAGTAGATTGGGGGTATAGTACTGAAATATAAAATCCATTTATCTTTCATGGCCTTAATTGTGTCTTTTAAGAACTCGTCATCTTTGTATTGGTTCAAAACCCATGCAATGTTGACCATATGCATTAAAACTTTGTGCGATGTGGGATAGTATACACCGGAGCAAAAAACAGTGGCATCATAAAAATATCGCAGCACAGCAGCCAATTTTGACAGTTTATCCCACATCTCTTGTTTCAAAATCGTGTTCTTTTCTCTGACATTTATAAAACATGTCATGTATGCAGCAAATGGCATCGCATCTATCAACATCTCATAAGTGGAGTTCCATCGGGTAGGGCAATCAAGTTTAAAACATTTTCAGGTAGGGCAATCAAGTTTAAAACGTTTCCAACTAAAATCGAGGCCATTTTCCAGACAATATTGCTTAAACTCTTTAGAAACTTTCGTCCTTGACTTTAAATAATGGAGTGCCCACCTAATTGGAGTAATTTCATTACTCAAAACTTGAAGACCTTTTTGGACAGCTAAGTTTAAAATATGACATATACACCTAATATGAAAAAATGCGGCATCACGGACAGGTTCTAGTGATTCCTTCAATGTCTCAGCCGCGACATCGTTGTTTGATGCATTATCAAATGTTATGCTAAAAACCTTGTCATAACAAAAAAATTCTTTTAAACTTTCTGAAATTACATTGAATATGTTCCAACCAGTATGATCGACCTCCATCCATTTAAATGCAATTATACGTTTTTGAATGACCCAACTATCATCAATCCAATGTGCAGTTATACAATAATAATTTTGTCCTAGTGGTGAAGTCCACATGTCACTAGTAAATGAGATACAGTGATCTAAAGCAGAGAAGTATGCTTGTAAGTTTGATTTACGAGCTTCATAACTTTTAAATGCCTCCCTCCTAGTAGTGGTCGTAGATGTTCTTTTAAAAGCAGGGTTTAAGTATGATGTAATCCATTTTTCCATGTGTCTATCTTCCGATTGTGTAAATGGTTTTTCAGTTAACATCATTCATTCTATCATGCCTTCTCTACAATTTTTTTGATTAAATTTAAAAATACCTGATCCGCCGGCAGTGCTTGCAAGCTGTGTCTGACCGCCGGTACTCGTAGCTGCATCTGGACATAAAGTCGGATGCTTTGATTCCATGTGACGTCTCAGTGTTCCTGTGCCAGCGTTCTTCTTGTGCGAGAGCTTTTGCTTGCAGTGTTTGCACTGTGCGAACCTCGCATTGTTTCCATGACTATCCTTCTCAAAAACTTGGTCAAAATGCTCCCAAACCCATGCGGTGCACCTCGCCGTCTTACCTTCTGGCAGAAGTTCGGCTTGATGGCTTGTCGGGGTTTGTTCAGAACCATCTCCTCCACCAACATTCCCTGCTGCCGTGGGCTCCACTTCCTCAACGTCGTCATCAGAAAGTTGATCGTCGAGGCCCAAGTCGTATTGACTCATATCGAATTGCTCGTCATCGTCAGTTTGTTGGATATGAGTCCCACAGGTCGCCGGTCGGGAAATGCCATAGAAAAATGACCTCAAACCGGTGCGGGATGAAGAGCTTGAGGCATTTCCCTTTCCTCTTGATGCCATTTGTGTGAGGCAAAATTGAGCAAAACACAAGCTTCGAAAGTAATTGAGAATTGATTGAGAATGAAGAAAATAATATTGACTGCTTGAAAGAAATGAGAGAATATATTAGTAGAGAAGGAGAGATTGCTAAGATTGGTGTGAAGAAATGGTGGAAATGGCCTCCCTATTTATAGGGGAAGGCCTTATTTTTTTTTTTTTTTTTGCCTAAAAAACCCTTACAAAATAGTTGTTGGAGGGGGCAAAAATGTAATTTCTGGGGTCCAAAAAACGCTGCCAACCGTTAGAAGGACCAAACGTGTAATTTGCCCATTTTTTTTGAAAATTTCAGACATTGGAGAAATTTTGACCGTTGCGCCGCCGTCAGTCCCGGGCCGGTCCCGTGCCGGTCCCGTGCCGGTCCGCCGTGCCAGGTCCCGTGCCTTCGTGCCGTGCCGTGCCGAGCAGAGCCCAGGCGCCTCCTAGGGCGTGCCGAGCCCAGCTCCCTCCCCCCTCCTCCAGGCCCATTAACGGCCCACATTGCGACCGGTCTTCTAGCGGGCTTGGGCCGTGCCGGTCTTGGCCGAGCCTGTGCCGTGCTCCAAGCGAGCCGGTCCCGAGCCGGGCCGTGTCAAGACCGGCCCACTGAACATCTCTAATTGAAAGTGCCAAGGGACTTGCTGTAGGGCCAGGCCAGCAAAACCTTGTCTCCTTCCTAGTTTCCCCAATCTATGATGAGCGGGTAAATTACAATTTGTCCCATAAAGTTTAGGTAAAATTACACTCTGCCTCTTCTATTTAAAAAATATATACTTTGCCCCTATCTTTTTAATACAATCTGGCAATAACTTCTGAAATCTTAATTTAAACTATATAGTAGTCATATTTAAGTAATATTAATCTGTATGGTTTTTTTTATAATTAATTGACATTTAAAAATATTATTTTAAAAGCTGAAAGAAATACAGAAAGAAAAAATTAATAATTTAAAAATCTATTTACTGTAAAAAAAATATCATATAGATTGAAATTACTGGAAGATACCTACCATAATGATTAAATTAAAATTTCAAAAATTATTGTCGGACAGTATTAAACAAGTAAGGGGTAAAGTGTATATTTTTAAAATAGGAGGAAAAAGTATAATTTTATCTAAACATCAGAGAGCAATTTGTCATTTTTCCATTCATTAACAATTAAACAGGCCTCTCAAAAGTCCACGGTGCGGTGCCTCCCGTTGACTGGACTAGGGTCTTCTGTGGTACACGGGAAGTCTCGGTCTTGACGTTAATGTTGGGTTAACATTGGAAAAACGTAAAAAAAAAAATTCAACTGTTAGAATAAAAACGTGGAATCTATCTGTAACAGATGATATACATCACAAATAAATTTAAACCATTCCAGTGATAGATAGTTAAAATTTAACTGTAATATATGTCATCTGTCACATAATTTAAGTCAAATAAAAATTGCAACTTTCACTTGATTGGGGATAAGTGAGATTGTAAGCACATGCTTCTAAACTTGCCCATTGCTTGTGATTGTGGAGGCCAGAAGAGGAGAGTTGGTGCCTAATTCGCAGCTTTACAATCGAATAAAACAGGGAAATATAATGATTTTATTTTTATTTTTATTATTTGAACAAGAAAAGAACAAGGCTCCAATCAAATTATCAAATACCACAACCGTTAAGTATACCTCATTCTATAAATTATAGGTATACAGTATTATATACCATAGCGCATACTGTAACTGTTTCTACAAAAAAAAATGTTATTATAATATTATTTTAAGATGAAATACGTTAAATAATTTGTTTTGCAACTTTTTATATGTATTCTGATTTTGCATCATAATTTCTCAAATATATATGAAAGACAATATTTTTCTATGCAAAAAAATAAAAATAGAATATATAGAACAAAATAAATATTATTTTGTGTAAGAGTTACATATTTTTTACATAATCATCTAGATAATAATAATTAAATCTAAATTATGTTAAAATTATTTGTAAATTAAATTTTATTTTCAAATAAAAATAAAATTAATATTTATGTCAAACTATGTGTATCAATTATATTTCATTATTTTACATATTTGTGTGTGATATTTTGATGTAAAATAACAAAAAAAAATTATCACACATGTAGCAGGAAAAACAATATATTATGGTAAGTATCGTGCAATATTTCACAAAATACCTCAATCTTGTGGTAAAATGTACATATAAAAGACAAGTAGTATGCGAGATACCAAAATAAACCACAAAATCTCCTACAAAAAAAATGAAAAAACATGAAAATATGTATATAATGTACTATTTACTTACAATAAGTGATACACTGCACAACCATGTTGAGAACCATGGCTCTAACTACCAGAGTTAGCGAAGTGTTAAAATGAGTGATTTTACATCAGCTTGCGTGATCACACTTCACACATCTGCAACTGCTAGCATGGACATGGAGGGTAAATTTGGAAGTAAATGGTAAAAGTTGTAGCTTGTAGAGAAGGGAAGTAAAAGAATGAGATGAGCAAGGTGGGAATGACTGGAGAGAAGGATTGGATGATGCGGCAAGGAGACGCGACTGGCAACAAAACCAAACCTTGACCTTCTGGGTGTCAGAAAGTGACTCCTTGTATATCTCTCACGTAGGGTGAGCATGGGTCGGGTTGGTTCAGTTTTATGGTGGAACTAAACCAACCTAAAATGGCCTCGGTTTTAAATTTTTTCTACCCAACCCAAAACCGAGAACCGAACAGAACCAGAATCATAGTTCTGGGTTTCTCGGTTCTGGTTCTCGGGTTTTTCGGTTTATACCATATACCTATAACAACACCAAAATTCAATAAATCTACATCCATAATCAGTTTTATGACATATTCAACATAATATATAATTAAATTAATATTTAAATATATGTACTTAGATACATTCAAAAGAGTTTAAAATGTTGTTATTACAAAAATGGTTCAAAAGAATTGCTTGTGGGGTATCTTTTATTTTAACCAGTTTACTTCATTCCATTAATTCCAATATTGGTATGACATTTAATATGGAAAATTGAACCTTTAAGACCATCTTCTTCAGTATCAAAACCTAAAATATGTTGATGTCATAAATTTTTAATTTTACATGACTCAAATGAAAAAAATATCATAATTATGTCGTAAAGAGTAGTATGGAATGAAAGATCGAAAGCAAAATGACTTAGGAGTAGTGGATCTATGAAGCAAAGTGATTTAAGTAAATATAGAGAAATTTCGTAAATGATCTAATAACTTCCATACTGTTTTAATTTGGAACATCAGTTTGAGAGTTTAATATAAAAACACAAAATAACAATCATAATACTTCAAAGAAATATATGTGTGTGTGGATATATTAGTAATACTATAATTTTTATTACATAATTATATATATATCTCAGGTTCAATTCCACCTCGGGTTGGTTTCATATGGAACCAGAACCAAACTAAAAACCGTCTGTTCTCCTATATGTAGAATCAACCCAAAAATCATGATCAATTTTTATCTAACCCAACCCAACCCAATGAAAATGGTTTAATTTCAATTTCAGGTTTACCCAACCATATTCACCATTGCTCCCACGCAGCTCTACCTCTGCTCTAATGTAGCCTCCCTCATTTTTCTTTCAGTTTTTATTCATTCTTCTTAGTTCTTGCGAGAACCCATTTTCTTACCAAGTTCTTCCCTTTCTTTTCCCTTTCTTTCTCCAACTCTGCAGGCCCTCTTCGTCATGCCCTTGTTCTCGTGATTTTGTTTTTTCGCTTTAGTTCTTTTTCTTTTTTGCCTCTGATCCGATTAATTGTTTCGTCTCGCAAGTTTTTTGTTCTGTTGCGGCTGCCGGTTTGCTTCTAATTATGCAAGCCGCTGAAGCTGTCAGCTATGGAGTTGCTCAGGCTCCGCAGCACCACCAGGTTGCTCTCCCCATTGATTATTTCTGGGTCTCCACTACTGTATTACAAAACCTATCTATGATGTAATTTCCTGTTTGTGATTTTGCAGGAGCTCTAGAGTTTAGTGCCTGTTTGTCCAAGAAATGAGAAGTAGATTTTTTAGTCTAGATAATTTTATCAAACAACATTGCGTTATAATGAGTCTCGTTTTAATACATCCTTTTTTATTCTCGAATCCATTGATTTCCACCTTCATTCGGTTGCTGCTCGGTAAGACTGAAGAAGAGGGTGGAAATATCTAAATAAACCAATCGGAAGGGCTTGTAGTGTTGGGAGACCACATGACATTACATGTTCATCTGTGGTCTTTCATACTGGATGCTTGTAGAAAAACTCTCTTATCTGGACGTATTTCTGTATTCAAATGTTTCCTGTGCAGGCTGATCCTCAACGTTTGGGACCCTCTTGTAAAGAAGTTTCGAAACCTGGGCCAAGTGGGCGCCGATTAGATCTTTCCCTTCAAATCCCCCCCAAACCTTCAGCTCTTGGTAGTAGCCGCAGTGGGAAAGGTCTACTCCAGTCTCCCGGATCCTATACAGGTAGTTCATCACCAAGAGGCTTCTTGCGTGCCTTTAGCTTCGGAAAAAAAGGTGGCTTGCCTGATGGCGAGAGAAGTTCCCTCCTTAATCCAGATTGCAAGACAGGTTCTGAAAATCCTGTGGCACGAGATATACCCTCCACAAACTTTTGGAAAAGATGCACATCTCTTCCAGTTACACCTGCATCAACCTTGTCCCCGTCAGTTCCCATGCCTGCCTCAGCGAGGCTGTCTACTGAACAGCATAAGACAAATGTAAATTGCTTTTATTCAAATTCTCAATCTTGTTTAAGAAATTCTTGATTGTGTTGGAATTTGCTGGAGCTTTAATTCAAGATTCAGCTGCTGTAGGACTTATCATTTTTTGAAACATTAAGTATTCCCTTATAGGTATGTCAATATCAGTTGCTTTACCCTAAACATGGTCCTGGCAGTGCATTACCTTTATGCTTGACATAATGCAAAGGAATACTAAAATAAGTGGTACCTTTCAGTTGCATTCTGTTATTTGTATTGGCATATTGGCGATTATCCAAGTCTTCCTAATGGTTAAAACCCTCTTCTGCTATTTCTTTTAGCAATCAAATCAAGTTAGGCTCTAATTACTATTTTGTGCACAAGGTTGTGCACCGTGCTGTGGTCTCCAGATCACTTTCTGTGGTTATAGTAAGATCCGCGTCTTTCAGTACTCGCCATGACCATGTCACAGCAGATACTGATGATGGTATGTGATCAAGGCTCACTTTACTATTTTTGCAGTTCTTGATTCTTTTAATTCTTTTAAACTCGTAGAGCCTGTGGTATGCTTACCTTCAAAGGTATTTAAACAAATAGAATAACATCCCAATATATGCCCCAGTTTCTCACTTCTCCTGCAAGTTGAATGTGTGTGTGTGTGCAGATCTGTGTAGAGTAAATGATTGGCAATGGTTTGGTACTTTGTCTCATTATACATGGTGGTAGAGGTTGCATCAGTAAGGCATCTGGAAGAAAATCTTGCTGCTTTGTTATTCTGTATGTATGAGGTTGCTGTAAGATGGCTGCTAAAAGTAGCATTTATGAATTTATGAACTTTGTGACTCTGGCCCAGCCTAGTAGGGATTCAAGTACTATTGATTTAGCAGCATCCTTTTCCATGTTTCAGAAGAAGACAACAATCTTGAAGATTGTTCTGTATTAAGCATGCACTTATAACCAATAGGCTCCAGAACCCAATACATTTAATGATTATCTAATTCTGATGTCTTTGCTGCATATTTCTACTGCTAAATTTTCTTAGTGGGAAGCAGGTCAAATTGTTCCTGATCCTGGGGAAAGCAATGATGAAGAGATTCCTGAAGAAGAGGCCATTTGCAGGATCTGCTTTGACGTTTGTGAAGAGGGAAATACACTCAAAATGGAGTGCAGTTGCAAAGGTGCCCTCAGACTCGTTCATGAAGAATGTGCTGTTAAATGGTTTAGTACAAAAGGAAACAAAAACTGCGATGTCTGTGGACAAGAGGTTCAGAATTTACCAGTGACTCTGCTTCGAGTGCCTAGTACTGTTCAAAGGGGTAATGGAGCAGACCATCGACACAGCTCTCAATCACAAACACTAAGGTGAGTCCAAAAAGTCAGCTCCGGGTTCTGAAATGAACTTGTATTCTTATTTTATGCTTAATTCTACGTTCAATCTTAAAATATGAATATCCTTTGGAATGGTTGGTCTCTGTTTGTTTGTAGCCTCTTGATATAGGGCTCTGGGTTTAGTCCTGAACTCATTATAAGCTGTTCATTCACTACACTTTATAAGCCATTTTCGGAGTTATCATCTTTCTCCTCCCTAACTTCAGTGCATTATTGCAAATATGCAGTGCCTGGCAAGATTTTGTGGTACTTGTCTTGATTAGCACTATATGCTATTTCTTCTTCCTCGAGCAGCTACTGGTATGCCTTCTCATGTTTTGTCGAGCATGAAGTTTGATATTGAACTTTTGGACTTTTGGTCTTTAGTAGCTCCAGATATTCAGTTGTTTAGCTTGCTGACTTTTAAAGAAATAGGAAAGGTAATGACACAGTGATTTTATGTGATTATGTGTAATGTCTTAGCGTTAGGATTTCTTTTAATGCCTCAGCAAGTAGGAATAGGATGTCTTTTCTATTAGAATTTTGCTAAAAACTGTACCCAAATATTTTGTCAAACCCTTGGTGTGAGTGAATGATTGAATGCAGAAAAGCGGTCTGGTAAATTGTCTGGCCCCACTCGCTTCTCTAAGAACCAGTCAGATAGGATAAGGAAGTTTCAGTGCATGTAGCGATGACTCTTTCTATCTGCAGTCCCAACAATTAGACCTCAAAGTGCATCGAGAAATAGATACCGAAAAGCTTGCACTCAAAGTGCATTGCGTCTTTGCAATTTAACTCAGAAACATGCTACTGGTTTAACAGCCATATGATTCATGTGTGTTTACTTTAAATGCCTCTTCAGCGCTTAATTCCTGGAGTTATTTTCTAAGAGCGGAGGTTATGGTGTCCATACTATTGGCATTTACATATAAGTCTTTTTCCAGATACAGAAAATGAAGACTCAAGCCATTGTTATTGCGGCACCATTTGCACTTGCTTTGGGTCTCTTGTCATCCATTTTTGCAGTCCTTCAAGGTACAACCTGAACCTTGGTACAGAAATTCGTTCTTGGAGCAGCACATGAGTTTTTTTAAATATTTGCTCTTCTAAATTGTAGCAATCAGGGAGTATATATGGACATACGCAGCTCTTGAATTTGGCCTTGTTGCAATAACCATCTACCTACTCTATTCTGTGGTGAGTGAGGAGACCCTCTCTTTCTCTGAAAATAGCAAATTTTGGTTTGCTGCTCACAGAATTGCAAATGTGACCCCATTAAACATTCGCAGATGCAATTCAAGGCTATTTATGCAATATTGATGGCTGCTGTTTTGGGTTTTGGGGCAGCCATGGCACTCAACTCTTTGTATATTCAGTACTTCACTTGGCGAGTTCAAGTGTCCCAGAATCATCACCCAGTTTGAGCCATGCTTTCTGCATCAGGATGTGTTCCGAGCATTGTTATGGATACAAAATTGTATGTACCTTTGACTGTTTGATCATTCAATTTTCTGCCCAAACAAGGGGGCAAATCTCGTGTTATGTGTTTGCGTTTATAAGGAAAATGTGGTTAGTAGGGTAATTTCCTTCGGTGAAACATTGGATTTGGTACAGAATGCCAGGTCTGAATGAGCAAATCAAATGAGAAACTGGAATGGTGCATCTCTGTGTGCCCTACAATCTCTAAGTAATTTACAAGGAAAATGAATTAGTTCTATACACAATTGAAAAAGGACAAAAAGAGCTGCCAGGAAGTTACTGTTACCCGTCCTTTTCTTGTTGGAGATGATGAAACCTACAACGTTTTTGTGCTCCTCCGAGGAATTTGTCCACCGCCACTGACATGGAAGGTGTTCTGAGCTTTCACATCGAACCCTGTTGCTAGCAAAATTTCCTCTGAGAGCGGGAGCATTTTCTCTTTGCGTGATCCATGAAGAGCCGATGCCTGCAAAATAGGTAAAGGAAGCATTAGAGTTCCAAGAGAAAACGAGGACCACACACACACACCCACACACCCACACACAAATACCAAGTCATACTCTCCAGCGGTAAAGGCTTCTGCCGCTTCTCCCAAACAAATTATCAAACTGATACCCATGCCGAAGGCATTGGCGATAGACTGATCATACACAAATTCCTATGACTCAGGCTAGAAAACTTAAAAGAAAAGCCCTGGGATAGGCTCACTGTCAAGTCTTAATATGCAGACCTTGGTAAAAACTAAAAGGATCTTTCTTTGCTACCTTACAAATGATTGGTCAACTTGTTATCATGGGCTATTCGTATTTGAAAAAGCCTCAGAACCTACTCGATCAAATTACCTACAAACTACTCTTAATTTTTCCTTCCATTTCACATTTGGAAACAAGAATTTGTTGTGAAAGTGATTGGCCAGAATAAAAGGAGCATTCCGAACCTTTCATACTCCAGCTTTTGTGTAACTATTCCATTCAACAGAAGCTCTGAGCTGTAAACTGACGCCCCTGGAATGACAAAGAAACAACACTAAGTCCTGATGAAGGTTCATGCACTGTGAAACACTCGAGTGAAACAGACTCAGAACAGTTCAACCTTTTTTAAGCAGAGGGACACAAACTTCATAATCTTCTTCACAAGACAGAATCAACAAATCATCTGGTATCCTATCACAATTCAGAGCAGATCTATCAGTTCCCTCGACTGCCTGCAAAGCATATATCCAGAAGTCAGTAGAGGTAAAAGAGAAGGTGAAGTCAGTAGAGGTAAAAGGGCAGGTTAACAATTTCAAAGAATCTCTTTGAATATTTGGGCTTAAACCAGCCAGTGCCAGCAGCTGTGAAACGTGATAGAGAGGAATTCCAGCATTCCTCGGAACTTAGCACAAATTTCCCTTGGAATCATACATCAGAAATCATATGCATTCACTAAATGACCATTACCATAATGGAACATCCATTTCACAGTAATTCTCTTCCAGATGACATAACTCTCCAGCAACCACTACCTAAGTGAAGTTTCTAGGGGAAGACCATCATACCTCGCCATGAACTGCCGTAACCAAACGTGAAATTGTATCTTTACCCGGCTTCACATTAGGAGTGATGAACACATTTCGATCCTGGACACATGACACTGTGTTAGTTGTTTATTTCAAAATGGAACAAACTGACAAGGAATAGGATATCTTTGAAAACTTGTTTTTGTTTTTGATGTAAGGACAGATCTAGAAGACCTCACTTGTAACAATGGACATTTCCGTGCTTGTGCCAAAGAAACAGCCATGCAAAAGCCAAACTCTTTCTCTTTTTTGATGTCCCTTAGTATGTAAGGTTCCTCATCTATGTGAATATTCACTTGTCCAACACTCTCAAGCCATAAGTGAGTCACAACTAGTTTTCCACCAGCAATTGCCTCTAACATATTCCTTGTGCGCATAAAGTTATCTGCTATGAAATGTGTTGCATCTGCTATTGTAGATACTTCAGATATACCTAGATGCACCATTATCTGCATTACAAAATTAATCAATCAGATTAATGACAGAAATTAAATTTTTTAGAAGAAAAGAGAACATCACAAAGTGCTACCTTCTTTTGCCGTCCGCAAATATCTTCATCCAAGTGTTGACTCAACAAGACACGTACTTCGGTAAGATTCCTTCTCTTCCTTGTATCTTTTGATGGAGAAACAGATTCCTGCTCCCCAGTGCTTAATGTAACTAGCTCTCTCATGAGGAATGATCCAGATAAGTTCTTCCTACATGATCGTTTAAAACAATCATCTTTCGTACAAATGGATGACATCGATTTGGGGGATATCACACAACTAACTGGAGTGGTGCATAACAATGGAGATTGTTCAGGTGTCCGTTTTGGTGAATTATCAATATTTGCATTTGCAGCAACACTTCCTCCAGTTACTGGAGAATCTATTTGATTTTTAGTGTGATTCTCTGCTTCAACTCCAATTAATGTTGAATAAACCAGGTTCCCATTTGTTGATTCTCTATTGCAACAAGTAGCATCAACTCTTGCAAGTTGATTTTCTGGCCTTTGATGTGGAAACGTGCCTTCCATATTCCCGTTGATCAAAGAAAAATCTGTGGTATAGTCTGAGGATTTTCTCATGCTCAAATCACTTCCATTGCTTCTAAAATACCTTGTAGACTTTTTCAGCAAACTCAGTGCTTCTTGGGTATCTCTCGGTGAGGCAGATGGTTGATGCGGAGCATCCATGTTGTCAGATTTACTAACATTGCCAGATCGCTTCAGGCAGGATCTTTTCCGCTTGGTATATCTCATAGTTTTCAATTTCATAAAAGAGTTATCATAGTGGCTTGATCTTATATTTTCTAATTCTCCATCAGCATAATGTAATCCTTTAGCCTTTGATGCTCTAGACAGCTGAATATCAGTATAGTGGGGTTTTTCAGTGGTATCTCTTCCAGCACATTTCTTTTCCTGCTCTTGTAGCTCAATATCACACTCTCTGACATCCATAGAACAGGTTGGCAGTGTAACTGAAGACCTTTCACTTGATTTTGGACCAATCTTCTTCGCCTTTCTCAATCTTCCTGTAGAAAGATGAATATCAGGTTCATGTACCTCCATTTTAGATACAGGTTGTCTGGAACAGCCATTCTTTCCTCTACGAGAAGCTTTGGCAGAAACAGTGGGATCAATTTGGGGAGCTTGCTGGACATCATTAGCGTTATTGTCAGGGACATCAATACCAAAGGATAAGACTTCCATTGCTTCAGCAGCCATTTGAGTGTCAAAACCAACATCTGAAAATTCCTGTGCATTGGTCATTCTCACAGTTACTTCCAAATGCTCTATTGAGGATTCTTCTTTGAACTGTCTAGTGAAGTCAGGGGGATGATGAATCCCTTGGAATGTCTTGCTTTCCCCTTCTAACTTTTGCAACGTTAGTTTTGAAGCAGGATTCCCTATTCTTTTACTGCTGTCAGTCGACTTTTTGCATGCACCCCTATGTTTTCCTACTTTCTTCCTCCCAGGCCCCTGGAGATCAATTGAGGATTTCCTTGTCTGGCCTCCTTTACCAAGTAAATCTTCCTTCTTCCTACAGAAAAACCCTCCCCCTCCATCATCCTCATGACCATCATCCCAGTCAAAAATCCCTGTGCTCCCAACAGTACCTCCCTCTGCATTTTTCCTGGCCAAACTTTGCAACCCTTTCACATTTGAAATAGGTTTTGGTACTCTCCCAGCACTCTTACCATGGTCAACTTCTATATTGCACTCTGCCATGTTATCATCAATGAATCTCTCTACAAAATTGAGAGCATTAGCTTGCGAAAGCTCACCAGGTTCTTGGGAGTTAACATAACTTAAACCTGCCAAGCATTCTGTTTCATCAAAGTTTTCCATGTCTTGAGAAACTCCACCCCCAGGAGAAACATCCTCATAGAAGAGCCTTCTAGCTGTTGGAGACGTAGTCCTGGCATCATATAAGTTATCTGGTCCCTTCAATTTCCCATCATGAATCCAGTGCCCATCACTATTACCAACAGAAGCATGCTTGTCCTGAAATTGATGTTCTATTGGGAGAGGTGATGAATGGCTGTTGGTTCTCTTCGATGACAAATCAAGTGCTGCTAGACCAGAGGCCCGCAAGGATGACACACGAACTGAAGTAAACCTTGGTGCATGTTCTGCACAAATGAAGATTTTCAAGAGAAAATCCAATGACTTGGAAAAGGATGGTCAAAGAGAGCAAAGACGCAATCAACCAGCATGTATTCATGATATGAAGGGGGAAGGGGCAGAGTGCAGGGGGGGAGCATAACTTATAGTATTTCTAGAAACTGCATCAATCTCATTGTGGCTGAATTGTGCATGGGAACTATTCCCTTCCCCAGGCAAATTGCTCATCATGAATAAAATTCACCCAGAAGTTGGTACGTTTAATAGGTCTTTCATTGCTGTACCTGTATTTTTCTTTCCATTAGCCAAAGAAGTGAAATGATCACTTGATCCCTTGCTATTGCCCTGCTTGCAAGGTGAAGTCCGCTGAATACTTGCCTCTCCCAGTAATTGACATCCTTCTCTTGACGGTTTGCCATCAAAGAGTTGATCAGAATCATACATAACTTCAGTTCCATCTGTCTCATACCCATCTCTATCCGAGGCAATAACATCGTCAAACCCTACCAACACTTGAGTGTTGGTAGTTCCCAGAAAATCTCCATCATCCAAAACTTGTGTTTCACCTCCAACATCAAACACTTGGGTTTCCCCACCCAGAGACAGAACCTGAGTTTCATTCACATCCTCTGCAGGAACATAATCATCAAAAGGTAATCTACACTGTCCAAAAGTCATTGTAAAGAAAAGAAAAGGGAAATTCTATTGCCTTTAGCTAACAAGTCACTCACAAAACCTATGACGAAGAAACACGGTCATCACTATATGCCCGATCGAATAATTCCCAGTTATAAATGACAAAGCTCCAAACGTTATCGTCTAGAAAGTGGCAAAAGAAAATCCCGGGAGAAGGGAAAAGAAAAGGAGGGATTATTACCAGAAAAGGAGAGTGACGAAGACTGAGAACCCAGGAGTTGGGTGTGATCATGGGCGAAGTCGTCATTTTGGTCGACTCCTCCAAGGGGAACCATATCACTTCAGCTCATCGGGCCCAAAAGAAGAAACCATAAATAGGCTTGTCACAAAGTCGGGTAGCGAAATTATGATCGCCGGCGGAACGGGTGGGATTAGGGTTTGTCAAAGCGTGATCGGTGAATAGGGCAGTTAGCTTTTCAGCCAAAACTTCTCACGATCCTTTTGGCTGAGAGTTTGGATGGAGCTCTGTCGTCTGTTAGAGAGCAGAGCGGCTGGGCCTTGACGTTTCAGTTTTCCCACAGAACCAGAGAAACGGCTACTTCTTCCTTTTCTTAGGCTAGGCCAAGTTAGTGTAGTGTCTTCTACAAGGCGAAACGTCAACAGTTCGACTCTTATCCACCATTGCTGATTTGAAATTGAAAAGGAGATATATCAACAAAGAGCTATTGACAAATTTCGAGCCCAGTCCGTTGGTTGCGTCTCTGCTCTTACAAAGCCGAACAGATACGGCCTTGTTACCTCTTTCTTCTAATAACCTTTACTGGGAACTTACCACTTCTAAAAATAATTTCTGTCGAGATTGAAAAAATCATCTGATTATAGCTTTTAACCTATGAATTATGTGATTTTCTAGATTTTTTATATAAATAATTTATTCATATATTTTTTTCAAACTTATTCAAACTATAGTATTTCCAAAAATTTAAGGCCCAGTTTTTTGATATTTTAAAAAATGCATTATTTTCTTTTTTATTTTTTTTACTTGGAATCAATTCCATTTAAAAGTTAATAGTACATATGACTAATAATCACTTCAATAATAAAATAATTATCAATAATCACTTGAATAATAAATTAATTATCATATATGAAAATAAAAATTTTAATATATTATTGATAATCCCAAAAAAAAGGTACCATAAAATTGTCATAGTCTTCATGCTTCCCTTATCCTCCTATCAATTGTGTTTGGAAGACATTAAAAAATAAGTTATTTAACACATATTTTTAATTTTGTTGATTTTCAAGTTAACTCGCATACCAGTTAAAATTCCCCAATTTAAGAAGCACAAAAGGTATTTTTAGAATATTTTTTTAAGAATTAACTATTTCTTATTTAATTGTATTTTTGAAGTTGGGTACGAAAAAAATATAAAATTTAACTGTTTTATAAAAATAGTATTCAAGTGATTATTATGTAGATGGAGTGTTGCCATTCAAATGCCATCGGTTATGGTCAAAAAATCAATAAGATTTCAAAATATTGAGTTTTTTCATTGAAAAGTCCTCCTCTAGCTGTCATATGTATCAAAAAAGTCAATTTAAATTTTTTTGAAAAATATAAAGACTAAATGAAATTTTTTAAAAAAGTACAATGACTAAATTATAATGTTTTAAAAAATTAGGGACTAATATTGTCATTTTAGAATTAATTGAAAATAGGGTTAATATGGTAAATTTAAATATCAAACCTGTGAAATGACGAAAGGATTACATTTGTAAAGTAGCGCACATGCTTAGTCGCTAGCTAGTTACAAGAGGTTACTTTGTCTATTGTATCGATATTCTAAGTTGAGTATGAATGTTAAAAATAATGTCTATTATACCTAAGTTCAATGTTTTACCTTGTTCAAAGTATGGTGCGAGGTTTTATTGTTGGATCTCTAGTATTTCTTGAATGCTTCCTTCAATTTTGATATAACAAAGACGTAGTTGATATTAATATCATTTGACATTAGTATCAGCAATTCGTGTTAAGAGTTTTAAAAAAACTAAATAGTTTTAGCTTCAATGGTTTCATCTTCACTATTAATAAATTATCTAAAACTCTAATATTAAGTACAAAAGTTATTCTTAAACATAGCCATAATAAACTAAATGAGCCAGTTAACCGATATATGAGCTCAAAAAAGCATCTTCCTTCAGAATAAAAGGGGTAATATCTCAAGCGCTATAAAGTTCAAGAGGTATTGAAGCAAGACAGAAAAATAAAAATAAAAATTTGGCCTAAATTCGTTGTTTGAAAACTATGTTAAATGTAGGAATTTTGCATAAAAGGAATTTCTCCAAAGTAGGGTAATACTAGTTTTTAACTTGTTTATCATTTCTTATAAGATACTAAAACTTTAACAAATTAAAGCCTTAGGAAATGCTTCCGAAGAGAGCAAGAAAAATGATAGTTAGTTGAAGAGAAGTAAAACATAAACAGTTTTTCACATTTTCTAACTTCTCTCTATTCTCTCTTTCTATGATCTTAAGCTGATCACTTCACCTCATGTCGATGGTGAAGAAACCAGAAGAGGAACTAGATCCTCCTAACCATAGCAACAAAAAGTACAAAGAAGATAATGGAATGAAGGTTGATAACAACTAGGTTTCCTCTCCTTTCATCGACCCTAAGATTTCCTACAATGGTAAAGTCTTTAAATCCTAAAACAGAGCATCATTGTCATTGAATTATCCATTAGATTATCTTGATGAAGATTTTGATGAAGATTATAATTATGGTGATGACATTCCAACAATTCATTTCTCAAAGGCGGAGAAAAAGGAATGTAGGCAGGCATAAGTAAAAACCATAATTATTCGCACCTTTGGTAGGAAGGTTGGATATCGTTATCTGCTGGAGAAAGCAAAGAATTTATAGAAACCGAAAGGTAATTTCATCTGTTTTGATATAAGAGAGGACTTTTTCCTTTTTAAGTTCCATGTGCTTTCTGCTAGTCCCTAGTTCATCGGACTATATTAGTTGACAATAAGAATATGGGAACCAAATTTTCACCCACAAAAGGCTGTTTTCAACACTACTGCCATTAGGTCAGAATTCATGTTCTGTCATTTGAGTGGTTCAATCTAATGGCTTTGAGGAAAATTGGAAGTCAATTGGGAAAGGTCTTAAGCACTGATCCTTTTACAGAGGCAAATTTACATGGTCAATAATCTCGTTTTTGCATTCAAATGGACTTGAACAAGCCATTGGTTGCTAAGGTTCGAATCAACAGAGAAATCTATAAAGTTCTATATGAAAGGGTAATAGAATTATGCTACAATTGTGGTTGTATAGGCCACACTAATATTAACTGCAAGCAAAAAATTGGAGAGTCTTTACAAGAGAAGCCAATAGTACACTCAGCTGATAAACATGTCGTAGCTCCATTGTCTGATAATCTGAACTTTGATTATGGCCCTTGGATGTAAGCTTCGGTTAAAAACTCTGAAAATTTTTGTTTCAGATTCAACCACAAATTTACAGCAGAACACAGGAAGTTTTCTCCAGCCAACACCACCATCAAAAGCAAAATGGTCTCATTAGAGAAAATGATGACTATCACGATCAATGCCAACGGTCCTAATACCATTGAGATTGTTAAAGATAGAACTAGCCAACGGCAACAACAAAGGTATGGTCTTAAATCCAAGTCTTTGGGGGCCTAACAAAAATTAAAAGGGAAGATTTTGGGCCTGAAGCAACATCCCAATGGCCTAAAATCTCATCCCTTAGAATACCTTTGCTGCCTTGACATAATCAGATTCACATAACCAATCTCCTTTCACCTTCACAGTGACAACTGATCCCCATGAAAATGTAAAAAACACTAAATGACATCATAAGCCTATATCAGTTCTCACATCATCATCCATTTTTGAAGTTTCACAACGGGTTCATCGATCTCCATCAACTACTAACACTAATTTATCTAGATTTTAGGCTAATTCATTGGTTAATCAAAAAGAAGGAACTAGCCAACGTCTAGAAGTAACTAATTTTTATCCCTATGAACCAACGGCTGGAGGATTATGAACATCCACTACCTTAGAGATTCATGAATATTCAGAATCAGGAGATCCCACATGATCTGAGGCTATTTTTTTTTCAAAACATCTTCAACGTCGTGATAACTCCTTATCACTTAGATCAAATTTAAGGGAGAAGAATTGAAGTCGTAGCCCAAGTCACCCTAACTATAGAGGTTTTAATTTCAACAATCTAGACAAACTGGTTCATGAGATGGACAAGTTCTACAAGGTATTTCAAGTCCTGAAGAAGGTGAAAATCTTTGGTTGTTTGTCAATTAGATCCAGCTAGGGGAGGATGCCATTCGATTCTCCCTAGTATGGATGCCACATACTCACCTGCAGACACTGTTAATTGTGAAGGGAATCTAACAGGGCATGTTCACCTTGACATAAAGTCAAATTAATTTTACTTCGAAACCCTACAGTCCAAACCACATGGATTTAAGAGATATTGTCTAAAATTGTTATGGAGCAAGCAGCAGTCATTTTAAAATGAATTTTGAAGAATTGGTTAAACTCCATAAACTGGCTATGATGGTCTTAACAAAGACTAGACTCTCGGATAAGTGAGCAATCAAAATAAGTGAAGGCCTAGGGTTTCAAGGAGTCATTAGAACTGATGATGAAAGATATTCTGGAGGAATATGGATACTCTAGGACCCTTCTATTCTCAATGTCACCTTCATTGCTATGTTTAATAGGTGCATACACATCACAGTCTAGGTAATCAACTATCATAAATTTTCTGATCCCTAAATCTTTAGAGCTATTTATGCTAGTCCGAACTTTGTCTCTCATCTTTCTTTCTGGAATGACTTGATTTGTTTTATGTCTAAGAATTTCTGATCCTCGTGTGTGGTTAGCGATTTCAATGACATGCTCTGTAGTTCTAATAAATTGGGAGGCTCACATTTTAACCAAACTAAAAGTTTGTATTTTTGTGATTGGAAGCATAATTGTGGTCTGTTTGATTTGAAAGCTACTGACCTTAAATACACTTGGTCTAACCATAGGTTAGGAAACAAGCTTATCAAAGAAAAACTTGATAGGGTGTTTGTTAATCCTAATTGGAGAACCAATTTCCCTAAGGCTTGGCTAGATGTTCTCCCTATGACTCATTTTAATCATTATCCTTTTCTTCTCCATCTTGATAGATTCATTGGTAGAAATGGTTCTAGACCTTTTAGGTTTGAATTGGTGTGGATTAGGCATCCTAAGCTTCGTCCTTTGGTGTATAATGTTTGGCCTCCTTCCCCTGCTACTTCTACTAATTTGAATGTTGTTAAGTCCCAGATAACTATCTGGAATAAAGTGGTGTTTGGTAACATCTCCCACCAGAAAAAGGTCATGCTTGTTCACATTAAAAGGATTCAGAACAATCCCCTTAATCCTTTTTTTTAGCAAATTCGAAACTTTTCTGATTCAAGAGTTCAATAAGGATTTCCTTAGGGAGGAAGACGTTTGGAAGATTAAGTCTAGGATAGATTGGCTGTAAGATAGAGATAGGAATACTAGATTTTCTCATATTTCTACTAGCGTAGAAGGAAAAACAATCAAATAGTTAGCCTTAAATACTCTGGTGGCAATTGGATTCAAAATCTTATTGAGTTGTCTGCTCTTATTGTTGATCACCTCTCTAAACTATTCTCTTCCAGTCTTCATTCTAGTACTCCTCTGTGGTCTGAAGTGGATTGTTTTGATTAGAATGCTATGCTTCATTTTGATTTCATTCCTAAAGTTGCTGAGATTAAAAAAGTTATTTTCTCCATCAAGGGCTTAAAAGCCCCTAGCCCTGATGGTTTTCACTTAGATTTATTTAAGAAATTTTAGGATTTTAGAGGGGTCACTGTCATTCATGATATCCAACAGGTTTTCATTTCTAAAAAGTTACCTACTGGTTGGAATAAGACTTTGATTTCTCTCATCCTCACAATTGCTCAATTTGAGACTATTACAAGTTTTAGACCTATCAATCTCTATAATACTTTATATAAAATTGTTTCTAAAATTATTGTTAACAAGTTGAAACCTATTATCATGTCTATTATAAGCCCTTTCCAATTTGCTTTTATGATAGGAAAAAGTACTACCGATAATGCTATTATACTACAAGAAGTACTTCATTCTTTTAACAACAAGAAGGGTAACAAGGGTTTTTTTTTGTCCTTAAAATTGCTCTTGAAAAAGCTTATAATAAACTTGAATGGACTTTTGTTCTGAACATGTTGCATTATTTTCAGGTTCCTAAAAGAATGAAATCCTTGATTTTGGATTGTATTTCTTCAACTTATTTTTCTGTGTCGATCAATGGCTATATCTAATTCTTTTATCCCTTCTAAAGGTATAAGACAGGGGACCCTTTCTACCCCTATATTTTTATTATTTGTCTGGAGCTTCTGTCTAGAATGATTAACTTCCAACATGAGAAAAGTAACTGGAGGGTTTTTAAAATGGGTCCTAAGGGCACTGTTTTGACTCACATTTTCTTTGCCCTTGATTATTGTTGAGGCTAATGACAATAATTGTTTTGCTATCCAAGAAACCCTAAGTACTTTTTGTGCCCTCTCTGGTAAGACTGTTAATTCAAGCAAGTCTAAATTGTCGTTCAATAAAAATACAAAAGTCAATGTGAAAAGTTCTTGTGTTAACATTCTTCAAATTGAGGATACTGAAACCTTGGTAAATATTTAGGATTCCCTATTTCCCATAAAAAGTGGAAAAGTTCTAATTGTTCTTTTATCTTGGAAAAAATTGATGCCAAACTTGCTGGGCGGAAAGCCAACTATCTCTCTCTTGTGGGTAAAACTATCTTGACCCAGTCAACCCTGGCCACCATGGGGAGCTATCATATGCAAATATCTAAATTGCCTGCTAAAATTCTTGATAATATTGACTAGATCAGTAAGAACATTCTGTGGGGTTTTACTAATGAAAAAGAACTACTCATGTTAAAAAATGGGACATAGATGCCAAAGGAAGGAAGTAAGGAGGTTTGGGTATTAGACATGCTAGGTGCCTTAATCGTGCGTATATTCTAAGACTTGCTTGGAATATTAAGCACAAAAGTAACTCCCTTGTTAGTTGTACCCTTTCCTTTAAGTATAGAAATTCGACTTCGACTGGCATTAAGATGGCTTCCTTTCTCTATAAAGACATTGTTAAATTTGATTACATGAAATAAAGAACTTCTAGACTTGGTTTTAGTGTTGTCAACACTTCTTGGTGGATGGACAGCTGGCTTCCCCTAGGCAACCTAAGGAATTACATTAAGGGGTCTCTTAACTATTACTAATCTTTCATTAATTGTCGGTGATGTTTTTACCAACGATACTTGGCAATAGGACAAACTATCTTTTGAGCCTTCTCACTGTATCCTTGCCATTAATATTTACCATGATAGTAGCTATGTTGATAGAGATATTTTAAAATTTTCAAACACTATAAAAGAAAAGCAAATCAGTGACTAAATCGTTCAATAGCAAAATCATTAGTTGCTAGTTGTTAGTGATTGACTATCGACTAAAATTAGCGACTGAATACGTTAGTCACTAGAATTTTAAACTTTATTAAAATAACAACTAAACTTAGTCGCTATAATCTTGAACTTTATTAAAATAACAACTGAAAGTTCAGTCGCTAGTCATTTTTAAATTCAATCCCTAAGCCTATCATTTCAGTCATTAATTACTAGACAAAATTCAAGTTTGAGCTCTGATTTTCAAATTAATGATATATTTTATATAACATTATGTATATTTTAAGTATATATATAAGTATAAATATATTATTACAACCAAAATTATTATTATAAGTAAAACATCTCTACTATCTCCATCCTCTGAATTTTTTACTTCACCCATAGTATCAACTATTGAAAAAGAAGTATGATCTTGTTGTGTAACTATTTCACCGACCACTTTAAGATCAATCATAGCTTCGATTCTCTCAACAGCGGCACTTTCAGGACAACCGAGCAGCAGGCCTCAAGCGGTGAGGGTAGTGGCAAGTCTTGAAGGTGTAGATGGAATGCAGTGATGGCACCTGGAGGTTCACCGAAACAATGAGAGAGACAGAGAATGAAGAAGGAGAAACAATGAGAGAAACAGAGAAGGAAGGAGAAATGAGGAAGGAAAGGTCGAAATTGAAGGTTTTAATTTGATTTAGTGATTGAAATAGCAACTGAAGCAAACTAGCGACTGAATAGCAACTAATTTTCAAAAATAATATAAAATGTGTGACTAATTAGCAACTGAAATTTAAAACTAGCGATTGAATATTTCAGTAACTAGTCATCCGCAATAATTTTCATGGCCCACAAGTTAGCAACTGACTACTAGCGACTGAATAGCAACTAATTTTCAAAAATAATATAAAATGTGTGACTAATTAGCAACTGAAATTTAAAACTAGCGATTAAATATTTCAGTAACTAGTCATCCGCAATAATTTTCATGGCCCACAAGTTAGCAACTGACTAACGACTAATTAGCAACTGAACTAACTAGCAACTAAAATTCAGTCGCTAGTTTCAATTGCTCTATTGCCCCCCATATTGTAGTGAAAGGATGACTCTTTAACTCAAGGCTACCTATCACCTTCAGAACAACAAAACCTCTTATTCTGATGTTCTTGACTGCTTTTGGCTATGGAAAGTTCCTACAATTCCCAAGATCCATATGCTTTTATGGATCTCTGCATGGTAAACTTTCCACCAACATACATTTGCAAAGTATAGGCTTTAATGTTAATCCTCTTTGTTGTTGTTGTGGGACTCAAAATGAGGATCAATTTCTTGTTGTTTTCTTGTAAGGTGAGTCAAACTATTTGTTATCACTTTGGCATTGCTTAGGATCTTTCTACTAGTTTCAACAATCTCATTAAGGAAGGCTGCACTAATACCAAGCCATCCACTTGCAGCATATCCCATGAAACATTCTTATGCCCTTTTGTTTTTGGGAAATCTAGTGCAGTAGGAATAAATTGATTTTTGAGAACATCATTTGCTCTACCAACCTCTCAATTGATAATGTTAAAGAGAAAGCAAGTGAGTTCTTCATTGTCCAAAAAGCCTCCATCTTAGCCCCCCATCAAAAGATCAAAATTGATGTTAGATGGAAACCCCCTCCTTTTGGCATATTTAAACTTAATACTGGCTCTTGTAAAAGTGATTGTAAAGCAGAGGCTGATTGTATCATGCGAAATGACAAAGGTGGCTTTGTGATAGTCTTTGCCAAAATTGTGGGGGCAGCATTTGCCATACGAGCAGAATTATGGGCAGCTAGAAAAGGTGTAAAGTTGGCTCAACACTTTCCCTTTACAAGGTGAGATAGATTCGGAAGTAAGGATTCACCTTCTAAATTCATCTCAATGTGCTTCTTTTGCACCAATGCCTCTCCTTTATGAATGTAGGTCTTTTAGGGACAAAGAGAAAGTTCCTCAAGTCCAACATGTCTTTAGAGAAGCTAATACCATAGTTTATCAGTGCATAAATCTTGCTGTGAACTGAGAAATATAAGCACTCTTGTCTTTTGGAGGACACTTGATTGTATTCTAAACAGTCTTTTAATGATTTTGTTAGCGTAACTAGACCTAGGAAAACTAATATTAGTAGTTCTGCCTTAAGAGCTTATAATGCCTATAATTCTGAACTCTTTAATTGGCCCCTACGCTGATCTTTTTGTCGTTCTAATATATTGTCTTATTCACCGAAAAAAACAAAAGAAGAACTAAAATGTCTGAAGGAGTAAATTACGTGAATGGCCCATAATATTTCATTATTATTTCATTTTATCCCTAATATATCAAATGAACATTTTGATACTAAACATATTCAAAATATTTCATTTTAGTCCTAAATCTATTAAAAAAATTTCATTTTGGTCTCCATCAGATGAAATTTATTAACTCAAACTATTTTATAATTGTCTTACAACGAATTCAAATTTGTATAATAATTTTTTTATAGCTAACGAAAAATTGAAATCATTTTTTTTTCTCTATGTAAATAGAACTTACCCCATTTAGAAAGAAAAAACTACTCATTTAAATTATCTAATTACTATAAAAATATTAAATGTTTAAATTTACTGTAACATAGTTGCCAAATATTTAAATTAAAATTTCAAAAGTTTATGTCAAATAATTATTCTAAGTTACTCCCTCCGTCCTAGGTTTTCTGCTCCATTTGCCATTTTAAGTCGTCCCAAATTCTTTGCTTCACTTCCCTTTTTAGTAAGTTTTAATAGACAACTTTACAAGTATACCCCCACTACTACTGTCAATTCGTTTTGTTTTTGTTCTATTTCTTTGATGCCTTGTTAGCCACCACCAACATTGTTGCGATGGGCAATTGGGGCGGCGATCGACGGGAGAAGGAGGCCGGGGCAACGAGCAATGGGTTGAGGAGGTCAAGGAGGCAAGTTGATGAGGTGAGGAGATCGAGGTGAGGAGATCGGGGTGATAAGGTGAGAAGATTGAGGTGACGAGGTCAGCACGACAAGCAACGAGGCAAAAAGATCTGGTCAAGGAGATTGAGGCGGTGGGTGGTGGGTGACGGCTTGAGAAGATCAGGGCAAGAAGGCTAGGGCGATCAGCGGCAAACAATGGATCGAGAGATCGAACACAATTTGACGCGAGGACGAGTGGGTGACCAAGGTAAGTGATAGGATAAGGTCGGTGATGACGAAATCAGGGGGTGAGTTTCAAGTTTGGCGAAATTGGGTTCGAGATTCAGGACAAAGGGTGATGTCGGGATGGAAGAGGTGACAGAAGGTGCAAGCAGCATGTGATGAGGATGGCATGCGTCAAGGATGGCGTGGAGACAACAGAATGTGTGACAATGGCCGGTGGGAATGGCAGCGAATCTGGGTTTGATGGTGGCTATTGTGCACATTTGTTTTGTGGTATGGCTAATTGAGAAGAGAAAAAACTGGGGATAAAATTAGAAAAATGTACATATTTTTATTATTTCTTAATCTCCGTGCCAAACACAAATGGAGCAGAAAACATGAAACGGAGGAAGTAATAAATTTTATCTAGTGAGAGACCAAAAAGAAATAATTTTAATAGATTTAGGACCAAAATAAAAGATTTAATGGGTTAGAGACAAACAAAACAATAATTAAAGGTTGGGTACCATTTACACAATTTATTCACCTATACAGGAGGACAGCAAGTAAACAAGGAAAACAACTTATCCTACTGAACTTCCTTATATCCAATCTCTCCAAATGAGGTCCATGCCCTCTGTTTGATCAACACCTCCCTCATCTCTGTGTCGACAAAAATTAAGGATCGTACAATTTACAACTGTAATGGGAGTCCCGACCAAGCAGCAGATGACATTGGACCAAAACTTGAACTCGAAAAGAGCCACGGGGGGCAGGTAAAGGCTACTGACTAAGACTAAGACTATCCTAAAATTTCTGATGCATCAATTTGGGAAGCAAGCAGCGGGAAGCTCATGGGGGCTACAAAATTATAGCTTAAACAAAATAATGAAGATTTCCACATAGGCAGGAGAAGTTGAGCAAGCATTTAAGATTTAAATGAACAAGGAAAAGAGTTCATAGATAAGTTCCATATGTTACTCTGACCTTGTGAAGAAGCCAAGAATGTTGTAGCGAACTCAGCAACTAAAACTTGCCCCATATACAACACTGCTTTTAAAGAAATCTGAACAGCATGGAACGCATCAGTGTTATGCCACATATGCCACGAGTCCTGTTCCAAGAGCTTGCCATTCTGATTAGGAAGAGAAATCATCATCAAGATCTAGCACAACTTTCCTTCTGTGATTGGGTGCAGGGCCTACAGGCTCTGTGATTGGTGTCTGTTTCTCTGAAGAACCCGAACTTGAAACATGACCATTACCTAACTCGACTTTCAAACCCTCAGGAAGCGAGATTTCTTCTAGTTTGGCAGGTAGAGAAGCCGGATCAAGTTCAAAGGATCCTTTTGGCACACCTTCCCGCTCCTCACCAGTCAGCTTATAGGATGGAACTCTGTGGGAAAATCTGAATAATTCACATGGCAGGATCTGAAAAATGCCCATTTCTTCCTTCACCACCCGACAGAACACACTAACAAAGCCTTTCAACTTAGCTAATGGAGCAACACTTATACCTATACCCTCCGCATACTCGGTCACAATTTCAACAAATTCATACTCATACTTCAGCTTCGCAGAAGCATCTGATTTCCAATTCATATCCCAACTCTTGAAGAGGGCCCAAATTTCTCCTTTCCTTGGAACTAGCCAGTAAGAATTTCTAAGCTTTCCTTCTTCCCAAAACATCATATGTGAGAACATGAGGCTGTCTTCCGTAGTTTCTGTATGTCCATTAATAAACTTACCACAAGAAGCTGGCAGGCCTTCACTTACCCATTCAGTTTCAACCACACCATCAGGGTCAGGTTCAAGCCATGTTATCTTCAGCTTAAATCCAGGATGAAAGACTTTTCTGATACGAGCATAGAACCTAGGCATGGCATCTAAAGTATCATAAATAGCCCAAATCTGCCCTGCAGAAAAACATTCTTCTTTCTTGTCCTCATCAAAGTCATTAAACTCTGCATCAGGGCATTCATATGTCTTTGCATCTGTTGTGCTCTCGCAACCATCATCCATTTCCATGGCATCAGTATTTGAAGTTCCCTTAGCAGCCCTTGTGCCAGCTTCAGAACTTTTCTTCAGATCATTCTCTTCAGCCATTCCTTCACTAAATCCGGTCACATCACAAAACATACCACCTTTCCTATGTTCCTTCTTCAGATCAGACTTCGCATCAGCAACCAAATATGATTGTCTTTTTATTTCATCCCCGGTCACTCCTGTTTCACAGGATGATCCACTCATCTTTGTCTTCTTTGAAGGGCTTGAAAAATCATCATCATCACTTAAGTTTTCCTTGTACGAGACCTCTTGTTTAAGCCTTCCAGATCTTCGCAGGTTTTGCTCTCCAAGTGGTTTAGGTTTACTTCCAGAAGGATTGTCACCTTTCCTGTCAAGTGCCACACCTTCCCTGGTCTCTCTGCTGCTTTCAGAGTCAATATTCTCACTGGAATTTACAGACAATTTTCTTCCTTGCTTTCCACTATCCTTTTCTGCTCCAACCTCCAAATTTCCACTGCCCTTTGAAGGATACGACATTTTAGAATTTTGCAGCCCAGAATTCCACTGAGATCCTTCTTTCACCCTACAAGCTCCATGATTCTGGACATCTCTTTGTCGGGAGAATCTGGGCTGGTTCAAATTAGTGGGCTGGGGAGCTGCACCGGAATCATATGCAATGAAATTCTTGGTGCATTGCTGACAACGCAAAGGCCTGTTAAGCACATCTGTATAATACTGATACTTAACTCCACAATAAGGACACTTGGTCCAGAAAGTTGACTGTCCATTGGAAAACCCTTGATGAGATGACCACTGTTTTGGTTGTTGGAGATTCACACCTGTAAAGTTTGCTGTGCCCCGAGCAACACCATGAGGAAAGAAACTTTGTCTCTGTGCTGGCTGATATGCTGGTCCACCAACAGCTATTCTGCGCTTCATGTCAAATGCTGATCGTTTAGTTTGGTCTAAAAGCACTCTCTGAGCTTCTCCAATAAGCTTAAATGCAGCTTCTGCACCAGGAAACTTATTTTTATCAGGATGAAGCTGTAGGGCAAACTTTCTGTATTGCTTCTTGATTGTAGATTCATCAGCAGTCTGTTCAATCTGAAGTATGCCATACCAATCAATCAATATGTCCTTCGAGTTCTCTATTTTAATCTCAGCAGCCGCACAATGCACATCACAGACCATTACCATCTGTGATACATTCTCCAACTCGCTATAGAGTTGTTGGGCTTTTCGTAACACTTTACGAGCTGCTTCAAATTCCTTGCCCTGCATCTTTTTCTCAGCAATTTCCTTGGCCCTGATGGCCTCATCCTTGTTGCAATCCATGCCTGATGCAGTTGACCAGAAACCAACCAAAAGCTACTTAAATTTGAACAACACCAAAGAGATAAATGACAGCTCCAACTGAATGGGGATGCCAACTAAGAGAAGTGGCAGTAACATTTTACCTGGAAAGCCTACAGCATTCACGAAAAACTCAGCACCTCACCTTCACAGGATTCCTGCAGCATTTTCATGAATGCGGACAGGTTAAAGAGAAATACTTACCGACAGGAAAAAATGAAGAAATTGGTAAGAAGACATAGATTCCTTGGGTACTTAAGCAAACCAAGAAAATATCTCACGCCATATATAAAACAGAAGTAAGAGCACTAAGATCGGCATAAGGGCAAATTTAAAATGGACGCGCGAAAACTTATCAGAAACGATCGCAAACCTTTTCCTTGTAAAAATTCATCAACTATCTGCTTCGTAGAGTTTAAAAATACATTTGCAAAACCAAAAAACTTGCTATAACACTTAACACAAAGTAACGAAGGCCGTCTTGCTAAAGCTAAAAACTCCACCAAGAAAACACTAAAGGTTAAGCAGCAACAAGGTAAGCATTCCAAACCCCAAAATCAATTCTCCAACCAAAAACGCAAATCCTCGAATTCCCTCTCTCTGAATTTCATCAAATCAAGCTTTAAGCGACCCAAGAGAAAATAAAGTACGAGTGAGATGAAGCAAACCCAGAAGGCTTCTCCGGTTATTTTCGAATTCTAAATAATGTAGCAGTGTTCGTGTGTGCGGGCGATGGAACAACCCTAGAAACAAAAAACTAGCGAAGCCGTGAAAGAGAATTACGGAAGAGAAAGAGGCAGAAAGCTTACCGGTCGACAAGTACCGGAAGCGAAAAATTGAAGGCTCGAAGGTACGACGATTCGGAAGATGAAGAGAAGAGAAGCACATTAGCGGGAGGAAGGCAGTTGGAGGAAGAGGGTGTGTGAGGCGAAGAGCTCAACAATTTGCCTCCGGTTGACTAACCTCTCAATTGCCATGCGTCTTTCAGGCCTTTCCATGGCAATGCTGCAATTTTCCCCATGTCTAGGGGTAATGTAACCTAGCAAAATGCCCTCGTCTCTAACAAAATTACATTCTTATAATACAAAAATTTTGGTAATCTACCCTAGTAAAATGCCTTCTTCTCTAACAAAATTACATTCTTATAATACAAAAATTTTGAAAAATAAAAAAGAAAAATGAAGAATAATAGGAATAACATACTTGAATTATATATCGGTTACTATAAATTTGGGTTTTCGTATAATACTCCAATCCATAAGCTTTAGAGTTCAAGTCATAGTAGACGCAAAAAACCTTTCTTGTTTTTTTTTCTTTTGGAGAACTTTCATATTTGCTCCAAATTTGGAAGGATGTGAGGTCCTGACTAGGGAAAAATGTTCTTGGAGTCAGTTGGGCTAAGGTTCTAGAACACTTTTCTTTGTTCTGAATTTCTCTTTACTCAATTCTCATTAAATGATCCTAAATACAAGAAAGAAAACAAAGAAAACACTATTTTTCAAATTTATATGACAACATCTTTTTTATTATATATGTGCATAATTTTGTAGCGATCACATCTTAGCCTAATGGTCAAGGCTTATGGTTGTTATCAATAAGTTTAAGGAGCAATTCATTTAGCAATAAAGAGATCTGATTATTCACAAGTGGGTTGGTTATTGCGCGGGTCAAAACAACTCATCGAGTCAGTTTGTACAATGGTCTATAAACTTGTATTATTTACAATCTTCTGCCACCTAAATATTACTTTCCTCTCTTAAGCTTGTTGTAGGCTTTTGTCTCATTAACCAATCTCTTATGCCATTTCGACCATAGCCATGCCATTTGCATGGCCGCCCAACCAAGTTATTAATTTCTAGCTCCAACCGCCAACTTTAAGGCCTTAGACCTGGTGGTTGAAACATGTTGAGAGTTAGAAGAACAAGGACGGGTTCGAGTGGAGATATTTGTTGGCAGATCGAATGGATGGAGGAATCAAAAGAGAGCTGAATGGGAGATTGGGACAAACGAAGCCTGTACTAGTTCCACAACAACGGATCCAGCGTTGAGTAAGAGGCTTCAAGGCCGAAGGTCGCCAATAAAGGTAGGAATGAGAAAAACAGGCTGAGCGGTGATTTAAACAAGCATAAGAGGAACATGACCAGGGGCAAAGGACGAAGCCAGACGGAGAAGATTGTTTTCTTCTTCATTCTTTAATAACTGGTGGCATCCTGTCGTAATTTCTCTCAAATCCTCAAATCTCTTCCCTTGTTGGTTTCCTTCCCACATGCCCTCTTTGATTGACCCAAAACCATTGACTCATTAATGAGATTAATGGGAAACGAACAGCCCCTATGGTTCAATCCTTCTTCCCTTTCACTTTATATTATGTAATTAAAAAATGTACATATACACATAAATTTGTAAGATTTACTTTAATTTAAACTTCATGTTAATGTGTTTACTTTTGTACAACAAATTTGGGGGCAATGTGTTTCAGCTTAATTAGACCTTATTAATGTATTATTCACACACAGATTGAGTAAAAATATGGGTTAAAGTTAACCCCTTTTTTTTTTACAAATTTACCCCTCCCACCTATTTTCATGCCACCTGAACAAATCTTTCAACCAAATATACCAAAACAGATCTATTAGACCAAAGCAATCCCACCAGATGGTCCAGACCCCAATGTCTAGTCTCCACTAAGCCAGCCTTACAACACCATCTACCAGATCCTCTTTCTCTCTCCATCTCATCAACAGAGGAGCTTTGTTTGACTCATTCTGTCCTTGACTGGACATGTTAGAGGCAAGCCCCTACATTGAATCAGTTGGTGTTCAATTGACACAATTATGCAGGCTCTAGGTGAATGGGTAGTCATTGGGCACCTACTAGCTATGTCGATCTCACTAAATCCGCCTGGTAGGCGGATTCATCAAATGATGAAGTAGCCACTCGAATTAGATCAATGCTAAGTAAGGGGAGTGATGCCTGAGGATTGAGGACAGATACTACTAGGTAGATAAATAAGGTGGTTGTGTAATTGGGCATAACTTCAAGGACAAATAAGGCCCAAAAAACTAGACCCCACACCATTTCTTATAGCCCGATTGAAAAAACACGTTAAACGTCCCAAGTTAATGTGAAACGAACTACCGGTTGAACTTTCAGGTCACATGATCCAATTAGTTTTAAGGTGAGATTAAACTCGCACTTCAATTTGAATATTACCGATAATCATTTTTGCTACAATATACCTAATACACACCATTTGCTATCAATTGTTCACACAATAGTAAATATTTATCATCATAAAAAATAAACACATAATATTCACCATATAGACATTCACACATAAAAGGCAATATGTTTTTTTTTTTTTGCTAGTTCTTTTCAATTTTGAGCTGTTTTGATTCATTTTTAGCTACTTTCTTATATAATTTAAAATCAAGGTAAAAAAACAAAGATAGCAATCAACAATGCAAATGGTTGGACAGAATGATTCAATCCAATTTTAAAACCAATGCCCGTAACATTGCCATCTTGAAGATGGTAAATTGTTTGTTCATGGAAAATGTGTATGCCATATAGTATCACAACCATTAGATGATATGGGTCATTATATATGACTAGTCAAGAGCCTAACGTCCAGCCAATGGTCGAGATATAACCATCCCCAAACTTAACCGTAGAAGTCCAAAACATTTTCAAAGACTCATTGCCCCATATCATTAGTTTGAATGTTGGATGGTACAACAGTTTACCACCAAGGTTTGAATCTTAACTTGAAAAATCTTTTCCTTTTAACTACTTAATGGGTTGGTTAGACACAAAACACATTAATTGAGAATTATTTCAGCTACTCAAAACACAGTTGTGTATCATTCTCATCACGAAGTTCTTTTTCAAAACTAAAAAGCTCTGTAAATTTTAGTTACATATTAGGGTAGTTTTAGTTTTATTTTATAAAAAAATAATTAATAAGTTACAACTAAACCTAATGTGCACCATACCCATTGTGTCTACATATATTTAAATTCTAATATTAGCATTCATAATTTAGTATAAAACATGTATAAACCTGTCAAATCTCAATTTTCATTAAAGTTAGAAATTTGTATAAATCAGATAACAGATATATATGAAGTCAATATAATAAAGAAAGTAGAAGATATGTATAAATCATATGAGACATATGTAAACAAATAAGGTCTAATATATTGGCATAAATACCCCTGTAGCCCCTAAACTTGGCTAACTATGACATATTTTACCCTAAACTTAAACTCAATGAACTTGCTTAGGTAGGTTAGTCAACCCCTTTGACTGATTCATGCCCATCACATGATAGGGTTTCCATAAACGTCATTTGTCTCCATCTACCCAGTCACAAGAGATGACAAAATCAACGGTTTGGTGACACATAACAATCTTTAACTTTAAAATTGTAACATTTGATAAATTATAGGGAGTAAATGTGTAACTAGAAAAAGAAGGTCTTATCATAGAAATATCCCAAACTTCCTGATTGTTCAGTAATTTACCTTGATTTTAGAAATGTTACAAAAAAGCTATCTTTTTTCTCATGATGAGTGGGTTTGGCATGGCATGCCACTTCTTGGTGTGGCTGGATCTCCCCGGTCAGAAAATGGAAGAAATCGGAAGAAACATGGTTGTATTGCAAGATTTTGGGCCAATTTCCCGTCGCACACCACTTCCACAATCTTTTCTATCAACAAGGCACTGTCGTGGCCTTTGACATGGTTAAGGTTTGGGTCAACCTCATCAATGCCATCAACAGTGAAATCAATTTTTGAGTGAAAGTCAAAGGGTGACAAGTGAGATCAATTTTTTGGTGGAGTCAAGAGAGGGATGCCTAGACATTGGAGCTTAGGTCAACCTCATCGGCGATGCCTAGAGATTGGGGTTTAGGTCAACCTCATTGGCGCTGTTGATGGCAAGATTAATTTTCAGGAGAAGATAGAGGATCAAGAGGCAAGATCAATTTTTGGGTAGAGGTTGAAGATCAATATGGGGATGCCCTTGTTCATGGGTTCTATTTTTGTTCTATGTGAAAGCGAGAGCAGTTGAGCAAAGTAGGAAATTAGGCAACCATCATCTAGTTCCATCCATCACGTGATGCGCACGATCAGTAAAAAAAAGTTGATTGACCCACTTAAACAAGTTCAGGAGTTGAGTTAGATCGAGTTGAAATATAATAGGGAAAGTGTCCTGGTTAACCGAGTTCATAGGCTGAAAAGGTATTTAGGCCAATATACTCAATTATATGTACAAGTTCAACCATTCATCTTAAAACATGTGTAAACGCATCAAGATATGCTTCCAGTCAAAATTAGAGATACGTACAAATCCTATAATAAATATGTATAAACTCGGTGCAAAAAGAAAATGAGAGATTTATATAGATCATATGAGATATATGTATAAACTCGGTGCAAAAAGAAAATGAGAGATTTATATAGATCATATGGGATATATATAAAAACAAAATTGAGAAAATTGTTACCAATATATTCACATGTATGTATTAATTCAATCATTTTGATATTTATACTAAAAAAATTCTGGATATATCAAAATTAAATTAAAATGACAAAAAAAACTAAAACGTGAAATATTATGTGGGCACCATTGTACATATGACTCATATGACACTCAGTATAACTATAAATAAATGCATGCACAAATATCTACAAAATATTGAAGCTTATATATGAAAGCGATATGTACAAAGAATGTAAAGCATGTGTATAATTCTGTGAGATATATGTACAAATAAAATATTGAAATATTTTTCTTAATTAATTTTTACTTTTTAATTAAGCTAATGAATTAAGTCTCAAATATTCCCCAATACACACAAATGTAAAAAGAGAAATATACAATTAGATGTACTAATATATGAAAATTATATTTCCATTATTGTACACGTGAAATTAAGGTAACTAATATATAGAAATTATTTATGTGTCACTAAATATATGTATAAATACAATTAGTGCCACGAATAATAAGCTGAATTTATTCCATTTTTATTATGTCAAATTATGCTACACATGATACAAATTTGGTTACTATTATGTAAAGCTAAATTTTTTTACTTAGTATATCTGTTTTGTACATGTAACTATCAAATACACATTACTTATAGATGACAGTGAATAGAATGTGAAAAAGATAGTGTCAAACTCACATCTTATCCATCATGTTAGATACTTAATCGGTATCTTATCTACCATCTATCGAATTTACAATTTTAATGTCCATATCCTATCCATTTTAAGGTGGATAAGATTGGATAAAACCTACCAATTCGCTACATACTATTATAATAAATAACAATAATTTACAAGAGAGAATCACAATAAAAAATATTAAAATGATCTTATAGAAAAATGATATTAATAATAAGAGATGTATATAGTGCAATAAAGATTCATATACTTATACAAAAAACTTTCATGTGTGAGGCCTCACCGGAAAAAATAATACATGTAAAAGATATGGTTCTAGGTCACCAAACCAAACTTGTGTCCATCATTTTTATGTGGATGTTGGCATTTGGATATAACACTTCAAATAGAACGCAAAATCTAGTAAAAGCAAGTCATATCAATATAGAATCACACTCAAATTTCAATCTTATATTAGGCAGTCTTCTTTTTATAGTAAGAATGGATGGTCAACAAATTTATTGTTCGACAACTTCCTAAACACATGTTTGATTATACAAAATTTGTTTTGGAACAATATCTAGCAAAATTATAACATACAAAAAGGGAAATCATACCACTATAGATCATCTAGCAAACCCTCTAATATGAGATATGGGACGGGTAGGCTTATACCTATATCCTATCCACATCCAACGAGTATGAAAAAAAAATTTACATCCACTCCATATTCATTTTATTATAAACAAAAAATCTACCCACAAGATAGGATACAAGCTAATGCTGGCTAGAATGAATATCCATTGGCATCCCTATGAGTGTTATCAAGATGAGCCGAGCCGAGCCCATAACACTTAAGCTTGAGCTAGGCTCATTTTACCTTAAGAAAGTGCTTGAGTTTAGGCTTGGGTTTGACGAGTTTGGGAAAATGATGCTCGAGTTTGGCTTAGGATGATGCTTTGAGTTTGATTCAAACGTTCAAAAAATTTGAAAAATCTATTAAATAGCTCAATGCGTTTAAGCCCTGTTTGAGCTCGATTACAGCTCAAAGCTCGTTTTGAAAAAAGAAAAAAAACAACAACCAGAAAAAAGAAGAAAAGCAACCTTAATTCCCGTGCCCAGCCCAGATTGGCGACGGAGGGAGGTTGGTTCGCCGTGTCTGGGCGACAGCCCGGCGGCAGAGGAGAAGTTCGGCTGTGCGAACAACAGAGGAAAAGTCTGAAGGTGCTAGCGATAGAAAAGAAGTCCTGCTGTGTGATAGAGGAGATGTGCGAAGCAGAAGTTGGTGGTCGGAGACTCGGAGCCGGATGTGCGAGTGATTGTGCGAACCACGAACACATGATTGCAGAGGAGTGAGCAACTGTGCAAGTCGTGATAGAGGAAAAGTCCGGCTGACCAGTCGAAGATCAGGGGAGAACTGCGGTGGACTGCTCCATCATTCACTGTTGGAGAATCGGAGAAGATAAGTCACGGATGGAACATGAGAGGGGTGAGGCTGAGAGAAAATTTAGTTTTCACTTTTTATTTCTTCCTAATTATTAATAATATATTCTTCTTATTATTATTATTATTATTATTATTATTTTTATTTAAATTAATATTATATAGGGTTTGATAGTTTTAAAAACTTATCAAACCAAAGATTTGCATGTTCGAGCTTGATTCGACAAAAGATTTAAATAGTAAAATTGGCTCGAGCTCGTATTTGAAATTCGAAAGGCTTGACTCATTAAAATAAATTTCAAGCTTCAGTTCAAATAGCTTAATAAAAACTTGGTTCATTAACACCCCTACACATCCTGCTTTGTCTATGTAAAAGAGTTGGTGCTAAATTTGAATCAGTTAAAAAGCTTGAGGGATCTACTAGAATTAATCATGCATTTACTCCCCATCTTCTTCCAAAGAACCAGTCGTGAGTTTTCAATCAGGCATAATTCGGATCGTTTCTTCTTGGGAAAGTTACAAAAACCTCCCTGTGGTTTGGTCAAACCTACAGTTTGCCCCTCTATTTTGAGAAACCTACACTTTACCCCCTAAATTTTTTATACTGCCTGATAACAACTTCTAAAACTGTATTTAAACTTTATGATAATCATCTTCCAGTAATTTTAATCTGTCCAGTATTTTTTTTATAGCTAATAGACATTTTAAACTATCAATTTTTCCTTTCTGTAAATATAATTTTCCACCTGTAATTATATATAAGTATTTTTTAAAGGTCGATTTGCTGTGAAAAAAATATCAAAAATCTTGAAATTACTAGAGCATTATTAATATATAGTTTAAATATAGTTTCAGAAGTTGTTATCGGGCAGCATAAAAAATATAGGGGCAAAGTGTAGGTTTCTCAAAATAGAGGGGGCAAACTGTAGGTTTAACCAAACCACAGGGGGGTTTTTGTAACTTTCCCTTTCTTCTTCTCTTCGATTGGCATATTCGACAACGAATTGGGACGGGATAAGCAAGAAGGAGTGGGCTAGCGATGGACAATGTCGATGGTGTTAGGGATTCGCAGACAAAGCTTCCAAACCGGCGGATGACGCCGAATTTGGATGTGATGGTGGCGGCGACGGTAGATGGCAAATCGTGGCCTCTCTCCTCTTTGATTCAACAGTTGGATCACCGGGTTGTCGATATCAAAATGCCAATTGATTGGGAAGGATGCCTCGAATTGGGGATACTAAAAAACAACATACTCGGCCTATTCTCTTTGAATTTGGCTATTTCGACTCTATCCTCAAATTTACGGGGAATGCATGGGTTTAACTAATTCTATATAATTTTATCCGTATTCTTCCTAAATTAATATATTTATATTTAAAATATAATTTTATTTTAAAATAAAATTATAATTTAACATAAATTATCATATATTATTTTAGTTTATAATTTTTTAGGTATTAATTAATTATAAATATATACATTTTTTTGAAAATATATGTAAATATATAAAAAAAAAAGTTAAAAAAATCAAACATATGTCTTAAAATGAGTTGACAGGTAGTACATGCATACTCACGGGGCAGATACTATCTTAAACCTGATTAGTTATAAGGAGGGTTTGGAATTAGTTATACCTAATCTAAACCTGGCCCGTTGACATCTTTACCTTGAATATCTCCATTGAAGTGATATATAAAAAGGTGCAGTAAAGCTAAGGGTGCTGGTCAACTCGTAAAATAGGTTGCCCTGGCCTGAACCGAACAGATAGCAATTCAGGTTGTATACGGGTTAGGGTCGTGGTGGGTAATAAAAAGGTAAACTTGGTCATTTATGCTGGACAACCGGGTTCTAATTGTAAAACCCGCATATACCCAGCCCGACCCATTTCTTCCCCCAATTCATAAGTTCTAATCTTTAATAATATAATGACGGTGTTTAGAACTCACACCTCTCTCTTGCCGCACGATTTATTTTTTACTTATTTATAACTGTTTTAGAGTAAGACTTTTTTTTTTTTGTAGAAATTCACATGAGGCTTTGACTATTTTGTACACATTTAATTTTTCTCGTTGAATATAGAAATTGACCAACATAACATACATATAGGTTAAAGAGGAAATAGACAAAAAAAAATAATGAAGAGCTAAATTATTTAGTTACTTATACAGGTTACTATAAAATGGTTTTTTTTCGTAATATATAGTTTTTTGATAGTGAGTATGAGCCTTTGCAGCTGATTTTTCTTGTTCACTTATTAATATCAAGGTTGTTTAAGTTTTGAGATCATTGTTTGAAACTAAAATAGGTTTAAAGTATACTTTCTTCTTTTTGTAGGTTTATTTTTATTTTTTATTATTGTTATATAATTTATTTGTCTTCTTATAAAAATTAAAATTTAAAGTATAATTATCGGTTCACGTTGTCTCTAAATTTAAAGATATACGGGTAGTATTGGATAGCGAATTAAGAAACTCGATCAATAATACGGGCAGAATCAGATTGAGCCGATACCTGGTCATACACTACCAGCGAACACTCTTACGAAGAGCAGCACTGACAATAACGTAAGGTACATGATGATAGGGTCATGTTGGGTATTAATGAATTTCAATGAAGGTGTAACGGAAATTTTGGATCATAATGCCCAAGTAAAGTTGGATGCATTATGAGACTGATGCATAGAGGCATAGACTACCCTAGCGTGTAACTAAAATTTGGAAATACCCTAATTTTTTTTTAAAAAAAAATCCTCATTCGGGGGTCTGTTGATTTTCAATTTCTTAACAAACTCATCGATTTTCAATTTCTTAACTGATCTGGACAAACCAAATTGCATATCAATCTATTCAAATTATTTTTGTTTTAAATTTTTTGACTATTAAAAAAAGAACAAATAGTTAATTGAGCAAAAAAAAAAGTTAATGGTAAAAGAATAACTAGCTCCTAAAAAATAACAAACAAATACTGATGAAAGAAAAAAATTAATTTCTCTGAAAAAAAACAACTTTCTGATGGTCATAAAAGAGTAAACAGAGAATAATAATAATAATAATAATAATAATAATAAGTAAATATTTTTACCTAAAAGATAAATAAGAACTTATAAAAGAACAATAAATTGAGCAAAAGAGCAAACGACTGCCGGTGAAAAGTAGCTATTTTTATAGAAGAATAAATAGGTAATAACAAAAGAACAAACAAGTAAAAATAAAAATAAAAAAAAAAACTAGTTTACTTGAAAGAAGGAATAAGAACAGAAAAAAAAAACTTATAAAAAAAAATAACTGATAGAAAAATAATATACTCATTTTTTGACACTCTCTCCAACCCAGAAAAAGATGAATTATATTTTTTTGCGGCTATCCCAGAAAGATGAACCATTTCCATTTTCGGAAAGCTTTTAGCATTTAATTTTTTTTAATATCCTCATTTAAACTCTTATTATATAAAATTTGATAAGAAATATTTTATTTTTTAATATTAATTTGAACTTTCACTACACAAAACTGATTTTTTTTAAATCATCATTTGCACTTTCCCTACACAAAACCTAAAAGGAAATATTTTTTTATAGATTTTATTTTTATGGGAAAAAAATGAAAAAATATTATAAATTACATAAACATTAATCTTTTGTGCCCAAAAAAATATTTCATCCTTTACATAACAGAGATAATATATTTTATGTTAATTTATATATGCAAAAGATTAAAAAAATTCAAACAGGTTTTAAAAAAAAATACAAATTTAAAATACGGAAAAGTAAGCACATACATAATTCATAAAAGAATAAATCTATAAAAAGGATAAATAAATAATAAAAGAACAAATTTGATAAAATAAACTTTTCTTTGTCACTCAATTATAAGGTTAAGAGAGAAAAATAGGGAATTCAGTAGATTTTTTTGCCTCCAAAGAGCCTTAATCCTGGCTCATAGTCCTAATACATCTTGAAGTGACTATTAAATCAAATTTTTAAGTGCTAAAATAAACTTTTGAAAAGGTTTGTGCCGGTGACAGACGGCTGTCCAAGTATGTCCAAATATATCCAAATAAACGGCCGTCCCCCTTTTTCTTTTTCTTTTTTTTTTTTTCCCTCCAAAGTGACTCGGCTAGAGGCTTTTTGTCCAGTAACGTTTGGTGCGTAATTTTTGTTTTCTTCCACTCTGTGTTTTCCTCTCTTTTCATCATAGTAAAGCGAGCCTTTTATGTTTGCCCTTTTTGCAACGGTGATCCATATAGTCTATAAGAGATACACCATCCGTTTCCTATGTATATATATTGAAGTATATATAATTTATGATATTTTTTAATTTCACCTCAAAATTGAAATTAAAAAAAATTTAATTTTTTTTTGTAATGAGAGTTTAAAAAATAAAAAAAAATTTGGGTTTGTATAACAAAAGGTTATATGAAGATTAAAAAAAGACAAGCTTCATATTGTGTTTTGTATAACAAAAGTTTAAATGAGAGCAGTGAGTTAAATTAAATGTAAAAACTTTTCAAAAAGTGAAATGTTTCAAATTTTTTTGAGTCAGTTAAAAAAAATAAATTTAATCATTTTTGGGGTTGAGAGAGTATATAATTTAGTACTTGAACATCTTTAATTTTTAGTAGATTCCCATAATTTTAATAATATTTATTTTAATAAAACAACTTGTCCTCTTATCTCAAGAAAGATAAAAAAATAAATCAGTCACTTCTCTTGATTGACAGTTAGAATAATGGAAGACATCCTACACTAGCCCTAAACGTCAAACATTTTTGTATCTAGTCCTTAAACTTCTTTTAGCACTCTTCTTTCTCTTCAAACATATGAAAAAGTTAAGGAGTTAGTTTGATACAAAATAAAGTAATAAGCTAAGTGAGAATAAATGTATAAGTTCAATGGTTAAAAAAAGACTCTTGTCTCTTACATTCTATATAATATGAACATTCCATTCATCTTCTTCATATGTCATATAATTTCCTAATTTACTTTGAAATCGTTTGCCTAATTGTAGAGAAAATAAATACTACATTAAAGCAATTTTAAAATTTTCTCAAATAATTACCTTTTAATCATTATATTACATATGTGTAAAAATCCTAGATGTGCTATTTTTTTTTATTTTTGTTTCTTAATGTATTCTCCTACAAGAAACATAACAAGCTATAGTCAAAGGATAAAAAAAGCCCCATCTCATGGTTATGATGAAGGGTTCGTGAAGAAGAGAGCTTTTTTACCTAAAAATGAATTAAAGAATGCAGTAATTCAAAAATTTTAAAATTCTTATTTATGTGAAAAGGGCGGAAAAAGTAAAATTTTGTCCTTAATGCATTATGTAATGCATTAATTCAAAAAATTATTTTTTACTTGTACAAAAAAATTGAAAAAAAAAAGTAACAAAATGTTTGAAATAATACATTATAAAATGCAAAAACAGCATAGTGCGTTAGGCTCAAGAGGATTCATAAATGACAATAGCGCAAAGGTAATATGTGCTATTAATACTTGTCATCTAATCTCAGTAAAGTTGCTCCTTTAATTTTTTACTTTTTATCAAGTGTGGTTCGAATTTGCTAAGCATACCAAAAATAACTTTGCAAGAATTTCTTACTTATATTATTTGCTGCCCTTCATTTTCCACCCTTTTTCTTGTAAAATTATGCACAATGTAGCAATATAAGTATATTGCGTTGTTTTAAGCTCTTCACTATGAACATAATGGTTCTAGTTCAATGCTTACATTCAGGGGTGTAGCCAGAAATTCCGCCTAGGGGTGGGAGTGGGGCCTTAGCATGGGGCAAGTTGCTATCATATATGAATTTACAATCAATAATATAAAACACTAAATAATATTATATATAGACACATGAAATTTGAAAGTTTATAATAATCAAGTTTATTTCAAAAGTTTATAACTCAAAATTTAATAGACAGTTTACATATATAGATACATGGAATTCAAAAATTTACAATAATTAAGCTCAATTGAAAAATTCAATTTAAATTTTATAGTTATTTCGTGAATGAAGTAAGTTCAATTTATAGAGTAAAAATGGTTACTTGAATTTTCTATTAATTATAAAAAAATTATTATACAAATTAAATTTATGATATAACACTTACCGGACAGTTCAAATTATGATCTAAAAATTTTTTATTAGACAAATACTTTGAGTTACCATATTTCATGCAATGGAACCAAAATGAAACATTTTTAATAGATTTAAGACTAAAATGAAATGTGTTTAATACATCTGGAACCAAAATAGAATGTTTAATAGGATAGGGACTAAAATGAAATAATAATTAAAGATTAGGGACAACCATGCAATTTACTCAAAGACCTTAAAAGGATAAAATATACTATAGCCCCTTATTAATTACAAAACTTACAGATAGGTACCTAACTTTAGTTTTTCTACAATTTTATCACATAAAGCCAATAAAATTTTTTAAAATTCTATGGGGGGCCGGCTGCCCCTTCAGCCCCTAAGAAGCTACGCCCCTGCCTACATTCGTGTCATGTGCACCATACAATGGAATAGGTCAATTTGGATGAACATGTACTACAAATTTTGAGCCATGAAAAAAAAATTAAAAGTGATAAATATTACAAATTAGAATGAGTAACTATACAAACAATTTGTGTACAAATTTTGCCTTCAATATCATATCATTTAGAAAGAAAAAAATTCACTAAAGGCCAGTTTGGTAAACATTAACTCATTGGTATTAACATGGATTGGGTGAATATGAAAAAGAGCGTGTGGGTCAATTATTGTTTTCTCCTCAAAGTTTGACACAATTTACTAGCTTGTCATTGTCTTTTTCACCTCCAGATTTTCTGTCAAAAGAGCTGCCATTGAGATAGTGAGATGCGAGGATTGAAGCATTTGACGTATGGATCCCACCCCCATGCTTTTCCCCAGTCTTTGGCTTGTGGTCTTCTAGTCTTCTGGTGAAGTGATTCATTCCGATATATGCAAAAATCGAAAGCAACCTTGAAATCATTTATGGGTCAATGCCGAGGAATCGGTAGTACTAACCTCCTTTGCTAGAGCTGAAGTAATTGAGAGAGCACTTTTGTCTACTTTTGATTTCAGGGTTGCCTGGACCAAGTAATTATAATCGGCCCTTCTACTTCTTCACCTCCCTCCCCTTCATTCTTGTCCTGCTCTCCATCAGCACATAGTTACTCTACTCAATTCCTAAATTCTTCTCTCAGAATTCCTGAATTCAGCTGTGTCAACATCGAAGATGTAAAGAAGGCTAAAGCATCTATTGTGTTGTTGCCAATTTAGACAAGTGCGATTGGCAATTTTTGCTCAAAACCCACATTGGGTTGTGCATCTTGTTGGCAATGAAGCTGGACTCGCCAACGCCCGAGAAGAAGATGATGTTGATGCAATTTAGGAGGTTGTGAATAAAAGCAAAAGCCTGGGGTGCGAGAGAGAAGTTGGAAGAGAGAAGGGTGGATCTAGAGATGAAGACCATTCTCAAAGCTTGCTGGTAGAGCATATAAATAAAACCAACTTCCATGGTCTTTAGAATACAAAATTAGAGACAACACATGAAATTATGATGTCAGGACAAAAAAAAAAATGTTAACACAACTGTGTTAATTTTTCCCAAACTGGTTGTAAAACTTTGAAATGTTATGTTGGTGTTTGGATATGAAAAATTTTCATATTTTTCATTTCTAAATTTTCTTTGATAAAAATTTGAGCACGTAGCTTGTATTAAAAATGTGGAAAACATTGTTTTCTAAATTTCAAAGAACTCTATATGTTAAAATGGAAAACATCTTAAATGTGGTTTTCTATTTTATAACATGAATTTTTCAAAATTTAGAAAACAATGTTTTCTACATACTTAAAACATATTATGCACTCAAACTTTTATCAAATAAAATTTAGGAAAAAAAAACAAAAGAAACTTTTCTACAATAACACCTACACCATCTAAGCTTTCTACTGAAAATCCCTTGGAGGCTTGGTCATCATGCTCGTAAAATCTCTAATTATTGGATTATTCTTTCTTTTTTATTTTGGAAAGGAAAAAAAAATAAAGAAAAGGTGTTATGGTACAGAACAGTTGCAGATGGCATATATAACAGCTGTATGGTACAAGCGTACAACCGCATCTCCATATTAGTATTACATGAAACATGCATCCGTAGAAGAAATGAAAATGTGGATACAGAAATGGAGGCAGAGATTAGCCTACTAATACCTGGACATTATTTTCCGGAATAATTCCTTCGGTGCTGCAAATGAAATGATCACAGAAAGAGTAAAATCAGTACTCAAAAGTAGAGCATAAGTGATAGTATCTAAACTACAAGCGCTTACTGAGGTCTGATAGAAATATACGTTTCTATTCCTTACCAGGCAATCCGGTGAACCTCTCAAACTGTTCATACGCCTGACCAATGAACATCTCATAGCCAGAGACAATAGAAGCTCCAGATTCCTCAGCTTCTCTCAAGAGGTTAGTGATCTTAGGGGTGTAGATGGCATCAAAAACCAGTGAATAGTATTTTAAAGCATCCTGCAAAAAGCAACAGGTGAATGGGCTGTCAACCTCCACAATTCGTCTCTTGAATGGAGAGACATTTGCAGGATGAGGGGCTTACTTTTGAAATTGGTGTTTCCTCCACATTCGGCTGCATTCCAATTGATGTTGTGTTTGCAAGGATCATGCCATCCTCCGGTTGGAAACTATTTAGATCAGCAAGCGATAACGCATGCCCTCCAACAGTGTCAGCGAGTTCTTTAGCTCGTTCTTCACGAGAACAAGATTTGGAAAAAAAAAGAAAAAAGAAAAAGGAACAAATAAATTGTCAGCACCTGGACCTTCTTGTTCCAGCCAAAATCAATCTAAAGGGAGGAAAAATAGCAGCTATCGCTGTTTAGATGCGGAACCACAGTAGAATAAATCAGACACCAAGAATCAACATGCTTACCATAGGTACGATTGGCAATCACTATTCGTGCACCTTTTTCTTTTGCACCGTAAGCAAGTGCCTTTCCAGCACCACCTGCACCGATGACAACAAACAGCTTCCCAGCTAAGGGTGATCCAGATGTCGTGTCAGCATTACATTTTCCTGCAATTAGAGGGAAGCAGTAAACAGAATCAAAGTTTCAGATATAATTAACTTTAAATAATGGAGGAATACAAACCTCGTAGCCCATCCTCAATGGCAGAAATAGCACCAACATAGTCTGTATTGAAACCCAACAGTTTCCCGTCACTTTGTCTTCTTATGATACAATTAACGGCTCCAATTGACTGTAGCCCTCAACCAACAATATATAATGCTTATTATATATTCACATAAGAAAATCTAATCATGCCTAATCGACATAGCTACGATAGCATGTTCTAACCCAAATATAGGTGTCATTACCTTGGCAACTGGATGAATCTCATCACAGCATTTTGCTGCCGCCTCTTTGTGAGGAATTGTAACACTGCAAATTAATGAAATTAAGTACCTGTCTAGTTACCTGGACCCTCAACTATAGCATAATGAACAAAGGAATGTTCTGACACAGTAGGCTAATCTTTTGGCCATGACACTATCTAACAAGAGGAGATGAACCTGAATCCAGCAAAATCAGTGGACGAGAAAGTCTGCAGAAACTTTGCAACATCATCCACCAACAAATGTACGTAGACACCATTGAAGCCAACTGATTTGAATGCTTCATTGTATAGGATAGGAGACTTACTGTGGCCGACAGGTTTCCCAATTACACCATACACTTTCGTATCAGGTCCAACCAATCTTAAATTATACAGATTTAACAAATCCATGATTGTTGGTTGACCAGGAGCTGAAACTACCCCTGCGTCTAGGGTTGCAAAAGTGAGAAAGCCACCAAATTTTGCACAGAGTATCCTTGAGATCAACCCCCTTTCACCCATGACAATCCCAATTATGGGAACCTAATTTGAGAGAGGAAAGAATCCAATGAAATATAAGCATTTTATGAATCCAGTGACTAACAAAAGATATAGAAAAAACAAGAAACAGCTTTACACAGGATGTAGAGAAGACATGTCGTAGAAGCAACAAATCTATATTTAAGATATACAAATTATCAAAAGACAAGGACTTTAAACACACTAAATCATGATATTTACATTCACTTCGCCAAATCACAACAACAATGGGACATATTCCACCTAAAAATTTCTCTGAACCAATGAACCACAAATGAACTAAACAGGAAAATAAAAATGGTTCACTCCAGCCAAAATGTTGTCAACAAGATTTATGCACATAAATGACTATAATCTATTACCAGTTCACCAAGGATCATTCAGTTGAAACTTCCCATTTTTATGCTCAAAATATACTAATATTCTAACACTAGCCATCATTCAACTAAGTTGTTCTCTCTTGCTCCCTGTTATAATACACATTCAAGTCATATAATTCTCAACATTCAAGCTACTGCACATCTCATACGATCTTTCAGAACTCTTGAAAACAATGTCATAAAACTGATTACGTTGTGTCCCATCAGTGGCATGCTACATATGCTTCTTACTTGCGAATGCACAGTTATCTGAAAAATGCGTGCCACGTCAGTGATATCAGAAGCAGTGGTCGCAATCTTCACTATGTCAGCTCCAGTTGATTGTATTCTTGCAACAAGATTGCTGAGCTCCTCAACTGATGGAGTATTCACATAGTTGTGTGCAGAAACAATGACCTTACACTTTTCAGGTTTCTTCCCACGAATGGCGTGAAAGAACTCATGAGCCACCTTCACATTGATGCAGTGGTAAAATTAAGAATAATTAAAATCTAACAGGGAAGTCAGAGCTTCAAAACAAACTGTAATAAAAAATTTCCATTTTCAGTACTTATTAGTAAATTTTGACAAAAAAAATGTGGCTCAGAACATTAAAAGCCATTCAATTCCTAGGGGAAAATGTCCCAATGGAATTCTGAATCTTATGCGTTTAACTATAATTGTAAGGATTACTGATCCATGGAAAATTTATAAGACCTAAATCACCTGATAGTTGATATATAAAGGGCAAGGGTTCAGCAATTTCATATTTGAAGGCTCTTAGGGAAAAGGAAAAACCTTAAGCTCAACGTCAACATAATCAGCTCCAAATTCCATAGCTAATCGAAGTGCATCAAGACGTTCCTTTTCATCACCATCATACAGGCCACCTTCCCATTTGGGTCTAGAAACTCAAAACGGCAGGTTAGAATCTAAAATGTTGACAACTTCAGGCAAACCTGAAGCCCATGTAAACATAAGGATGAAGATATAGAACAGTCCACAAAAACCTACTTAAGCAGCCGCCAAAACCCCAGCAACAAAACATTTCGAACGAAACAAGTAGGAAACTCCACCATAATGAATATTTTTTTCAACAGAATGTGAACCTGTGGGTGAATAAAGCAGGCAACGGGCAGCGACCGATCAGAATTTTCACGTCCGCTGGAGGATCGAAACACTTCAAACTATCCAATCGAACCTCCACAAGATCAGCGCCACTGGCTTTGGCTCTGCCCATATCCACCACCATCTTATCCACCGTACCGGCCATAATCGGAACACAAATTAGCGTCGGGTTCTTCGTCGTTCCTCCTCCACCTCCCGCTTTCAGGCCCAGTATCGGCGAAACGACCTATAATTCATTTACACATATCAGATAAAATTCCGTTCGGCAGCGGACAAAATTAAGGTGTGAAAAGGAAGAGAAAGCGATGATTGATGTGTTGCTGAAGTTACCAGAGTGTTGCTGGCCTCCATTGCTGCCAACTACTACTGAGCTGAAGGAGAAGGAGCAACAAGACTAAGAAACAAGTTCAGAGTGGGTGGTTGTTTCAACCGGAGGGAGAAGAACTCAGCTGACGAGGTTGTTGCCTTGCCAGATGAAAGAGTGAATTAAGTAGGCCAAGCAAAGCGCAAGTGCCACTTTTTGTTGTTGCTACGTACTACATCAACGACAACAACAACAATAATAATAATAATAATAATAATAATAATAATAATAATTAAATTATTATTATTATTATTTCAAAATTATTTAAAAAATGGTGTAAGGCAGGCATAGGTCCGATGCTCAACTTCAACCTTTACTCATTTATCCTTTTAAATCCCATAAAAACAGACATTCTCTATTCCCTATGCTATATAGATATAGTACCTTTTACCCTTATAGTTATAGACTTGTAAAGATGTTTCTGGATGTCCAAAAAAATTATTATTTTTATTATTTTTATTATTAATCTTAAAGCAAAAGTCTCAAATTTGTATTAATATTTTGGGTTATGACCAAATTTGCCACTAAATTTTATTGTCTAAACTCTCACTAAAGTTTCAAAATTAGCTCAAATTGCCTACTAACTTTAAAAACTTAAAAATCTAACAAAAAAAAAAAAGAGAAAAGTAGCATATTCTAAAATTTTAGAGTGGTAATATAACTTTTAACAAACTTGAGAACTTTAGGTAATTTATCAATTTATTCAATGTTAAGGGAAAAAGCAAGGATTCTAGTCCACATTGTCCATGGTTGTTGCTATCGGCAACCTTCTCGACTAAGTCACTCAGCTTTCCATCTGAAAGCTCAATTAATTTATCCATTTCCCTTGTCACTAACTAGTGTTCCGATTCAGATTGAATCTTCTCATAGAAATATTTTATTGAGAAACTATGACAAGTTGGACCTTTCTCAAATCTTTTGAAATGCCCTTAAGCCCTTGCCCCAAAAGTTGTTCTTTATCTTTATTTAGGTTATCCATATCCGCTCCTAAAAGTTTAACCTGCTAGATGAGGACCAGCATCACTCGAACCAAAGAGCAAGAACAGCGGGAATCACCAAACAAGGTATTGGAGGCGAAGCCTTCTTCAAGAACCATGAGCTCTTGGTCAGAAATACCTGACCCACCAGCGGTCATTGATTTTTATCCCATGATTGTAAAATTTCAACTCTTTCTTTTGCTCTTGTACTTTGGAAGTGGAGACTGAAGAGCAATGGTGAGGCGTGAGATTGGAGATTGGAGATTGGAGAAGACAATTGACGGCCGCATCGTTGGAGCAATAGTCGTAGGTGAGGTGGATTAGAACCTTTGTTTTTTATCTTCACATTGAATAAATGAATAAATTACCTAAAGTTCTTAAAGTTTTTAAAAAAAATATATTATCACCTTAAAAATTCTAAGCTTATGATTTCCCGCTCTCACTCCCTTTTTCATTAGCCTTTTAGCAGTTAGTAGCTAATTCAAGTCAATTATGAAATATTAGTTGCGATTTGAGTCAATTGTGAAACATTAGTAGAAAGTTGGGACAAATAAAATTTTAGTGGCAGATTTAGTTCCAAGTCAAAACATTTTTGACAAATTTGAGATTTTACACGTTTTTTTTCTTTCTTTTTTTACTCTGGAGCTTCGTTTTTCTTCCACTTGTTTAAATTCTTCTACTTACTGCTGCTCTGAAGCAAACTTATTCGATCCGTTACGTACAACAACTTCACAACTTTTAAGAGACTGATCTTTACCAAGATAATTTAGGCATGTAAAAAATAAAAAAATCAAAGAAGAAAATAATTTGATTCTGAGGCTTCAGGCTCGCTGAAAGAAAATTAAAAAAAATAAAAATATAGTACTAGTAAATTGTCCCATTCAAATCTGAATAGTTAAGTCCATCAGTTAAATCGAATTAGATTTCGAGTACTTCAAACTTCAAAAATAAATTTTTTTTTCCCGGAGTTATTTGCAAATTCATCCAAAACCTATGTTACAACTTAATGCAGCATTGTATTCAGAATTTTTACATAGGGGTCTATGTGTGTGTATATTAAATGCTAACACTATACAATAAAACTTATAAATTCACACTTCACATATATAATATAATATTTGAAAAAATATTTTAGATGAAAATCTAAAAATATTTTGATTTATCATTTATTTTTTCTACCTTTGTTAACTCATTTCAATGAAATATGAAGAAGATAAATGATATTCACATTGTATAGAATATAAAAGACAAAAATTTCCTTTTACCTCATAAACTAAGGGGAGTTTGGTTCAAATTAAACTGGATTAATGTGCCTACATTATTTTTTGGTCAAAAACGAATCAAGATGACCTATAGATAAAAAATGGATAAAACCATTATCTTTTAGTTATTTACACCCTATGCCATCCATCTCACTTTAGTTAAACATAATGGTCTGAAGTTTTCTATTGGCACACCCGGTTGCTGCCGCCGTCGACCATGGCCTCCATCTGGAAGAAAAAGGAATCCGTTTAATTTAGCATCTCCTCACATGCACCAAGCACGCCTCTTCGGAAAACTTCAATGTGTGGATGACTACCTCCACCAGATCTTGCATCTCGCCTCCGTCACTGTACACTCCACACAGCGCCTCTCCCCGATTGCCACCCATGAAGCTTCACCGCCCATCCCCTTCCCCCCGCCGAAAACCGTCTGTTTTCGAATCTGCCTTCCACATCCACATTAACGGCTTCAGGAGGTTCCAAGTCACAGTGACCAGGCCTTTTCCGGATTCCATAGAGATCCGATATTGTGAGGAGCAGCATCATGAACACCTTTGCACCGGCAGCATAGCCTAGCACAACCCATTCCAGAGCAATTTTTTCTCAAATCTAATTGACGTTTTGGTCGGTCTTCATTCTTTTCTTAGCAAGCCAAGTAGTTGCGATGGAGACAAATCTTGGGTGATGACAGACCGACGGGAATAACTAGATTCAAGGTCAGGGGAGGTCGGAAAAATTTACTCGGATGGTGGATGGCAAGGGGATGATCCATGAGGACTGATCTAAGCAAGAGATGGGAGAGGAGATAGAGCTGCGGGTTTAACCAGGAGCAATGGATGTAAAAACAAACAATTTTTTGCCCAATTTTCTAACCCAACCCCCAGATCCTCCTGCCCATTCCTTAGACCTGTGAATAATCCAGCCTCATTAATGCTATTAATTCAAAACGAATAGCCCTTTATCGATTCCTTCTCGCTTGGCTCATTAACTTTGTCTTGTCCCTGTGTTTGAAGAGAAAAGTGAGTGAAAAAAAAAAAAGTTCAAATCCTAGATGGAGAAATGTATGAAAGTTTAAGGTCTAGTATGAGACTTCTACCATTCTAATTATCAACAAGAAAAAGGGTTGACCCATTTTTTATTTTTCGTAAGATAAAAAGGCCACATTCTTTTATTTCAATAGATATTATAAAAATTGTGGGGGTCTATTAGAAAAAATAAAGCAGGCTTAATTGTTAAATTATGTATTCTTTATTAACATCTTTCTAAAAAATGGATCCATTGACGGCCCATGCAACTAAATGACAAAATGTGTTTTTGCATCACTTAATCATCATCAATCCAATGAGCAGCCACACAATAAAATAATTGTTCTAAAATACATGTCTACATATCACTTGTAAATGCCACACAATGATCTAGAGTTAAGAAATATGCTTGGAAGTTTGATTTTTTGACTTCAAATAATTTGAAGCTCTCCATTCTAGCAGTACTCGTAGATACTTTTCTAAATGTAGGATTTAATTGGGATTTAATCTAATATTCTAAATGCACATCCTCAGCTTATGAAAATGGCTTCTTAGTAAGCATCATCTAATTAATCATGTCTTCTCCATAAAATTGTTAGTTAAATCTAAAGATACCTGACTTACCAGTGATACTCCCAAGTTATGTTTGTCCTTTAGAACTAGTGACTGTATCGGGACAGAAATTAGTATGGTGATTTTCCATATGGTGCTATAACGTTCCAGTGTTATGGAAGCTAGCCATTAGAGTCGACACAAGTTGACTGTTGGGCCCAAACCGACATTGGACTAGCCATGACTGGGCCTTGTCTTCTTCTCAGGTTGGGCCATGTCGGTCTCTGGTCTGCTCCCCTCCTCCCCATGGCCCGTACTTGCACCCGCTCATATTCGGGCCCGTGCTAAACAAGGCCTTAACCGGGCCATGCAGGGTTTAATGTCAAGCTGGTCTTGATCTAGGCCGGGTCGATGCTAACCATTGACCTAATGAACTTTTTTTTTTTTTAATGTTTGGGTTGGCATAAAACCAATCATATGTTCAGGACATATTTGCTTTGTGATTGATGAAGGGATTGTGTGACCTGACCTAGAAGTGTGGTACGCATCGGAGTAAGATCTTGCACACAAAAATAATGTCAAAGCTTGAGATATTTTTCCAAGGAAAACCCTCCGAAACTCAAGTTAGATTTCTAGTGAACAAGGAGAAAAGCAAGAAGGTGAAAGGGCAGAATGTCATACCTAAGGATTGGCAATTGGATGAGTTTATATAGCTGGGGGAGATCCGAGTAAATAGCTCCCGGATAGAAATCTTTTAACTAATCTCATAATTTCAAGATTTTACTTTCATTTAAAATAGAGATTCCCTTATTTGCTCATTGGACCTTTTATTTTTTATCCATCAAATAGGAATTTGTGTGCTTAGACCCCATATTGGGTCTATTTCCAACCACTTTGCATCTACTCTTAAGAGATCTATAATCATTGATAAATCATAGTTTGGGAATGATAGCATAGTTTAACATTAGCTATTAAAATTACAGGATGTTAGAGTTTGACAATTTTTAATAATTGGTAAATTAATTGTAAGTAAAAGCTATGAAGTGAGAAGTTTACTAAAAGAATCCAAATCTACCCAAGGTGTGCAGTCCCTTGTGCCTCTATCATCACTTAGTGTGACAAAATAACATACTTCTTCGTAGGAACTTGGAAGTGCATTGATGCCAATATAATCAAAACGAGGTCATTTAACAACACAATATAAGCAAAACAGGACAAAATACCACCTATTCATTTGTCCTCCTCGGATATCAATTTTCTTACGATAGAGGATGAGATGCTTATCAAATTGTTGACCGAAGGAGGTTTCCTGAAAAAGAGATAGATATATCGGGACCATGTGCCACAGTCTTCTAGTCTTCATGATCAAGGCTGCTCCAAATTTAATTTCTAACACTAGAATCCTTAATTGCCCTTGGTAGAAAATCTTCCATCTTTAGGGTAGAGATGATAATGAATAAGATGTGGATAGAATAGTTCTAAATCCACATCCTACTATCTATCATATTAAATATTGAATCCTTGTTCTACCTATCATTATTCGGTTTTATAATTTTAATATTAATATATTATCCATTTTAAAGTGAATAGGATTGGTTAAAACTCACCTACTAGCTATATATTATCATAATAAATAATAATAATTTTATAACATAATAAAAAATAATAATTTTATAACAGAGTATCATATTAGAAAATATTAAAATTGATCATGTAAAAAAATAATATCAATAATAAAAATAGAAATCAGCTTAGGCACAGATAAAATGTAAAAAACTTATCCAAATCAAATTAGTGAAATGGGCACGCATTTAATAATAAAAGTACAACTTTTCCCAAAAACGAGTGAAACCTTTCATGAAACTTCACTCTAACTATTTTGTCTATCTTACAATGACACTTATTTGTGATTGTAAATGGTGAAGTCAATTAGGCTTTTTAATATATATATATATGGCAGGCATGTCTAAGTTCACTTCAAATTCATTTAATTGTGAATAAAGTCATATTCTTCGAGTAGAAAATAGTAAAATATCTATCGAAGCAAAAACCCGTTGACATCCATGCTTTAGCGTGCCGGCGATCACAACGACGAGGACTTGGCTTTTCCGGAATTTATGATTCGGCGGAAACCAAACACCAAAACTCCTCCCCTGCAGTGTTAATCAAGCATTTTGCATGGGAACACGATTCCCAAACGAGCACCCACTTCCGATAGCTACGCTAAAAGGGCCTACGGAAGCCGGTCTTTATTCTTAATATTATTGTTATTTTCCAGCTACATACAAAATCACCGCCCTTTATTTTCCTACGGGTAAATGAATCCCCTGTTTTGCGCAATAGTGACATAACATTGTCCAAAGAGTTACAGAACAACCGCGGCAAGATCCCACTCCAACATTTGCACACCACAAAAACTGCCAATTGAACAGATGTCGATAAATGAGAGCGTACACCATGGCGTACGTCCGCCAATAACGTAATTATAACACTGTTAGTTTAGGTGTCCACTTCTAAGTTCAAGGTGTCTATTTTATGTCTAATAGGTTGGTAATGTCAGTGCCTTCATGATTCTATCTCATCATTTTTCGTTCACAGTTCCTAATGCAATATCTACATATTCAAGGAAATAAGTTAGAATGCTGTTGCCCAAGATATAAGCTCAAGTCTAATCTACTCTATCTCTTTCTTTCTGACAAGAGACTATTTCCGACTGGTCTGCTTGCACGTTACTGGCAGATTCAATGTCGGTGCCGGAGGATGATGGTCCTGTCGCTGATGATTTCAAATTTTATATTAAATTGTTAGTTGTCAAAACTAAATCAATAACACATTCTCCATCCCCAAAAAATTATATGTAAAAATTCAAACCAAACATATTTCTTCTTTTTCGGGTCATGGCAAACCTCAACAGCATCACCCTCAGCTCTCTCAGACTCCATTAGGTTTTCACCTTGTTTGGTCATGGGTGAAGAAAAGTGTCTAAAGAATTATTTAGAAGTGTCTGACCAATACGCAGACAATTTACTCTTTTAAAAAATAACTAATTGAAATAATAGAAAAGTGTTTATGTGTAAAAGTGTCTAAAAAAATATTTAGAAGTGTCTAAAGAACTATTTAGAAGTGTCTGACCAATACGCAGACAATTTACTCTTTTAAAAAATAACTAATTGAAACAATAGAAAAGTGTCTTGTTAAAAGTGTCTAAAAAAATATTTAGAAGTGTCTAAAGAATTATTTAGAAGTGTCTGACCAATACGCAGACAATTTATTCTTTTAAAAAATAACTAATTGAAACAATAGAAAAGTGTCTAAACAAAAAAGTGTCTAAAAAAATATTTAGAAGTGTCTAAAGAAATATTTAGAAGTGTCTGACCAATACGTAGACAATTTACTCTCTTAAAAAATAACTAATTGAAATAAAGTAAAATGTCTTAATAAAATTGAAAAAGTGTCCTAATAAAATTGTAAAAGTGTCTCAATAAAAGTGTAAAAGTGTAAATGAATGTGTAAACCCAAAAATTGTAAAAATAAAATAGAATGCATCATATTCAATCAGAGCAGAGATCGCGAGATCGCAGCCACAAAGCAGAGATTCGATGAGATCCGATCGTCAGCAAAGATCGGCGAGCCGATAGAGAACAGAGATCGGAGCGGCTTTAAGCGAGCGGAGCAGGCGGAGCAGAGATTTGATCAGAACAGAGATTCAATCGGAGCAGAGATCCGTCAGCGATCGTCAGCGAAAAGCAGTGGAGAGAGATCGCCTGCGGAGAATAGAGATCGAAGAGTGGCGGAGAGAGATCCAAGAGCAGTGGAGATTGGAGATTGAGAACCGTCGGAGTCGGAGTTGTCAGCGAACAGCGGCGGAGAAGTGGAGAGAGATCGAAGATCGGCGAGCCGGCGGAGAATAGAGATCGAAGAGTGGCGGAGAGAGATCCAAGAGCAGCGGAGATTGGAGATTAAGAACCGTCGGAGTCGGAGTTGTCAGCGAACAGCGGCGGAGAGAACAAAGAGAGGGGTCGCGGCGATAGATTGAAGAGTGGCGATGGCGGATAGAGATCGACGAGTGAGAGATTGAAGAGAGAGAGAAATTCTTTTAATTTTAAGGGTAAAATTGTAAAATTAATTACTATGTCTAATTAGACATATGTCCATCATATCCATAGTACGAGAACTCCCCCAAGATCCCACTCCAACATTTGCACACCACAAAAACTGCCAATTGAACAGATGTCGATAAAGTATATTTTAGGCAGTGCCTTCATGATTCTATCTCATCATTTTTCGTTCACAGTTCCTAATGCAATATCTACATATTCAAGGAAATAAGTTAGAATGCTGTTGCCCAAGATATAAGCTCAAGTCTAATCTACTCTATCTCTTTCTTTCTGACAAGAGACTATTTCCGACTGGTCTGCTTGCACGTTACTGGCAGATTCAATGTCGGTGCCGGAGGATGATGGTCCTGTCGCTGATGATTTCATTTTCGGGTCATGGCAAACCTCAACAGCATCACCCTCAGCTCTCTCAGACTCCATTAGGTTTTCACCTTGTTTGGTCATGGGTGAAGATGGCTCCCGTTCTATCTGAGCATTTGTCTTGTTACCTGGACCCTCAATTCCAGAAACACCAAAGGGAGGCAGTGATGTCTGAACAACAGTCTGAGCCTCTACCTGATCTTCAGGCTGATGCTCGTAGGTACATAGATTGATAGGAGTGGGCTCTCTTTTTGTTTGAGCATCTGCTGCATTACTTTGACCCTCAATTTGAGAAACACCAGAGGCAGGCACTGACATCTGAATAACAGTCTGAGCCTCTGCCTGATCCTCAGGCTGATGCTCATTGGTACGCAGATTGTTAGGAGTGGGCTGTCTTGCTGTCTGAGCTTCTTCCTCATTTCTTTGACCCTCAAGTCCAGGAACACCAGAAGTGGGCAGCAACAGCTGAACAGTCTGCGCCTCCGCCTGACATTCAGGCTGATGTTCATTAGCACATAGATTGATAAGAGCGGGCTCTCGTTCTGTTTGAGAATCTGTCTCATCTGGACCATCAACTCCAGAAACAGAGTCAAGCAGTGATGGTTGAACAACAATCTGAGCCTCAGCGTGATAGTCAGGCTGATGGACATTAGTACATAGATCCATAGGAGTGGGATCTTCTTTCTCAGCACTTGCCTCGTTACTTAGACCCTCAATTCCAGAAACACCAGAGGCAGGCAGTGACGTCTGACCAACAGTCTGGGGCCCTGCCCGACTTTCAGGTTGATGTTCATTAGTACAAAGATCCATAGGAGTGGGCTCTCCTGTCTGCAAATGCACCTGATCTGTTTGAAGCTCACTTCTTAGTCCATTGTTTCGAGAGTGATCAGATGTAGACAGTGAAGACTGTAAAACAGTCCGAACCTCTGACTTATCTTTGTGTTGAAGCTCACTTGTACATGGATCCACCTCTGTGGGCATATCACCAACTTCAACGGTAGAGATTTTTTGCACCGTGGTAGATTCTTCTTCCAATGGGGTTACTTTCACATTGCTGGCCTCAACATGATCTTCAGCAAATCTATTAACTTCAAGTGCCGGAATGGGATCAGTATGTACACTCTTGGACTCTTCAGCAGCAGAGGACATGCGCAACTCATCCAATTTATCTCTGGTCTGAGATTCCATGTGAATCTCGGTTGAACATGATGGTTCCCCCAAGCAGTGTAATTTCATATTGCTTACCTCAGCAACATCAATGCTTGACCTCCCAAATTCTGAAGGCTGATGCCCTCCACCATGATCATTGTGTAGAAGCAGAGTGTTTTCAGAATCTTCTAACTTAGGCAAAGATTCATGCACCTCGGAAAAACTAGTCCCACTGCTCTCAACTTTTGGAGGCTCTGTCTTGGTTAACACATTGGAGATATCGTTCGATGATGATACATGCGCTTCAACTGGATCAATCTCAGCAGTGGGAGTCTCAACATTATCACCAACAATGTTACTGCTGCAAGCTGCAAGCATATCTTTATTGGCAGGTAAAGTTGATGCATCTTCTTTCAAAGGACACTGAATTTCTAAAGGATGAGTGTCAACCTGACCAGCGCTAGCAGTGGCCATTCCTTGGACCAACTGAACACTATGACTATCTGGGACGGGCGAAACTTTAGCAGATTCAGTCTGAACAGCATTGAGAAAAGATCCTTGACTGCCAAAACTATCTGTTTCCTTAATCTGTGCCTTTACAATATCAACAGTTTCAATTCCCGTGAACATTTGATTCACACTACTAGATTCCGCAAATGCAATGTCATCAGATTCAGGAATGGCATCATTGTCGGTAGGGGCTAGTGTCTCAGGAATTTCTACTTTCATATGTTGAACCCTAGTAGCAGAACAACCAGTGTCCAAAGTAGGCAATGTACCAGCATCATCTGGGAGCTCTATACTATCAGAGTGGGGAAGACGCAGAATACATGGAATTGGCCAATCTTTATCATCACTTCCATGAGTTGGACCACTGAACCTCACACTGCCCAATATTTCCGCCGAAGCAGAGGTGCACTCAGACATACAGGTGTCAGCCAATAAAGCAGCATTGTCCTCGGCATCATCTTCCTCATTGGGTTGTTTTCTCTGTTTCTCCAAGCTGATAGAGACATTCACTTCAGGTTCACTAACCTTGTCCATAGAAGCAACATCTCCTATTCCATGTTCCTCAATAGGAACATTAAACAATGAGGCTGCTTTCTCGAAAGCAGGGTGCAAGCATCCAGCAGCTGTGTTGTCACTCACATTCAGCCTCAAACTGGCAATATTCTCAGAGGTCTCACTTTCAGGTTTTAAATTGCCAGTTTCAGAGGCAGGGACCTCAACAACACAAGAAGCATAATTTTCTGCTCCTTTTGCACCAACATCCATCTCAGTTGTCTTTACATGTTCATTAACTGAGCCATCATAGGATGGAGCTTCTTCCCTTGGAGAGGAACAGTTTAAACATTCTGTTGAAGAAGTTTCATTTGGGTTCTTCTCTAAGCAATCAATAAGCTGAGAGTTAACTGAGGCATTGGATGCAGCCCCTGGATAATTAAGTCCACAAGCTGAGGTTTCGGCAACAAGCGGGCCCTCTTCTTTCACCTCACTCTCATCTCGAAAATTCTTTTCATCTGTGTCAACTGAACCATCAAAATCATGAGCTGCTTTCCGAAAAGGTAACAAGTTCAAAGATCCTGCATATGAATTATATCTGGGTAACCTTTTCTCATAAAAAGGGGAAAAACGACTTACTCTCTTTGGTATCTGATCTATTGCTATTCCTCAGCATAGATTCATGTGTCTGGGCATCATGTTCAGGACCGAGAGTTTTTGAAACAACAGAGGTATTCTGATCAGCTTCTTCTCTGTTGCCAGTCTGAGAATGATTTGCATGTTCATCGCCCAAAGCATTATTCAACTGGTGCCTGGAGTCAAAAGACCAAAGTTTTGAAACTTAGTAATGAGACAATGGAACCACAAAACTAACAAACCTGGGAGAGAATATATAACTAAAGAAGTGCATGAATCATAATTCACTCATGACTGACCCTCTCAAATCTTGAACAGGAAGATCAGTAGACTGTTCCAACATGCCATCCTTTATGCTGCAGACAACATTATCGCTCACAAAAACTAATGGAGACATCTACATCCAATATTACATCCATCCATAAAGAACTAAATATTAATGAGCTTCTTTTAAACTGGATGTCTGAAACAACGTACATCTCCTTAACTAACATACAACGCCACCACACCTTTTGAATATTGCAAGAGTTTGACAAAGACACTAGAAAGTCCAGATGTTATGTTCCTTCAAAAAATAAGTCTTAATTCTCCATAATTTCAAAAGAGATTCCTAGCTCATAAGCCTTTTCATTTAAGTCCTAAATCTTCAAGTCCAAATGATTTTTAGTCCTAGATATTACCATTTCATCCCTAAAAAAGTTGCCACTTAAAGTAAAGAATACTACTAATTTTTACACCTTCCAGTAAGTACAACAGCAAAAACTTGGCTCTGATAATGTAGAAGGCCAGAAAATAATAATTGCATAATGCATGCACAATAGAATTCGAAAGACTGTACAAAAAAATAACATATAGCAGTACAGGATAGTGATAAGCTTAGAAGTTTCCAATTAATACTACAACTACTCTTAATAGGCAAAACTGTAATCTATCAATGATTTATGTTAACATCGTATGCCAGCTTAGTGCCCTTTAATAGTCAGTATGGGTACAAAGGTTATGCAACCAGGGGGATCACCAGATTGCCAGACAAAAATCTAAGCAATTATGGTTAATTAATGCCTTCTCGGACTTGAAGAATAAACAAACAAACAATAAATAAATATTTTATAATAAAAAGGTATAAAATTGAGATTATCAGAGTTTTTCTTCCCCAACTAAAACTGCATGGCTCATGGAAATGTAAGAAAAGATACCAAATACACCTACCTACAGGCCATCACAGATCCATCTTGATTGCTTGCCATTTGCTGCTGCTAAACAGATCATAAATGACAAGACAAGGTAAGCGGAAAACATCATAAAGTAAAGAAACAAATAAAAAATGCATTACAAGAGCACTGACCTTTCCTTCAAGAACTTTATATGCGTTCTGACTGGCAGTTTCATTCTCAAAGCTGCTTGCAGCTTGCTTCTCACAAAAGTCATTCCCAAGGCATTTTCGGGCATCATTTATCACCGCAGGTCCTTTCTCAGTTTCATTAGGTGAATCATCAAAACCTGGAGCTGCTTTTTCAGGAGCTGGTATGCCCAAACCTGATTTTTCACTCTGGACCTTTGCTAACCCTATAGCATCCTCAGAATCACGTGGCAGCTTCCATTCAGGTCTCAAATCTCCAAAACCAGGAGCAGGACCCTCAACCAGAAGAGAAACATCCTTCTTGGACTCCTTGGCGCCCATTTCCATTAGCAACTGATTTTCAGGTTCACCAACTGGAACAGAAGAATGAGCAGCTACTCCCAGAGGGGGAGCGCTCAAAACCTCCATCATAGAAGAAGTTTCTTTGGTTATCTGTTTTCTGTCAGCAACATTTTCAGATCCAAACAAATTCTTGTAAACTGATTCCGAACATTCAGTTGCTAGATCAGCAGCTTCAGGGCCCTCAATCAGGGCACTTGAAGTTTCCTCCTTTGTACTAGCTCCAATTTCAGACTGCTGCTTATTTTTAAGCCCAGAATTATCACGAGGTGCACTGAGTTTCCCTGTAGCTGTGGAGTCCAAACTTTCATGGACTTCATTAGGTTCCCTCACCCTAGACTCTTGGATATCTCCAGTGCCAGAACTGGTGGTACACTCAGGTTTAGAAACATCAATCTTAGGAGCAGAATCTGTAACCATGTTAGAAGCATTGTTCCCCATTACTTTTCCAATTGCTTTAATACCAGACTGCTTATGTTTGTCTTGTAAATCATCAACAGATGGAGCAACCTTCCCTGTACTTGCTGGGCTCAGACCCACTGTACCCTGGCTTTTTGCCACCTCCATGATATTTGTGTGTGATACAGGGGCAGTGGCATTCCTAGGCTCATTCCCAGATGATTCACCAACTTTAGCTTTGGGCGAGCAGGTCTCCGAGAAAATCTCCTTCATGACTCGAGCAACATCGTTTACATCAGCTGTCTGAATTCGACTAAATGTCATTCCTCCACCAGTCTCTCTTCTTTTCAGATCTCGAGCAACTGAAGTCCCAAGTGAATGAGCTTCAGAAGCATGCACGGGGGGAAAAGTTGCAAGTTCATGATGGTCAGTCTCATGTTTGCTACGGAGTGTACTGGCCCTAGTTCCCACGGAAGCTCCAGATCTATTCAGCGACTGTTGATTTGCTTTTTGATCCTGGCCAGAGGAAGCATCAAGAGAAGCAGGTTTCCTTCCCCTTCGCCTAGGCGGTTCAGCACTGGGTGGAGTCTTACGACCTTGCCTTTTAGCTGGCACAGATACAAGTAGGCTAGGAGCAGCAGATACAGGTGCTCCCACAACAGATGTATGTGGCAGAAATGGCTCAGAGTTCGGAGTAATCGGCACAGCAAGATCATCGATGGCTTTACCAGTACTTGCTGTAGCATTGGCAGGGGGAAAAGAATCAGCTGGAGATGCTGTTTTCTCTGTTGGAATTGCTGCATGCATAGTGTCCTGTGAACTTGGGTCCTTGATCAACACTGCTGACAGCTTACTTAATGAAGGCACAGCCCCAGCTCCATTATGGCCAACCTCACAATCCTTTGCTTTCCCAGAGCTGGAATCATGCGAGCTCTCTGTCACAAGGGCCTTCTCCTGGAAATCAGCAGCCTTGCTTACTCCAGTTCCGGTACCTGCAGAAGATTTCAGATCTCAGCTTTCACTACAAAATATGGTCACAGAAATTAATCACTAAAAGAAACACACTGCATACAGGTCAATGTGGCAGCAACATTAGCCACTACAGATATATGTTCAGGCTGCTTGGTTTCAGCTGATATTGTGTCCACATTGGCTAAAACGCCACTAGTCTGAGCTTCATCCCCCATAAACTTTGTTGATCCCTGAGCATCATTTTCTTGCTTGCTCTTAATAGCCATGGCTGTGTCTCCTAATTGATATTCAACTTTATCATGTGCAACTGGAGCATCTGCAACTGCCTGTGATGCTTGCGCTGGTTTCCTTCCCCGACGACGAGGTGCTCCTGCTCCAGTTTCAGCCCTTTGACCTTGACCTTTGACTTGGACAGATGCAGAAAGGCCTTGCTGGGAGGATTGCAAGACTGGGACGGCAGAAAAGGGCTGGATAGTTTGAACATTCAGGGCAGGACCAGCTTCAGAATGAACCACGGACCCACCTACATATTCTACAGCAGAACTAGATAAAGGATTAGCATATACACCAGGAGGACCACCAGGACCACTAAAATTTGCCCCAGATGCCTGATTGTCTGAAGTATCACCATATCTAAGAGGCAGTTGCCTATCTGATTCAGCAGGACTGGCTAAAGTATCCAAAGCAGCAGGTGACAAAAGCTCTTGTTTCTTTCCTCTACGCCTTGCTGCTTGACCCCCAACTTGAGGCTTCCGACCTGGACGTCTTGATTGTGGGGGTGTAGAAAGGTCAGGAGGCATTGGGAGCACAGGAGTCGTAGCAGAAGGGGCAGCCACACTGGAATGCATATTCATAGCAGTTTCTGAACTGTTAAGAGAATCCACTCCATTATTGCCTTTTGGAGTAGCTGAATTAGGACAAGTGGCATGTGCAGAAATGGCTAACGGGCTAGTTTCTATAGCTTTCTGTATTCCCACTTCCACTTTGGCAGCTCCAATCTGTTCGGGAGGTAGCATTGCTGCTGGTGGTTTATCCACTCTCCTCGGTCTCCCACGGCCCCGTTTAGAAGGTGGTGTAACATCCTTGGTCTGCTGCGGTTGCTGCTGCAACAACCCAACTGGCTGCAGCTGAGGGTGAATTGTCTTAGCTGCATGAGGTTCGAGGCCACCAGCAGCAGGTATAGGACCATCTTTTGGGATATTCCTCTCCACACCTTCTTCCTTTGATTTTGGGGACTCAGGAGAATCAACCTGACACATCTTCTCAAATTCCTCCTCTGTCCATTGCTCCTCATATGAACGAACCTGATACGGGACAACCCAGATTAACAACAGCATAAGAAAATTTTAAGACAAGAGTAGAGGGCTGCAGCCTACAAGATTCCAACAATGGAACTGTGCTAAGCTACATACACACACCTCTCTTGTTCTTTTTCCCCTTCCATATTGCTGGATATCGAGAACCCCAAGGCTTTCGCTCTTCCTCTTCACTCCAGTACTAGAAATTACTGCAGGCTTTGGTACATCATACAGCTTCATTGCTTCATAAAATTCTTTCAGATCATCCTCTGCAACAAGACGAGATGGCAAGGGAGGTAGTGGCTTCGAACCATCAACGCCCACCAAATTCTTCCACATTGCCTGCCATGTCATTAATTTTCGATTAAAAGGAGGTCTGGAAAGTAGCAAGCCTTTGCTAAGCTTATATTATGCATGAAAAAACCGCAATGAAGAAAAATGCAGAGACTTGAAGACATACCATGTCAGCTTCCTGCCTTTGTTTGTCAACCAACTCAAAGATATCAATCTCTGACTCACTGCAGTCACAAAATAATAATAGAAATTCTCAAAGAAAAAAAAACATTACTTAAAAGGCCTCCTCATGATAAGACTAAAACAACATGCTGGTGGGGCCCATGGGCATGTTTGATGATTGCATATTGACCTAGCAATATCAAGTTTGTAACAGAACATGACTATAGCAACAACCTAAACCACCAACTAATGATATTTCTCCATGCAAGTGAAAAACCCCTCCCATGATTTTGAATTTTGAAATTTCATCTCATTATTCACTCGTAAGAGCTAAGAGGATTCCATCAGGAAAGACATTGGGTGTAAAATTTCGCCACTATGCTTTTGCATGAACTTATAGCGATAACTCACTTTAAATAAGTAATCAATATTATAAACTTCATACCACCGCCCCTAGCATAGTTGGGATTAAGGTACAGTATGATGATGTTGATGATCACTTCTAAACAACATGATGGTATTTGTGATCCACTGTGCCCTTAATGATCTATTTTCCTTATCAAATACAATACAGTCCACACAAGACAAACCTGCGAGCTAAGATATCATTCAGACCGTCATCATCCAATACAGGGGCGGCTTCCTCTTTCTTACACTCTCGCAGAAGAGACTCCAAGTATTCCCTACGATCTTCAGCACTGTTGAAAGAGTGGAAATTTTTTCCAATAGCATGTACAATCACTATGCAGCCATCTGTTTTCTATAGATAATTTTATCACATCAATCCAATTACCTAGTATTGTTGTCAAAGAAACCTGCTGTTATACTTTGATTCGCAACTCCTAGCTTATGCTCCGCAGCAGCTCTCACTTGTTCTTCAACAGTTTGAACCTTATTAAATCATAGAAATAGGCCAGTGGGTCAAAAGATAACATATCAAAAGGACTTCTAGGCAACAAAAGCATTTACAGGTTCAGGAATCTATCATGCGAAACCTACATGCCATCTACAACAATATTTGATGCATTCATCTTTCACAACGCACTCCATATAATTTAAACAATGTCAATAATGAGTATACAGCTGACAAGAAAAGAGGTAACAGAAATTCTTTACAAAAACCTCAGACTAGCGTACCATGAGACCAAATTATATATTGAAGAAGTTAACAAGAACTTACTGTTTCAAATCGAAGTACAAGCACATCCTTCTTCTGGCCTATTCTATGAGCCCTTGCCTGGGCTTGCAGATCCACCTGGCAATCAGCAACCGAAAAAGTAGATTAAGCATCGCCCTTTTTGGTTTTTTTCTTTTTCTTTTTTTTTTTTTTTTGTTTTTTGGAAAAGGCATATTTATATGAAAATTTATGATTTGTTCATGACCTGAGGATTCCAGTCAGTGTCGAATATGATGACAGTATCAGCAGCCTGAAGATTTACTCCAACACCACCAGCTCGAATGCTGATCACAAAGTTCAAATGCCATTGGAACGGAAGACATTCAATTACTCACATGGTGACATGAGTCATGAGAACATACTGTGAATTGCAAAGGATTTGTTTTCCAGGTACACAAATATGCAATAGGTGCTACATGAATTTTCCCCATCTTATTCTACTTATTTCCAAAAGATGTGATGAAATTTACAGAATGAGAACCAACAGAATAAGTTGCAGAAGTCAGTAAGTTCCCAGATTCAAATCCACAACAGTCAGTTACTCGACATCAATGAGTATTTCTAAAGATGTTGAATAAACTAAAAAGTACCAGTTTTGTGCCTTGTTTCCCTTCTACTAATTCCCATTCTTTTCTTTCCAACTCCCATGAAAATTGTTAACCATAATAGTGGCATAAGAATTAAAAACAGTTCTAGGAACACAGAAAATAAATTACCTGAGCAAAAATATGAAAAAGGGAGAGTTTGGCTGATTAAACATGTCAATAAGGGCACCACGTTCATTCCCAGATGTATGCCCATCTAGCCGAAGGTAACGATATTGTTTAAAAGTAAGATACTCCTCCATGACGTCTAGCAGCCTGGTCATTGTAGAAAAGAAAAGAACCTGCAAAATTAAAATGTAAAAGTCAACCTTCAGAAGTCATGATTTCTCATATAAGAGCATGGGACTCCTTATCCTAAGAATGATTGTTGGCACCTATTTTACCAAGAAAGCAACAGGAGATAGAAAAAGCATCAAATGCTTGGGAGGAAAGGGGAAATCACCTCAAAGGACATAACAGAGATAAATGCTGAAACCAAAAGATATTAAAATAAACACCAACAACTAAGAAAGGCTGGGTGAAGAGAAAAAGGCTCCATCCACATTATCTAGTACAAAAAGCTATCTCAGAAAGCACCAATATTCACACACACACACACACAAACATGCACAAGTGCCCGCGTGCACACACACAAAGCAAAGAAAATGTCACCATATGCTTCGATAACTCGAGATCACTTCCACACAATCTTTACATCTTCACATAGTGTCAAACAGACATAAAGAGACTCCAGGAAATAAACAAGTTGCCATACCCGATGGTCTGTTGCCTTGAGTTTGGGGAGCAACCTATCCAGCATCTCAAGCTTTCCACAGAGTCTAACAATTGGTGGCAAGAAATGCTTTGGTATTAAATTGTCAATCTACAAAAGATGGAAACATATGCAGAAGTTAACTGTCAAACCCTTGACCTTCAATCTCTCATAATGCTAAATTACAGCAATGTATAGCCAGAAAAAAGTTAATATTAAAAATTCCTTTCATCTTCCAAACCAGAATAACATGAGTAAATAGAGAAGTAAAATGCCTCTTCTGCATGAAGCTGACTGAGATATGGGTGATTGCATATATTCCGAAGCTCCATAACAGAATTGTGCACTGATCTAACCTGTATAAGAACAACCGCCATAACAAAAAATTTTAACTAAAAAATTGGGATTCTTTGAAGGCCAAAAAGCAATAGGTCAATATAACAAATACACCCCAAAGAAAAAACCTAAGGGACAAAAGAACCTTTGTGTTTCCAATTGAACCAAGATTATCTTCAACTCTTTTCATCAGAAGCTTTTGATATGCTGAAGCTTCACATCTTATTAGCCTTTCGATCTTCTCAGGGAGTTCATTTTCAACCTACCAGAAACAAAAAAGTTCAAAAATTGTGTCAACGTATGGCCTAAACAATTTGAATTATTACTATTCCACAAAACATGTTTGCTAAAACTTCAACCTTTTGACAGCTATATGACACAGAAAATTTTGAAAATGAATTCTCAACATGTATATAATGATTTTATGCACCTTGTGCTTTAGACGCCTAAGTACAAATGGTCGAAGAACTTGGTGCAGGCGGTTGATAATCAGCAGATTCTCCTCTTCAGACAGCAAGGCCTGATAGCGAGCATAAGAGTTTTAGCAATTTGAATGAGGTTTCTCTCTTGATATAAGACCAATTAAACCTTACTTCTTCAGCTGAATTATCCCCATTACTTTCAAATGGTTTGTTGAACCACTGTGAAAAATCCTCTGATGAATTGAATATGTTTGGCAACAAGAAATTGAGCAGAGCCCACAACTCCTCCAGGTTATTCTACAAGAACAGGAAAAATAGAGCTCATTCAAAACAATGAATCAGATTAAAAGAGGAACCATCAAGATATATAATCAAAGCAAGAATGATGATAGGCCATTTATGAAGGAGACCTCCAACAAGCAATCAATTTAAGAAAACAAAAAATGTCTGTAACCTGCAATGGCGTTCCAGTTAGCAACAATCTGTGAGAGCTTTGATAGTGCTTCAATTCTGCATTCAACTTGCAAGAAGCATTCTTTATGCGATGGCCTTCATCAATTATGATGTAATGCCAGTGTATTTTGCTTAATTTGGGCCTATCATGCTTGCTCATCAGATATTCATATGTTGTCAGTAAAACATTGAACTTTTGTTGTACAATTTTCTCCCTGAAAGAACAGAAGATACAAGCATACACGGATGTGATAGCAGCAAAAAGCAAGGCATAAAGATTTTTTGCATGTATCGGAATGTTATTACTTCAACAACCGACGCCTCTCCTCAGGGGGCCCTGAATAGACAATTTTGTGTACCGCAGGCGCCCAGAAGTTGATTTCCGACTCCCATCCAGGCAAAACTGACGATGGTACCACCACTAAAAAGGGTCCTCGATCATTTTTGGCTTCCATCAGGTAGCAAATCAAAGATATAACCTAAAAACAAAACAAATAAATTTATAATAATGTAATGTAAAACAAACACACATCTAGGGAGATACATAAAAACAGCTATGTCAACTGTCTGAGAATAAACAGCAATCAACAGAGTGATGTTCAGACTATTGAATACCTGAACCGTTTTCCCAAGGCCCATTTCATCGGCAAGAATGCCATTTAGATGGTTATTGTAAAGTGAAACCAACCACCTTAGGCCATTCATCTGGTACCTGAAAAGTAAAAAACCGCAGCATGAGAAATCAAAATAAAGTAAGAATTTTTCATTGGCAGCTTAAGCTAGAAAACAGACTTTATCCAGCAGAATTCACTCACTCTCTTAATTTTCCACCCTGAAGGTAACTAGGCTGCTCTGTGATGCTCTCTTTAATGCTGCAAACAAAATTTATCAAAACAACTGTCAAAAAACCTGTAACCCCATAACCAACTATATGAGACGAAATGAGCAGCTAATGAATCAAAGCAGAGCTAGCCCTAATTAAATTGAAAGTATTAACTACTGGCTACTCCTTAAATTATCTTATGCAAAAGAATGTCAAAGAAAGTAGACTTCAACCATGAAAATCCAATAACTTTTAATATCAAGGAAACACCAAAAAGTCCATACCTTCATATGATACGAAATGAAGATGAACTACACATAAGCAAGCATAAGAAAAAGAGGTAAGTTGATACCTATGAGCCATCATATAGTACTTTTCATTGCTCTCCAAGTAATGCTGCAAAGCACATTTGAGAAAAAGAGAGTTAATTAGAAATCCCAAAAGTGGAGAAAGAAGCATATCAAACACATCTGGCAAAAAAAACTTGCCTTTGCTTGATCACTTTCATCTTCATTTTCAACAGCAACTTCATTCTCAACAGCACCTGTTAGTGTATCATCCACATCACTCTCAAATTGTCCTGCCACAGATTTTGCCTCCTGTAGCTTAGCACCAAGCTTTTGAAGATATTTCTCTGTCTCTTTCAGCAATTGCTTAACACGATCTGACTTGGCATCCTTCAAAGCAATTTGAAGTGACAAGTGACATCAGAATAATTTAAATAGAGGACATGCACAAAGATCAATATAATTTAGCAAATGAAATCAAACCTGAACCATCCGAAGATAACCCTCCACATCATTGATCTTAAGCAAGTTGATCTTCTCACGTTGAATTCTGTCAATCTTCTCCCGATGGGTACGCTCCTTCCTTTTGTGAAACTCCTTGACATACTTATTGAAACCCTTCCAACGTTCTCTTCTTGTTTTAAACACATCATCCAGTCTCTCCCTGAAGTTTGGTTTACAAGGGGAATTAAAAGCAGCCAAATTTCCTTGAAGCAAATCATTTGAAAATTCTAGTAGAAGTGTGTAAAGGGCATTAGTAGCTCATACTTGTGGACCTCTATCTCAGCAAAGAACTCCTTCTGCCTCTCACGAATTCTCTTTTGTCGCTCTTCCTTCATTTTCTGCTCATACTTTTCAAGTTGTTTTATTCTTCTCCCATGTTTATGCTTCTTGAATGATTTCAAGCGTTCCATTTCAGATGTGATAGGCTTGAAGAAATCATTCAAAAAATCACTGCCAAATTTTAAGAAACTGTTAGAAGTGCTGTAACTGGAACAAGCAAAAAAACCAACATAAACCACATGAATTGGAAAAGAAAAGCACTAGACAGCAAAATACAAAATAAAATAAACCTCAGAAGAAAAATTCATGATGACAAACTTACTTCCTGAGTCGGCATTGAAGCTCCAAGAGTTGAAGTTTTTTCAATTCAATGACACTTTTTGTTTTTGCAGATATATCTTCAGATGAACTCACATTCTCCTACATGTGTACGTATTACTCAGCAAAATCTTTACAGATGCAATGCAATAGACCAAGTATATTAATCAATTGTTAGTAGAACTACACACGCTAAAGAACGGTTGATTTTGAATAATTAGGACAGAAAATATGACAGCCCAAGCAACTGCATCTTACACAATCTGACAAAATATTTAATGAAAACATAGGTAATCCGCATAATACATATGCCTTGATTTCTCTTAATTTTTTTATGGCACTTCCTCATGAGAGTGCAAAGTCTAAAACCACATGCCCTTCTTGACACAAACTTTCTGTGGGACGATAAAGCGATGAAGCTTCATCATCTTATTTATCTTCTCCACTGCTGCATTTCATCATATTACGAGGAATGCATATTTGATGAGAAATAATGGATCTGCTTGATATTAATGCCACACTCATGTGCTCCATTTTGTCTCATAAAATCTTATAGCTCTTCCTCAAGCAAGTATAAAGTCTAAAGGCACATGCTTCTCAACACAACCTTTTTGTCAGTGAAAGAGATGAAGTTTCAAAGTCATTATCTTATTTCTTTTCTCCATTGGCACATTTCACCATACAATGACAAATGCAAATAGTTAGTATGGCCATGTTCGATAAGAAAGGTTGGTATTACACAATCAACTTGCACAATCACAGCAGAACCAAGCAAAAAGTACAATTTTCTTCTTTCTTTTTTTTTCTATTAGAGGCGAGAACTAGTGTTTCTCATTTTATGCTTCACATGGCTAACTAAGAAGAGCAATTGAAAAACAACCATACCACCTCGTACTAAGAGAATTGCCCGTATATAGATAATGTCCAACTTTTTTTCCTTCACAATATGGACCATGAGTGAAAGCACAAACAACACCACATAAAGTACCGTAACTTTGAGCAAATGAGAAAACCAACCTTCAGCTTGTTAAAACACACAGAAATTCTTTGCTTGGTTTTCTGCTGCTTTAAAAGCCAGCTCTGATCAACCAGGAGCTTCTTTTTTTGCTGATCCATTATCCATTTCTCTGACATGGTAACCTTTGGAGAAGGCAGTGGTTCAGTGGATGCCGACTTGTCTTCCTCCTCAAGATCTGTATTATGCAGATCACCATTTCTTAAAAGGGCATCAACAGGGAGGATTTTGGATCCGGCTGAGATGCTTCCATTCGGTAATTCCAATTGGGGAGGGCCTACAGCAGCAGCAGCAGCAGCAATATTGCATCATTTTTTTTTTTGTAACCCACTCAGAAACTTCTGCTTTTTTATTATGTGGCACTCTTCAACTTTACTAGATGATTCCAGCTACTAATACATGCCTTATCTCTATTTAGTACCAATCATATTAAAACTTGAATCTTTGGTTAGAGAATGGAAAAGCCATCTATCTTGACCATATAGAATGCACAAATACTGCCCAACTTACATGTGCCCATAGTAGAAGAAGCTTGATCAGTCTTTGGCACTTGGAGATGGCCATTGTCTATGTCCTTTGTGGGATTCATAACAGCAAAACCACTCCTCAAAGAGTCAGAGGCAGACTGTTGTGTTGCTGTGGTTAAAAGTGCTTGCGATCCCACTATCTCCTTGCTCTGAAGTTCAGGTTCCATCTTCCTGGCGCCTGAAGGACATTTTCTTCCATCAACACTTGCTGAAAGATCAGGTACAACATTTTTATCCTCCATTTTTGTTTTATCCACTACTTTGGATGACAGCTCCTCTGCAAACATTCCAGGATATAGCACACCTGGAGGGATATTATTTATCTTTCCAAAAGGCGCAGCAGCCTCAGAATTGCCATTTGGCTCATTAGATGATTGCCCCTTACCTCTAACTTCAGTGAGCTCCTTCCGAGGCCCATCTGCATTGGCAACTGATTAATGAAAAAACAAATAAACACAACCGAAGTCGCACTAAACCAAAAATGCACACCTTCTTTGGGGAAGGCATTTCCAAGGGCAATTTCAAGGTGAAACTTCTTTGGAAGAATATTGTTTCTGCCAAAAAAAAAAAAAGAAACAATCAGGGAAAGGAAAAGGAAAATATTTGTGCAATATTGGTCCCATTACAACTGGACAGCAACCTCCAGCAGAGTGATTTTGTACCTGAATGCTAAAAAGACAAGACATTGGGCCCTGAGTTGTTTCAACTGGTGTTCATTGAAAGGCATGCCAAAAGTCATCTGAGGTAGGGAAGCAGGAGATTTTCCGGTATCTCTAGTAGAGGTTACCCTATGTATTGTCATTTCAGATGCACTGTTCTGTTGGCCACCCTACAAAAGACATCAGGTATAAGCCAACCAGTTCATGAACCACAAATAGGAGAGGCATAGAGTCATAAAATCACATGGAGGTATACGTGTTACAGAGTTCTCAAATATTGGAATTTAGAAAGTCCAACCAGATAATCATGGCCACAATCACAGAAAATTAAACATTATTCAGAGAGGAACTTTCAGCAAAACAAACAAACACTTTTTGACCAGAACAGCATAGCATGTCAAATTTTCGAATAACTCAGAAGTTAGCATTTTCTATCATCCAACAAAAGCTCCTCCCCTTTTTGATTTCTACTTCTTTCCCTGTTTTCAAGCTCATCGCTGACCATTTAAGTATTTTGCAACCAAAATTAACACACCCTTGCCCAGAAATGCAAATGCAATAAACTCGGGAAGGACAATTGATGGCAGCCATTAAGTCCAATATGTTCCTCTGTGTGTTTTATTCAATCCCCCACCCCTGTTTTCTTTACGGGTGGAGGAGGGTGTTATGTTACACATCCTCTACCTTGGAAAACAAACAGAAACCAGAGATGCAATACTTCCCCTTCATAAAAGAAATAATTTAAGCAGTTTGTGGGTTTTAGGGGCAGCCCAGGGGTGCATTATAGAAGCAGACTTTACAAATGAAATGGTTTTCTTCTGCTTCCAGGTCTTTCATGCTCAGAATCATGAAAAATGCTTGGTATAGTTCTCAGGAGATAAGATATTTCCTGCACATTTCTCAGTCCCTCACTCTTTAGATCCAGAAATTCTAAAAAAGCTAGTATATCCAAAAAGGTCCAGTCAAACGATAATCTCCCTAAAAGACTGTGTCAGCAGCTTAGCCACTTAATAGCAAAAGCCAAATAGTTTTACTTAACCAACTTCCATCCATAGAAATTCGTGATCATAGAAAACAAGTATCAACAGTTCACCACGTAAAGAAAAGAGAAGTTGGAGCCTGGGACAGAAGTCAAGCCACAGAAAACACTGACACAGTAGCAGCCATCTACCTACCATATGAAGTTTTTCCTAAAAATGGGGGAAAATAGACGACTGATTATCCATGTCCCAAAATCATCGTACTAGTAACTAAAGATGTTCAAGAATTTCCTATCATGTGAGAAATATAAGCAGTAATGAAAAGCAATTGCAACTGAGCAACAATACACGCAATACCATGCTAATAACACCATCCAGAAAGTTGATCAAATTATAAAGGGAAAGTCACATAAAAAACCCCTGTGGTTTGGTCTAACCTACACTTTGCCCCCTCTATTTCAAAAACCTACACTTTACCCCCTGTTTGCTTTACAATGTCCGATAGCAACTTCTAAAATAATAATTTAAACTATATGATAATAATGTTCCAGTAATTTCAAGATTTTTTACATTTTTTTCATAGCTACCCGACCTTTAAAAATATTGATATGTATTTACAGGGAGAAAAATACATCTACAAGGAGGAAAAAATGATAATTTAAAATTTCTATTAACTATAAAAAAAATATTAGAGAGATTGAAATTACTGAAAAATGACTTATCATATAATTTAAATATAATTTCATAAGTTATTATCAAACAGTGTAAAAAATGTAGGGGGCAAAGTGTAGCTTCCTAAAAATAGAGAAGGCAAACTGTAGGTTAGGGCATACCTCAGGAGGGTAATTGTAAGTTTCCCAATTATAAACATGATGGGTGAAAGAGCAGAAAAAATAGTAGCAAGTTCTCAATAACCTGGACCAGCTTATTTGCATGAGCTAATGTATTCGAATTGCCTCCATCATTCTCCAAAACTTTTCCACTCAAGAAAGTTGCTGCTCCACCATCCCCTCGGTTGGATGAGAGCATTTGCATGTCTACACAACTTTTCTCAGAACTTGCTATGAAGCCTCTTGATGATCCATATCTCTGACTTTCAGAACCACTAAATGGTGTTCCTGTGAATCCTAATTCTCCGGCAGCATATAAATTGGAATTGAGAGGCACCCCAGCAGGAACCCGCCCAGAAGCACCTGAAAGGTCAAGAATATGCGTATCATCTCTTCTACTACAAGAAAAATAAAAGCAGATCATCCTGCACTAGCAAGGTAGAGCTCCAGCCCTTACACTTGACAGCAGCCAATATCATTTAGCGACCATTAGAAACAACAAGAAAATAATAGGGAAAAAAGGAAAAAGATGCAAAACATGCAATTCTAAAAGAAAGATTTTTATTGGGGAATGAAGGCCAACAAAGAATCTAGCAAGAATAGAATTCGTGTTATTTCAACAAGCAGCAACTTCCATTTTTTATATGACATGTTGAAATCTCTTTATAAGAAAAGGCAATGTTATATATAACTAAAGGAGTACCCAGGGGGTGCAGACCCTTGCAAAAAATAAGGAAAACAAGAGTAGCTCTATAAAATCTACAACTTCTGTATCTTCACAGAAAAGCTTTCCTGTTACCCAGAAACCGAGGAAATCTGACCATTTTCACCGTAAAAAGGATAGAAATGTTGAATTATAATTCCCCCAATCTTATATCACACTTTTATTCAAAGGAATGGTACTCGATAATTACCTGACCCTAGAGACGTCTGACCTGACTGGTGAACTGGGTTCACAGCTGCCGCACTACCAGCAACTAGATTAGAAGGAAACCTGTGAACTTGAGATCTCTCAGATGGTAACCCAGCTTTATTTTGATTCCAGACACCTTTGGAAGAAAAAACTTCATGTGCAGAAGGCATTCCTGCCCCTGGTGAAGCATTATGAGAAGATGAAACTTCAACTTCTTCAGGATACCTCAAATTTGGAGCCCGGCCAATCAAATTACTGGATGAATCCATTAGGCTTTCTGCCACATTTTGACCTTCCGGTTTAACTCGAAGCACAGATCTCATGTTACCAGATAATGACGAGAAATGTTCAATTTGACCAGTACTTGGGAGAATACTGAAGCTATTCAGATCACCACCTTTAACTGAAAAGCTCCCAGAGTGTTCAACCTTATTCACCTTCCCTGGTTCCACAGATAAATTCTCAGCCCTCTTTCGTTTAGATGCAGCTTTTTTCCCATCATTTGGATTCACCTGCTTCTCTTGTGACTGCGAGTTTGCAGACCTAGTGTCAAAACTAGGACTTTCATGATCAAAGGACTGACTAGTTCTGTTACTTGCAGATCCTTGATAATAGCCATGTCCCAAACTGCTCAAACCAACAGGTGGTTGGCTGGAAGAATATGTTTCCATTTTAGAAATATCATTTTCAGCCATTCCTGCCTTGGAATCATTTGCCACAACTGCCTGTGAAGATCCTGGGACAAAAAAAAATTCAAATTCATTAGTGATTTTCTCCACAAGAGAGAACATTTGTGAAATGTTTACTACAAGAAAAAGCAACTCACTAGCATGCTGAGCAGATGCAGAATCCCCTGTTTGACTACCAGCAGTCAATGGAAGCCGAGTAGATATTAAAGCCTCGATATCAAGACCATGTTGATTAACAACAGTCTCCATGGCCCTTAAAAGAAAAAGAAACGTAAATATTTCAAAGAACCGTTGAAACATATGTAAAAGTGGAACCTAATAGACAGCCAAACAAAAGACACGATAACCACAATGCAGTGTCACTGAAGCAGTCAATACATACATATCTGAAGGGGGAATCAATGGATGGACAGCAAGTAACCAAGCTATATATAACTATGCCAAAAACCTTAATTTTCATGGGATATAACTATGCCTAAAAACTTAATTTTCACGGGATACTTACCTCTCTTTCAATCACTAGCAAGTAACCACAGTTGATAACCCAACAGCAATAGTAAAATGATACTACTCTCTGTATCAGACAGTTTAATCTTTCACCCAATCATTACAAAAATGAAAAGATCAAATCTTTATGTTGGTTGAAATACTAATATTGGCTAGGACGACCAGGTACCATACTTACATGGCCCATTACCAGCGTCAAATGGACAAATTAGACAGTCAGGGATGCTATAGACCCCCAACATTGTAGGTTCCTAGGTCTACCAGTCGACCCAATGGAGAAACAACATTGTATAAGAATTTCCAACACGCAAAACACAAAATATACAAAAAATAAGAAACGTTCCTTGTTTTACAGATCACTAAAAGGAAAAAAATTTCACCTTGATATAACTTGATATGGCATTGAATGTTCCTTCCCACTAGCTTTCATATGTTGCAATATCTGGAAATGCTCATGAATCACAGAAGTAAGCTTACGTTCATATTTTAACAAACTTCATAGTAAAGCGACATATGTAACTAAATATATGCATACCACATATAATTTTGTAGCAAGCTTTTCTGGTTCATCTTTAGAATCTTGAATAAGCTTATGTAGAAACTTAGCTGCTTCCAGCTCAACATTATTTGATGAGGCCATCTCCGTTTAACCTAAGAAAGATCCACAGATTATCAACACCTAACAAATCAAGTATACAATAATCAACATCCAAATCCGTGCTTCATGGACATTAATTTGGAGCATCCTTAAAAATATATGCACCAACACTTACAAAAAAGCTAGTAAAATACATAAATACACTCCCTCTTAACTGCACCAGAACAAAATTACCAATCAACACTAGTTATAGCAAACCAATCCAAACTCTCACATCTCAAACTTCCATAAAATCCTTATGCACCAAGAGTTATGCATTTTATTCGAACTCAAAAAATGTTCTTACCAAGTTAATCCAAATGATGGTTTAAATTAGGGCTAGAATCAAGGTGAACCAAGCCCATCAACTCCTGGTTCAAGCTTGACTTAAGTGAAAATTCAAGCTCAACTCATTAGCACTAGTTCATGCAAAATCAACCAGTAAGAAACTTAAGTGTCGATTATAATATCATTTGGGAAAACAGCCAATTGAATTCTAACAATTGTGCTATGAAGGTCCAGCAGCCTTATTATCCTTACAAGCGTCATAAAAATCAAATTTGTGAAACCTATTTCATGATCCTAACTGCATTTGGCAGGCAAAATGCTCCTAGAATTTTTTAAAAGAAATTGAGAGGCATAACTGACGCAAGAACTTCTGTGGCAGTATAAAAAAAATATTAAACATGTGCCTATTTTGGTTGTCAAAACAGAAGAAACTAACATAAGCATAGAATACTTGCTAGACATTCCAAACATTACAGACAGACCCACATACCATACAAAGAGAATCTGGAATTGTCCTTTCCATATTAAAGAAACTTAAACAGAGCTAGTTCACTAATTACTAAGGATGCAATAACTGACACACCTAGAATGCGCCTTTTTGCATTTGACTACCTTGAATTGGAACCAGCAAACTTTCTAGATTTTGCATTCTTCAAGATGAGGCACACCAACACACAATCCCATAAAGAAAATTCTTCTAGAAGAAAAATCAATACATATAAAATCAAACACCAGTTCTTAACAGCTATCAAACCACGGATAGCACAGTCCTGAGGACTCAATATATCAGATGGAATCAGGTAATCACCAACAGAAATTTCGCAGGACTCCACCACAAAAATGTAATATATCCCCACTAACCAACCAAGACACAAACACTGTCCCATAAATAAACAATCAGTTAAAAGGGAACGAAACTGTGGCTGGATTCTAAATGCAGACAGAATTTCGGGAAAAGGGAAAAAGTGAAAGGAGTAGATATCACACGGCCATCCAGACTGGTCGAACACAGCAGCCAGAAGCTTCCTATAATCAATTCAGTGCTGCCCGCAGAGCTGAACAGCAGTCTGCGAGTCGCGAACTTGCGAGTGAAAAGACAAATAAGGTAAAGTCAATGAAGGAAGACGGAAAAGGACCTAGGGAAGCTTAGGGTTTAGCCTTGGAAAATTCCAACTTCTGAGTCAGACAAATTGAATTAAGGCCTTGTGATGATGGGATATACAAGCAGCTCAGCATCAGGACCAAGTCCAACAGTGGAAAACCTCCGCTCTTCGACGAACGGTGAGTGAAATCTAGTTCACAATTGCTAACAAATTCGAAAAATCTCAACCGAGAAATACTTATATGAGCCAAACATACACAGTGACGAAGATTCCTGGTCTTTGAAGTTTCCCTGGAAATTCTACTTACTTAACCCAAAATCGATGACGGAAACAGCAAACCCTAGCCAAAGAGAAAACGGAACAGATTAGCAGTACCTGATCGGAGATCCGGCGAGTTCAGAGGTGAGCTTGCATGGAGATTTTTGCTCAAGGAGACATTAAAATCCTCCCTGGTTAAAGAACAAGAGTTTCATTTTCATCAGTGAGAAACACAAAGCACAGAAGAGGACCCCAACACGAACCTTTTCTAACTCGCACGTGCCAGAAATATAAAGCGTGTGAATTTTACTACAACGAGTAAATTTTATAAATGGTCCCTAATCTTTAATTACTATTTCGTTTTAGTCCCTAACAAATTTATTATTCTTTTTTATCCTAAATATATTAAAAACGTTCATCTACTAAAAATGTTTCATTTTGGTCCTCACTAAATGAAATTTATTAAATCTAAGTATTTGTCTGACAATAAATTTTTAGATCATAATTTAAATTATTTAGTAACTATTTTATAATAAACTTAATTCATATAATAATTTTTTATAGTTAATGAAAAATTCAAATAACCTTTTTTCTCTTTGTAAATTGTAACTTATTTAATTCAGAAACAAAAAAATACTAATCTAAATTTTTTATTTACTGTCAAAAATATTAAAATATTTAAATTTATTAGAAAATAATTGCCAAATATTTAAATTATAATTTCAAAAATTTGTGTCAAACAGCTATTCTAAGTTGATGAATTTTATCTATTAAATGACCAAAATAAAATAATTTTAATATATTTAAGACAAAAAAAAACATTTAATAACTTGGAGACTAAAATGAAATGATAATTAAAAATTATAAACCATTTACACAATTTACTGTAATACTATTGCCTGACATGATTTATTTATTGGGAAATGACAAGTTCAATTTTGAGTTAAACTCAACATTTTTCCTTCAATTATAACCTAAAACTGTTGCTAATATACTAAATAGGGTACTTTTTATATACTCCAAGCCTATGATATAAGCCCATTATACTATATATCTATAGGTTTTACGTAACTTGAACTATGAAAAGTGACAAATAGGCCATTTTAGGCAAATCTGCTACAATTTCCACTAAATAACAATTTATGCCATCAAATATTTATACATCCCACGAAACACGAGTTTCAAAATTCATAAAACCTCAAATGAAAACCACCTCTTTGAAACAACTTTTTTCTAACAAAAGCCGTCTACTTTAATCATGATTTTCACTTTTCAGCGTCGGATAGCCTTTGCGATATCTGCATTATGCACTAAACTCTTTGTTTTCTCCAATGGTGACCTGCTTTGTGAGTGATTTCTGCTTCACAAGATGTTTCTAGCATTGCTATTTCTGTGATTCTCTGGCACAACTCGGGCAAAAAAATCACCTAGAAAATGTCAAATGCGAATGATGATCTGACATTACAACAAAAACTATAAGTCCAATTTATTCCTTTTTTTTGTTCTATATGTTTCAATTTCAATTGTGATCCTAAAACCCTAACCTTCAATTCCTTATTTCTTGTACAGTGATGAAATCTGTCAATCAAAGAGAAAGAACACCAATAGCAAACAAGAAACTCGAAGACACGGCAAAAAGATAAAATCAAACAGTACAAAACCTAAAATTTAAAAAAAAACAACTTCCAAATCGACACCAAATAAACTACTCTCAAAATCACCAAAAACTAGATGTACAAAGTTAAATCTTAGTAATTAGTTTCCTATTAGTGAGTTTTTCATGTTGGTACATGTTCTATCTACAATTGTTATCTATTTATTCTTTTGTTAATATATGTTGTCGGTCTAATTCCTATTCATTCACTTGTTCATGTTTGTTATTTGTGTCATCTTTGTTTGTTCATTTGCTTATATGGATATGTTCATTTTTTCGTCCATATGTTCATATCACTAAATACATTTGTTCACATCTATATTTACATATGTTTGTTCATTTCTTTATATCCATGTCTTTTCCTTAATTTCATATGTTCATTTATTTGTATGCCTATGTTCTCTTTTTTTTTTTTTACATATGCTCATCAGTCATTCTTATGTTTCTTTTCTCTATATGTTCTTTTGCTTTTGCTTTATCATATTGACATGTGTTCACTTATGTGTATGGGTATGTTTTTTTCTTTATTTGCATATGTAAATCAGCATTCTTCTCATCTTTGCCTTTCTTTATATGTTTTCCTTTATTTGTTGATGTGTGTTCCTTACTTCATTGGTATGTGTTCTTTACTTCTTTAATATGTGTTCCTTTCTTTGTTGATGTGTGTTTCTTGATTCATTGATATATATTCCTTACTTATTTGATATGTGTTCCTTCTTTGATACTTTCAGACAAGCACTTACTGTTATATGTTCAGCTATGAAAATACATGATGCTCTGAAACTTATTGCTGGTAATGAGTTACAGAAGTAAGCAGTTATTGATTTAGGATTTAAGAGCTTGTTTTACTTGTAGCCGTTGATAGTTAGAAATTATCTACTGCATTTCCAATTCCTGCTCTTGATTATAATTCGCTGACACTCTGCATTACAACCAACAAGGATATTAAAGTATAAGCAGAGGATGTCCATTTTATGTTTGGCATCCATTTTGGAAAAAACAGAAGTAGAAATACAGAGATGCAATCAAACTAATTATGTTAAGGCCCAAGTATTTTTGCAGTGAAAATAATAGTTTGGGTGTTCATTTCCTAGTCCACAACAACTTTTACATGTACTATTTCATGACAAAAAAACTGGGGACAACTTCAAAAGAGACTTCATTGTCTTTATGACAACATACTTTGTTGCACCAACAACAATACCAAAAGATTGCAATTATAGGGTTATCAAGTTAAATGCTGATTTGTTAGTCATAAAAAATTCGAATTGGTGTCAATATTTGGTAAGCAATATGATTATTGCAATTGAAAGATACAAGATGGGAAAGACCAAATATAACATTGGTGGATGTGTCCTATTACTACATGTAAAACAACAATAGCATATTCTTTCTGGTTATTGTCCATGTTATAATAATTCATTGTTGAAATGACCGTTTATTCCAACTACTATACCTAGATAGATATTGGATGAAAGCTCAACCCACAATTGAAAAGGAGCTGTCAAGAATAGTTGGATAGAATAACCAAATTATCCACTAAAGGTTGCAGCAAGAAATGACAACTAGTAATTTTAGTTTGAGAAAGGTAAAAGTCTTCATGCTTATATATATATATATATATATATATATATATATATATATATATATATATATATATATTGTTTATATTTATTCATTTCTATTTCCCTATGTGGTCATATTGAAAATTTTCAGCACTCTATTCACTTAATACAATATATTTTTCTTTGATTAATATGCTCATTTCTCTGTTTTCATATATATATATATATATATATATATATATATATATATTTTTACATATGTTTGTTATTCTGTTCGCATATGTTCTCTTGTAATGTGTTCATTCTTTTTAATATAGGTTCATGATGCATATGTTCATTCTTTTGCCTGCATAAGTTCATTTTTTAATTTGCATATGTTCTTTTCTTTTCTTACATATCTTTGTTTCTTTATTTCGATATGTTCCTTACTCTTTTTGCATATGTTTCTTATGTATGAGTATATGTTTGCTTATATTTATGTATGTTCACATTTCTTTTAGGTTAATGAGTACCCTCTTAAAGCATAATTAAAAGAATGCAGACTTCTTGATAATTGAGAAAGCAAAATAACAACAAAAGAAAAAAAAAAGAACAAATTACCGCACAAACCAAATTTGATATTGGTGATGAATTTGAGCAGCTGATTGTCAGTGTATTACAGGATGCCAAGGTAGCAGCTAATGCGAACAAAATTTTATTTGAATGGATGAATGAGGCATATAATAAATTTCATTCTAAAATAGCAATTATTGCTTAATACATCAACATCCAAGCTACAACAGTTGAAGGCCCCTCACAGTTGCCATTTTCACAATCTATACTAGACCTTATACATGAGTTTACACAATTGTGGAAAATGGCAAAGAAACGATTCACTGAGAAACTTAAACCTAATATAAAGGATGTTCCTTATTTTATAACAGACATCATCGAGGATTTCTCAAATCTAGAAGATCTTGATGCTCTTATTCATGAAATAGATGATTATCCTGATGATATTTAGAAAGGTTAGAAAAACTTTTCTATTTTGCTTCAATTTATATATGTTCATTTAAGTGCTTCTGTCTGTTTTATTTCAACTAACAGAAGTTAATGTTATACCTTCCCCCCTGATGTTAAGTAACAAGGTTACATAATTCTATATATTGAATATCAGTTCACATGTTTTATTTGCTATTATTATATGTTCATTAATGAATTAATTATTGAAGACAAGTTAGATTTTGACTCTTTCATTAGATAAGTTTCTTGACATACAAGATAAAAGTCTTATCTCCCTGCATTTATCTTCTTCACGTGTTTATCTCTTGTATGCATTTATCACCTATATAACTATGTTGTGTATAAATGGAAGAGCCAAGTGCTGGGATTGTTTGTGGCCAAATATATCTTTTATGGTATCGGAGCTATTTAACCAACTTCAGCCATACTCTTCAATCATGCATTCCCTCAACTCCTCTTTAACCTCTTCTAGATCTTCTTATACACCACCATTCATTCCCACTCATTCTCAATCTTTTGGGCATCTCATCAATATCCGCCTCACACAAAATAACTATTTGCTCTGGAAAACTCAATTTTGCCTTATCTTTGAGGGCAATGCCTACTAGGCTATGTCAGTGGCACCATTAAGCATCTGCCATAGATGATTGTTGGTAAAGTCTCGTTTGAAAACACCGAGGCAAGCCAAGACCAGAATCCAGCCTATGGTCTTGAATGTAATTCTATCTTCTCTCTTTGAAGAAATATTTGCACATGTTATCAGTATAATGACTTCACGTGAAATTTTGAAGGTTATTGAAAGGTTGTTCTCCTTGTAATCTTATTCATGGACCAAGTAGATTTATCTTTAGTTGTCTACAATACAAAAGAAATATTCATCTGTTACCAATTAATTTCAATATGTCAAAAGCTTAGCTGATACATTCTCAGCAATTGGACAACCATTCCAAGAATACGAAGTTGTGTCATATCTATTAGCTGGACCTGGCTTGGATTACTATCCCTTGGTTACTTCAATTACTACCAAGATTGATCCAATGTTTCTTAATAGTCTTTATGGCCACCTATTGAGCTATGAATTGTGACTGGAACAACAACAATGTCAACAACTTCAATGGAAGTCGAGGAGGAAAAAACTCAAGCAACAAAAGGAAGAAGATGAGGGTATGGTAGAACTAGACCAACAAATCAAGAAGAACGTAGCAACACAAATAGTAATAATGGTCCTCAAATTATTTGCCAAGTTTATTAACAAGCTGGACATTCTGCCTTATCATGCTTTTATAGTTTTTTATCATTTTTTTTTCCAAAAATACTCAAATTGAGTTGCAACTATAGAGACAGCACCCTCATACTAGCTAGATCCAAATGGGTGCACAAATAGTGGTGCAAATGATCATATCATAAGAGATCTCAACAGCCTTACCGTCAATAAAAAATATAATGGATTTAACTAGGTGTAGGTTGGAAATAGAGCAAGTTTACCTATAAAACATACTAGTCACTCTTTTATTCCAACTCTTTATTCTGTTAGTAAACTCACACATGATAATGATATTTCCATTGAATTTCACCTACATTATTTTATTGTTAAGGATTGTCCTATAAAGAAGAAATCCTCTAAGGAGACTATAAGAATAGCGTATACTAGCTGCCCTCATCTAGTGTTGTACCTTCCTCCTCCCACGCATTCGTTGGTGAATGGGTTGCTCCTGACCAATGGCACAAAAGGCCACCATTCTCTTTCTACAATTTCGAGAGTCATTCATCTAAATAAATTGCCTTGTCAAAGGGGTCCTCTCACAAGTTTTTGTGATGCATGCTAACAGGTGAAGAATCATCAGTTGCCTTTCAATAATTTTAGTTATGTTTTAAGAAACATCATTAGATATTATATTTTATGATGTTTGGGGTCAAGCACCTTTTTCTATGCATGGATTTTGTTACTATGTTAGTTTTACTAAAAACTTTAGCAAATTCACATGGCTTTATCTTGTTTCTCAAAAGTTTGAAGTTTACAATGTTTTCTTACAATGCCAAATTCATGTCAAAAGATTGTTAAACAGGAAAAAAAAGGTCTAAACAGATTGGGAAGGTGAGTATCACAAGCTTAGTTGCTTTTTCTCTTCCATCGGAATTGAGCATCAAGTTTCTTGTCCTTATACTCATCAGCAAAATGGGTCAACCGAAAGAAAACATAGGCATCTTGTCGAAACTGGTATATCTCTTCTTGCTCAAGCATTAATGCCACTCCAATTTTAGGATGATGCCTTTCGTTCAGCTTGTTACTTGATCAATCGATAACTTAGTCCAGTTATAAATAATCATAGTTCTATAGAATGTTGTTTCATGTCAAATCATATTACTTTTTCCTAAAGGCGTTCAGATGTGCCTATTAGCTTATCTTTGTCCTTACAACTCAATTAAGCTTGAGTTTTGATCCAAACAGTGTGCTTTCATTGGCTATAGTTCTAAACATAAAGGTTATAAGTGCCTTTAAGTGGCCACTGGTCATATTTATATATCTTGACATGGGGTGCAGATTAGGAGTAAGTAGACTCATTTGCTTCCAATCCACTTACTCCTAATCTGCACCCCATGCAAACTCGGTTTCATAACAACATAAAAAAACCCAAACAGTTCACTAATGGTACTATTTCATATTTTTCTATTATTTCTGCAGATGATTATACTGAACTTGATTGCTATTTGATCGTTGCCAAATCTTAATCCTGGAGGGAGGTAATAGAGACTGAATATTCAGCATTATTGTGGACTCAAACATGAACATTAGTTCCACCTCATAAAGGCATAAATCTCATTAATTACAAATGGGGTTTTTAAACTCAAGAAAAAGGCAAACAAAAGTATTAAGAGACACAAGGCTAAATTCATTGCTAAAGGCTTCAAGCAATAGTATGAAGTTGACTATTAAGACACATTTAGTTATGTGGTGAAACATTCTACTATACGCATCATCATTTCCCTAATGGTTTCAAAAGGATTGGATATTTGATAAATATACGTTCAAAATGCATTATTGCATGGTTATTTACGCAAGGTCATGTATAAGAAGCAACCCCCTGGTTACGAGCATCCAAACTATGTACAACATGTTTATAAGTTAAATAAAGCCCTCTATGGATTAAAACAGGATCCTCATACATGGTTTGCTTGCCTTAGCTCAAGACTACTTTAGCTTGGTTTTGTGTCATCAAAGGCAGATACATCTCTCTTCTTTTTCAAGAAGCATAACATTGCTATTTTTATCTTAATATACGTTGATGATATTCTCGTTATGGGTTCTTCTTCGAGTTCTATTAACAAGTTGCTGTATGCCCTTCAAAAATACTATGAAATTAAAGACCTAGGGTTTTTAAGTTAATTTCTTGGCATAAAAGCTATTTGTGATCAAGATAGTTTGGTTCTTTTACAGTAAAAATACATTCTTGAATTGTTGACTCGAACTAATATGGTGAATGCCAAGCTAATTGGAACACTAATGTCTACTAAAGGAAAGTTAACAAAGACTAATGGTAATGTTTTACATGATACAACATAGTATAGGAGCACAGTAGGAGTGCTTCAGCACATAACACTCACCCATCCAGATGTTGCCTTCGCAATAAATATAGTGTGTCAATTCATGCATAATCACATTACAGCATACTGGTCAGTAATAAAACGTATTTTTTTATTCCTGAAGGATGCAATCATGCTCAGATTATGCATTAGAAAGTCAAATGATAGATCACTCAGCGTATTTTCTGATGCAGACTAGGTAGGGTACCCAAATGGCAGGAGGTTAACAAGTGGCTATGCTGTCTTTCTAGAAGCAAACTTGGTATCCTAGAGCTCATGAAAGCCAAACACTATGTCAAGATCGAGCACCGAAGCTGAATATCGCTCACTGGCCAATACAACTACTGAAACAAAGTGGATTCAATCATTGCTTTCAAAACTTTGTGTGCTCTTGTCGAAACCTCTTATCCTATGGTGTGATAATGTTGGTGTTACATACTTAACAACAAATCCTATTTTTTATGCTCACACCAAACATATAAAAATAAACTTTCATTTCATACGAGAAAAAATGGAACTTAGAGACTTGGAGGTTCGATATATTTCAACTAAGGACCAACTTGCTGATATTCTTATAAAGCCATTGCCCAAACAAAGCTTTCGTCATTTTCGGTTCAATCTCAATGTTGTCTTGAGACCCTTGAGATTACAGGGGCGTATTGAAAACAAGTTAGATTCGGACTCTTCTATTAAATAAGTTTATTGATATACAAGAAATAAGTCTTATATCCTTGTATCTATCTTTTTCACTTCTTTATCTCTTGTATGTATTTATCACCTATGTAATTATGTTGTGTATAAATGAAAAAGCCAAGCAATGGGATTGTTTGTGGCCAAATATACCTTTTATTAATATCTATTTTTTTTGTTACTATACGCTCATTTATTTATTAATATTTGTTCCATTTTTTATTCTTCATAGGTGAACCCCCATAAGAGATTATTGCATCTTCACCATCTAATCTAGAGGAACAAGGTTGAATGTGTTCTCTCTTTTATTATTTTTATTCATTACATGGTTTTATATGTTGAATTTATCATTTTTATATGTTTATTTATTCATCTATTAATGTTTTACTTTGTTTGTCTATTTGTTTGTTTTATAGTCCCAGCAAATGAAAACAACAATGCTTGTCCCTGTTCTAATAAAAATGAACAAGGTGCATATATTTTCTCACCATTTCATCTTATTTGTAATCTTCCTCATTATTGTTTGTTCATCTATCCATTACTCTGTGTTCATTCTTTCATTATTTTTTGTTCACCTATTCATTGTTTGGAGTTCATCTCTTCATTTTAGCAAATGTATAATGTTTAGCATTCAATATATTCATCTTTTCATTCCTCTATGTTCATCTTTGTGATTGTATTTGTTCATTTAATAATGTCAACCTCCTAATGACAAGCAGTAAAGTAAGACAATCCTATATGTTATATGTTTGGTCTTATGTGTTCCTTCTTTGGGTTTGAATTTGTTCTTTTAATCGGGTCAAGCAAGAAATGACAAGGATACCTGTCAATTTCCAAATGAAAAACAGCAAAGTAAGACAATCCTATATGGTCTAGTTTTGGTCCTATGTGTTTTTTTTTTGTATTACTTTGTGTTTCTTTTGTTATTTTCTTTTTACTATCTTTTTTTTTTGTTTTCTACAGACAAGCAAAGAAAAATCAAGGTTATGTTACCTTATGCTATGCAAGCACTAGAAGGTTATTCACATTTCTTTCATATTTGGTCCACATATGTGTTCTTTTATGATTATTGTATATCCATTTGTTCATTCTTATCTATTCTATTTTTTTTTCATGTATGCTCTTTCATGCAGGAGTAACAATATACTCTCTAGTCATTTGTTGCCTTTTCATCCAAAAGTCTCAATCATATTTGACTATTTGTCAATAAACTCTTGACTAGTTATACAACCATAAAAACATCTAGTCAAAGTTTAAGAAAAATCTTTTCTTGCAACTTAATAATCATCCCAAGTGTTTCTTTGCATTATATGAAATATGTCATATGCAAAACTTATGTTTAGAATAGGGTAAATGTCTCTTAACAGCCAACATAATAAAAGGGTATTGATCTGTCATAAATATTTATGGTTGTATACCTCTCATGCTCCCAAAATAGATCAAACAGCCAATCAAACGTTTTTTTCTCCTCATTAACAAAAAATCCACAAGCAATGATCATTATTTGCCAGTAGTTATTCTCCCTTAACAAATGAAGCACATATCAAGCCATACATATTTGTTCTATATGTTGTATCGAAAACTACAACATTACCAAAAATCTGATAATCCTTATACATATGTGAATCCCTCTAAATAAAATTACCCAACTTACCACTAGCAACTTGATATTCTTAATAAAAGTTCTTATCATAACCATTTTTTTCCTTAAAATAGTCTACAAGTGACTGGGCATCAACACTTCCTATTTGGATTGATTTTTCCTTACTGAAAAAATTATATAAATCTTTCTTGGTAAACCCAACAGATTTAATTCCCTAACATTCTTGGTATATTATTTTAAATGAATCAGTCACTTGAATACCAATTTGCATGAAGCATAACAACAGTTTTTTCTCACTTCCATCTATATGTCTTGCAATATATAATAAATAACTCTGATAATATGGAACAAATTAATGATTATACTGCTTATCATGTCCATCACACTTCTATATGTCACTAACATTAATCTTAAATTGAATAAATTCCTTACAATTTGTTCAAAAGTGGGCTTTTTTATGACTTCCTTCAATCTCATAAATGTGTTTCTCACTAATACAGGAACAACAAAACTTTCTTCCACGGAAAGAGCCATCAGCCATTCAACGTAACCTAATCTTCACAATATCAAAACCAAGACTAAGTACAAGCTTTTTCTATTAATCATAAGTTTCATCCTCATGAGAAAAAAAAAACTCCATGCCAACCATATTAACTCTTTCACATCCATTTTCTTTGAAATAACCGAAAATGTAACTCAAGCATAAGAACATATAATAAAGGAAAAGAACATATATTAAAAATGAGAGGAACATACACATTAAAGAAAATAACATATATAACTCCAATATACAAGAACATATAAATAAATGAACAATCCCTAACATATAAAAGAACATAGATTTCCTAAATAAGAACATATTCAAAGCCAACAAAAATGTACATTATTCTTAATAAATGAACATATGACTGTACGCTTATGAACATATGCTTCATAATAAAAGGACATATATATTATATCTCAAAACATTTATAACACTATTGTAAGTACCCTAAGTAGAGAAAACATAATAATACAAATGAACAAAGACTAACACAAAAGTGAACATATACTCATGAAAATAGAAACATACACGTTATATAACAAAACATGTACAACACAAGTATACATGCAAATCCAATATAATGAACACAAAGGAACAAACTCTAAGGCAAATAAAAACAAACAGTATTATGAAAAATGATATGTACCCTCAATATGAGTACCACAAGAAATCACCAAAGAATTAGACAAAGCTTCCAAATCAAATCCAGCCACAGCAGGCATTAAAGTTTCAACACCAATACCATAATCTAATCCAGCACATATGGACATAGAACATCCTAATGAAAATGTAATAGAAATAAGATCTCCATAAATGAAAACAAAAAAAACATCAAAATTTCCTTTATATTTGAATCGACAGTCATATCCACACAAGAAGAAACCTTAAACAAATGAGAAAGAGATGTAATTAAATCTAGATCTATAGCAGTAATAACAACTGATCGTAAAACACAATCAATATAGATCTAAAACTTAGCTTGAAATCTAGTTAGAACAACTTAGATCTAACAAAAGATGAGATCTAAAACTCAAATGCTGATAAATTTAAATTAAAACAACTCAGTTGCTTGAAAAAATTACAACCTCAGATCCCTAATCGAAAAACTTGAGCAAAAAGATTGTAGCAATTAATTTCATCGGACTATTAGAAAAGAAATGAAAACAACATTAAATACTGGCAAGATTGTAATTGTAATAAAAAGTATGCCCAGACACACATAATGGCAAACTTGTAAATAAATGGGAAAGCGTGCCTGGCGCACATAGGAATTAGCCTACTGAATATATCATAGACTATTCTTGGTTTTGGTGGAACTATGAGCTTATTGATGCTCTCCTTCATCTGACGGATGTCGCAGTAGTAAAATAGTTCCTACTTTCCCTATACTTTAAATAGATCCTAAGGTTCAATTTTTTTTTTTTTGCACTTATGTACAAATGCATTGCCAGCTAGGGATAATCTCAAGAAGCGAGGTTTTGACATCAAGCAATGTTGTCTTTACGAACAGGATATGGAATTAGCAACCCACCTATTATTCTTATGCTTTTTATCTATCTAGGTCAAACAATGCATAGAGTTGGATCATCCATTTATAATTCACATGTGTAAATAAGGCTTGAAGTTATTCTTAGTGCAAGATGAGCCATAATCTTTGTTGATTGCATCTATGGATGATATATGTGGTTCAACCGAAATAAGGTTGTCCATGATGGCCTCTTTCAAATGGCCTAGATGGTTGTGGCTTCTATCAAATCATGGATTGGGTGTTAGCTTCAACACAGCAAGCCTCTGCTCATGATCATAAGGGATGAGTTCACAAACCTATGAAACTGGTGCTCTTTGATATGTGGCTATCTAAGTTTACTATGGATGCAACATCGAGAAACAAACTAAGCATGAAAGCATAAGTGTTGTTTGTAGAGATAAGGAAGGTGTGGTGATTTTTTTATTTCATTTTAGGTGGTTCAAATTGGTGGGGTTGCTCTTTATATGGAAGCCCTGGTTTTTTTTAAGGGTTGAAAGGCACATGCATCATGCATGTCTACTTTGATGTTGATAGTAGTATAGTCAAATTCATGAGTTTTAATTTTAGGATTTTTGAAGGGGATTTCCTTTTCTTTGTTTTATTTTAGAGCTCTCCTAAATGAAGTTCAAGTATGAGGTACTACTTGCACGCATTGTTACTGTTGGATTTGTTCCTTAATTAAGTGGTTAATTTTGATGGTTACAAAACAAAGTTAGTTTATCTTTTTAAATTTTTTATTGTTTTGGTCGAATGGGTTTTCACTTTCTTTAAGAAAATAAAAATGTATTTTAATCTAGTATTTCACTCAAATTTGATTTCTTTAGTGTTTTATATCAAAAGCTTAAGGTAAGTTGATTTGGTGTTTAAATGATTTAGTAATGTGTGAAAATTGGCAAGTTAGTGTAATAAGGTGTAAGGAAAGCAAAAACAATGAGTTGAAAAGGTCCAACAAGTTGGTTTGTATGTTTATTTATTCACCCGAGATATTTTAGCTCTAGGAAGTTACAAAGTAACATGTCAAAATGAACTAGCGGATTGATTTCTGAAAAGAGAATCATTTTTAGCTTATGGAAGTAAAAAACAACTAGTTAGAAGCAAAACAATTTGTTGAAAATTGCCAGAAATGTATTCTTCCGTGCAAAAACGCGTCTTAAAAATCTTTCAAAATTCAAATCTAATGCGTTCCAGCTCAGTTGCCACATATATTTTGCACCTGACCAGTCATAAATGCTGCCGCCTAACCATTAGAGCTTAAATGGGATTTTTGGTCTTAGATACATTTTTCAATAGATTGAAATCTTCCAACCAGGTAGAATTAACAGACAGAGGCTAAAAGTTGTCAAATTCAACAGCAACGGTCATCAAAATTCTAGGAACATCTCCAAACATTCTCTGCAGGATTCCAATGTCTCTTTTGCATCCAAATGGATATAAAAACATGGAAAAATATCTTGGGAAAAACTCTTAGCAACTAGAAAAGAGATTTCATCTTCAAAGAGCTTGAGTTTGAGAATTGCTAAGAGATTAAGTTGTCACTTACTTATGTAGCTTTGAGTGCTTCTATTGTTCTTACCACCTTATAACCATGAAATTATTTTAAGGTATCTTGAGCGTTTGAGTGATTTCCTTATAAAGGAAAAAAAGTTAACAAGGTTTTTAGTTAGCCCTTAGCAAAACTAATTGTTATTCCTACATCGTAGAAATATTAAAAATTCACAAATAATAAAATATAACAAAATTTGAACTTATTGATGACACGAAAATAGACAATTTTGTAGCACAAAATTAGTAGATATTAGAGTGAAATAGGTAAGAAATAGGGAAAATATCACCTATATCAAGAGTAATTGGGATAAGTCATGGGTCTATCCACTCTCTTTTAAATGTTTCGTGTCATGCCAGTGCAATGGTCTCAGTCTTGTTGCCCTTAGGATAAAACAGTCCAACCATATTGTTGTAACTCCACATACACATGTACTATTGTGAAGTAAAGCTCCACTTACACATTTCTTTACCCAATATAATTTAGAGATATATAGAAAAAATAATTTTTATAAAACATCTGAAAAATTGGAGAGATAGAGAGGCCAAGAATGTGTATATGAAATAAAGATAAAACAAGCATATATATATATATACAACCATGTTTAAAAGCCATAATCATACCATTAAACTCCTACCGTTTGGACTCTTAATTTCTACATTTATATGCTTTAAAAGGTAAGTAAATGAGGGTTAAAAGGCACTAATGAGACAAACAGCTAGTGTCTTAAAAATATTTATTATTAATATGTATTATTATTATTTGTTGAAATAAAATCTCTAACAATTTCCTCTTTATTTCAATAAAAATCAAACTGATATATAGATAGGTAAAGACAACTTATTGCACATAATAAAAGTGGTGATATCTTGAACTTTTAGTTAGTAAGTTGGCTCTCTTGTTCCACAATCAATAGTGGCACGACCTTGAACTTTGGTTGTTTGCAAGTACAAGTTTACTTAACACACATAATAAATCAGGTGTCGATTGAGCTTATAAGCTTGCACTATTAATAGCCATGTGCATATCCTGACTTTTCATGAGTGATTTTAATAATAGCTGTTGCACTCTAGCAATTGCAACCCAAGTGTAAGTTGTTGCAAGTAATAAAATCTCGGGAGTCCGAGTGTCGAACCACAGAGAATTGAATTAAGAAATACAAATTACAAAAGTGAATAAAGGTTTTTGTGAAAGATGTGAACAAGTATTGATTAAAAATTCAAATTCAAATAAAATAGCTAAGGTTAAAGGATCAATTTTTAGTATATCAGTTATAATTAATTTTAGCTCATCTTATCACTCAATTGAGATTCACACATAAGAAATGTCCCAATCGGGAAATTTAGTTAGTATTAACTTTCATTGATCTTAAAACGCCCACATTTGCTAATGGATTCAAGTATCCATTATGCCAACCTTTGTCAACAATAACTCAAGATTTCAATATAGCTGGCAGAGCCATGTTCTACAGAGGGAATCAAGTAACTTTTGTGTCAATGATTGACTATGATGAATCAAAACTCCCACTTAACAAGGAGGGAAGTTAAATAGATTAAGGAAGAAAATACCGTTAACGTTGTGATCCATTCAAATCAATCATAACCTCTATACCAAAAGTTTCACCCTTTCAATTTAGCAAAAAGAAGATTAGTTAGCCATAATAAAAGTAGACAACATGTAGAAAAATGAAATAAACATGAATTGAAAGATCAAAGAACGAACAAAAATAAGAACGAAAAAACACTTGGATAGAGTTTCGGTATTGAAAACTAGAACAAAACTATAGAAGAAATGCTAAAGATGATACAAGAACATAAATGAGGCCTAAGAAATGGCATGAATTCATCCTCCCCCAATGTGCCTATTTATAGAGTTTTTGGGGTGGGTGAAATGGTAAAATAGTAAAATGTAGGTAAATACAAATCAACAAATATAGGCTGTAACTTATTTTAATTTTTTGATCATTGTAGACATTGAATCAGCTCTTCCTCAAAGCATGGAACTTGTAGATCTCTTCTTTATCTTCGAATCGATAGCTTGCTCATTCAAATCGGACATCTGTAGCTCAAGTTATGATTTTTCTACCGAAACTGCTCTTCAGCACACAAAAGAACGAATTGTCTCATCTATATTAAGATTTCGGCAATGAAAACAACCAAACTAGCTTGCAAAATGGAGCAAAGTTGAAAATCTATGTGTTGGCTTTCAAATGAATTTGGAATCACTCAGTTCGGATGTCTACAGCTTCAGATATAATTTTTCTCGTAAAGGGTCGCCAAGTGATGATTTTACCTACATAAAAAAATAATTATTTAATATATATATATATATTTCATATTATTGAACAGTAAAGTACATATGTACAGTAAATACATGTATAAACAGTAAGTCAGTGAATACCAACTATGAATAGTAAAAAAACGTGCATGAATAGTAAAATGCGTGAATAGTAACTCGGTGGAAAAATGCTCAAAATATAGAAATTAATCATACTCAAAGTGTATAATGATGATTTAAACCTTTAATAGTAATACACTTATGAGTATTCATTAATAGCCCAAGGAGCGGCCTTACTCTAACGCTTATATAGGTGAAAATCCATCTAGGATGCTCTTGTAACTTTGACACTCCACTCAATAAAGAGCTATAGATTCTCATTAAGAGTAAGCACTTAACCCTCAATCATTATAGGATAGATGCATTTACACCATAAAGATGGGACGAGAAATAAATCTTTAAAATAATGCATCTATCAATGGTTTCTCTATGATTCGTTTTTCCCTTTCAAAACCTAAGCCTCAAAATCTCTAATTCTTAGGTTAGGAATCCTCATAGGAAGCTCCATTCAATTTTGGCTTAACCTATCCTCCTCGATGTAACGCTTTTAACCTTTGATTTCGATCAAAGATTTTACAAGAAATAAACAGGAAAGGTTAATGTATATTGACCATATGCCACACGTTGCTAGCAACGATGTCAATGATTATAGGTTGTGATAAGCATTGAGCTCAAATTTTATTTCCCATGGTTTTATTTTCAACCAACCTACAACATTATGTGGCCAATAAATTTATAATATATTCAAATTTATGATTCCCATCTTATGGGTATTTTGATATGCTTCAATGATAATACACACTTTTATGATTTCCCATTTTATAGGATACTTATATATGCTTCAATGAGTATGCGCATATGTGAATTGGGTTCCATTTTATTTTGCATATTTATTTGGATCGGTGTGCATTTCTCAAAGAACATAACTAGGGGTCCCTCTTTTCTTTGTATGTTTTCTTCACATTATGTGCATTTATCAATTGAGTATAAGTCAGGGTCCATCTTGTTTTCACATTTACTTGGAACATGAGTATATCATACAAGACAACTCTTTTGGGGTTTTTGTGCCTCGTGAAAAGGCTATGTCATTAATTCAATATATGCCACAATATCTCACAATAGTATTTTATAATCGCCACATTACTTTATGACTGTCACATTGGTGCCTTGATTTAGACTCATATTGTAGTCTAAATTTTGAACCAACCTCTTCCCACATAATTTTTTTTAGACACCAAATTTCAAGTTTATGCAACTTGAATCCGAGGCAACAAATTTTGATTCCCAAAATTGAAATCCGAGGCAAAAAATTGTCTCTCAAATATACCTTTTTTTCATTTCCAAAGTACAAGACAACAAATGATTCTCTTTCTCAAAAAAAATCTTTTTGGCTACCTTAGTGACCAAAATAAAAATGAGAAGATTCAAAAAAAAATTCTAGTAATTTTTTTCAAGTATTTTTACCAAAAACTCTTATTCTTTACTTCATCTTTTCCACCTTTAAGAAAAAAAATGATTTTCCTTCCAAAAAATTATAGGTGGTACAAAATGTTTTTCCTAGAAAATTTGAAACTTCATCCTCACAATAATCAAAACACATCTAACTTAATTTCCCTCAAACCAAAAATAGTGCGGGTTATCAAATATATGTTTTTCAATATGAAGGCTGAGTCAAACTTACCAACACCATTAAAAAATTTATCCCCCACATCAAGTAAGAAAAAGAAACATAATCAAGATTTCCTTTCCATGCCACTCTAATTTTCCAAGACAAAAAAACTCCAACCAAAAACTAAAAGAATAAATACTAAAAAAACTGGTTAGAAAACAATTTCTTTTCCACCATTTTAAACTCTTTTTGCAATCAAGCAGTGACCATTCTTTCTCTTTTGCAAATAGAAATTTGATACCCGGAAAAAGACAAAAATATCAGTTATGGGTCAAATAAACATTTCATTTTTCAATGCTTATATAACTCAGCGAACAGCTTTAACCAAACCTGAAAATAATTTAACCATGATTTTAGTAATAAATCCAACCAAAAAAATGGATTCACAAGCTAAAATAAATTGATCTCATTTTTTTTCTTTCTCACAAAACTTTGTAAAATAGATTCAAAAAAATTTTCTCCACTAGTTGAAAGCAATGAAAATATTTGCAGTAAACCATAAAATTTCTTGACAACAAATTTGAGTAACTATAAACTAAAAGCATTTTTTCCCCATGCATAAACAATATCACATGCTCCAAGTGCAAGGATAAAACCATTCAGTCTATGTGTGGCGGCCCTTGGAGCTATAAATCTAATCAGCAAGATAATTAGTTAATTTAATAAATTACATTTTAGATAATTTATTTGCAAGCTAAGTCTCAGTAATTTAGGATCCAGTAGTTAAAAATGAATAAAATTAATCATTTAAGCAAGCCGGGCCAAGAGGAGTATTTTGGTCATTTCATATAGTAACCCAATTTTATTGCACGGTTGGATAGAGCATAATAAAATATTAAATTTGAGGTATCATGGTTTTTCATGATTTCCACTCAATCATCGTGAAATTTTGGATTAACTAGATTGTCTATAAGTGGTTTATGTGTAATCTTGAGAAAAATAGGGACAAAATTGAATATAACTGAAAGGATGAAACTGGCCATGTAATAGGGACGAAAATTGGGTTTGGTCCTAATATAACTGAAAGGCTGAGACTATTCGGCCGAAAAAATTGAAATAATTTTGAAATTCTGTGAATTCGGAATTCTGTTCGGTTTCAGTTGAAACCAAATAACAAAAATTTTCGTGTTAGTTAATTCGGTAACCGAAATAACCGAAATTTTTTATACTTTTTTTTATTTGTTTCATGTTTGGTTTCTTTATTTTATCTTCTATATTGAATGGAATTTGAAAAGAAAAACAATATTTTTATCTGATTTCATCTTTTATAGAATTACAGAATTCGGAAGGCCCCAACGTATAGACTACTGGTTTTTTAGTACAAAGAAGGGTTCGACCAGGTGCACCCCTGTGACATGTGCACCTTAAACCAATTTAAGTTGACTTGGTCCATTCTTTCACCCGGCCATCTTCCACCTTCGTCTCCAGACCACCAAAACCTCTCTTTCTCTCCAAACACCACAGCTAACACAAAATCCAAGCTTAATCCATCAAATTCAAGTACAAATAATCAAGATTTTGAAGGAAAATCAAGTTTTGTGCTATCCTAAGCTAGGATTTCTTGCTTCTTGTCAGAGTAAGTTTGGTTCTATTATTTCCCCTATTTTTGAGCTACAGTTTAGCTCTGTAAATTCTGGAAATTAATGTTAGACTTGGTTGTTAAGAGAAATCAAAGGTGCTCAACATGTTTGAATGTGTTTATGAGCTCATCCATGGTTAGTTTTGTTCCTATGGGGTAGTTTTCATCATCTTTGGATTTCTAGCACTATTCATGCGATTTTTATGGCAGAAATCATGGCTGGGATAATTGTTTGATGTGTTTCCTAGCTGTAATATGTGAATTAAGATGCAAATGAGCTAAAAACCCAAGAGAACTAAGGCTGAAATTTTGGTGTAGCTGAAACCGTTAATGTTTAGCTAGGTGTGGTTTAATTCTTTTACAGCCAGCCATAATTTCTTGTTCCAGGGCTTTTAGTAGCTCACTAAGGATGTTATCTTGTTTATGAACTAGTATTTGAGGGCTAAGAAGCAAGGGAACATTTATTTGAAAGTGAATTACCAATAAATGCCATGAATGTGCATTAGTAAAGTTTTATGGCTGCTGTAATTATAGTTACTTCCAAGAATAAACTGTTTTATTACAGTAATTTTGGTGGCTTTTGGTGGTGATAATCTTGCTTATACACTAGTATACAAGGCATAAAAAATAAGAGAGCAAGATTTGGGCTGCATTTATACTATTAAAAGTGTAAAGAACCACAAGATAGGCAAACCGGAGACAGAAAATTCTGGGCAGTTGGTGGTTGTTTCAGGGGCTGTTTTCAAGTGTTAAAATTGATAAATTGTGCTTAAAATGATCAATATAGGTGCTGGGAATAAGCTACTAAAAGAGGACCTAAGTTTGGGTTGAAACCGAGACAAAAAGGCTAAGTGCTTGAAGCTTGCAAACTAAGTTATCTAAGGTAAGGGTTATTTAATTTATATGCTTATGTGCTAAATAAATTTGGCTAAGATACTTGTATATCAAGTGGCTGAATTATTGATGAATTTAACAAGCATGTAAATTGAGTATTGATGGCTATTAAGAAGCTTATATGATTGGGTTTGGTAGGAAACCAAACTATGAAGTGCATATGAAGTGTATAAGTGCATATTTGTAAACTTCAATGTATAGGCAACATGGACCTTAGTATGGTCTAATTTATGGAGGGTATGATGGTTTGAGAACCTAAGATACCTAAGGTCACCATGATGGGCCAAGGCTTAGGTGAACCTAAGAGGGGGAGGTGTCCTCAACCACTCACAAAATCTTGGAATGCTAGCACTAACACATGCATTTAAATAAGCAAATAGTTCACTCCTGTACATAAAATAAGGGATTTTAGCAAATACTAAGAAGCTTTCAAAGCAGTATTTGTATGAACATGTTGGACTTGTCAAATGTAGGACAAATGGGTAAAGGAATTGTAGGAATTAGCTACTCCCATGATTATTGGCCAATAATACGAATTCCTAGCACTACGATTTGAGCTCAAGTGCTCTAAGCATATATTGACATCCTTGTAGATATTATGCATGGTCCTATAAGATTATTTTTCATGCAAGATATAACCCTTACTGGGAACCTCTGGTTCTCACACCCCTTACATGTTTTATGTGCAGATACTAGTATATCTAGGGCTAACGACCAATAGAAGGAAAATTTGTTAGTATTTTGAGACCAGAGGTAAGAAGTAGGAGATACCTGAACACTGTAATGATCTTTTTTAGCAGTGTAACTTAGGTGGGATTGGATCCCAATATTCTCAGTGTGTAGCATATGTATAACACTTTTGTGTATGATGTATATATGTGTGTTGAAGCTATGCCTCTGGTAAATGCTATGGAACTAGTCGTTGTATTCCTTAGTAGCTTATATGGATTCACAATGCATAATAGTATGTTTTATATAAATGCATGTTTGAAGTGCTGGCCAGCTGAATCGATTATATATTATTTTTATGGTCATTGACCTACAGTCATAGTAAGGTATAGTATAAAATAGTATTGCATTAACGATTTAATCAATTAGTATGCCCACTAGGGACAAATTTACATAGGCCTAACACTGAATGAGTGTAAGGTTCCTGGGGTCCTATATAACTAAAATGGGATTAAGGTTCAAGGCCTATGACACCATGCTTTCATAAAAACCAATTAGCCACTAAAAAATATTGGTTCCAAATATAATGAATATCTCTAAATCAAAATGTAATTCGAAGCTATCGAAGCTAGCATAGGCAATTATTTCTATAAGATTAGAAAATCCACTGAGTAAATCTAAAACATAATCAAGTGTAATACGGCTCAATATAAATGAGACTATATCAAATGTGGATACAAAATCATTTTTTACATATATTTCAAATTAGGCAAAACGTCAAAAAATTATTGTTCCTGTACCGTAAAAATATTAGAAATTCACAAATAATAAACTATAAAAATTAAAAAAAATTGAATTCACCGATGACACAAAAATAGACAATTTTGTAACATAAAATTAGTAGATATTAGAGAGTGAAAGAGGTAAGAAATAAGAAAAATATCACATATATATCAAGAGTAATTGGGATGAGTCATAGGTCTACCTACTCTCTTTTAGACGTTTCATACTATACCGGTGTAGCGACCTCAGTCACACCGCCCTCAGGATAAAACAGCCCAACCGTCTTATTGTGACTTTACATACACATGCATTATTATGAAGTAAAGCTCCACATATACCTTTCTTTACCTAATATAATTTGGAGATATATAGAAAACATAATTTTTATAAAACAATCTAAAAAATTGGAGAGTTGGAGACGCCAAGAATGTGTATATGAAATGAAGATAAAACAAGCATATATATATACAGCCATGTTTAAGAGCCATAATCACATCATAAAACTTCTAGCTATTTAGACTCTTAATTTCTACATTTATATGCTTTAAAAGTAAGTAAATGAGAGTTAAAATGCACTAATGAGACAAATAGCTAGTGTTTTAAAAATATTTAATATTAATAAGTATTATTATTATTTATTGAAATAAAATCTCCAAGACTAGTGAGTGGTTGTAGTAGAAAGAATTACTAAAGAAGTGTATACTTTTGTGGTTTATAGTAGGGAATAAAACTCTCAAGTGGTGAACTTGAGAAGATGAGTAGGCTTTCAATAAAAGAGACTGAACCTCTATAAGAATTCTCTTGTACAATCTTCTCTCCCTTTACTCACTTGATCATTGCTTGGTGATTTATGCTTCTTACCTTGGTTGAACTTATTTGATTTTAAAAAAACTTCAAAGCTAGCTTTCAAAGGAAAATTTAAGTTCATTGTGATAGTCATTTTCTAGTTAGAATAAGTTTAATTTTTGCTTCTTGAATTATGTTTTAGTTTAAGGGTTTAAGAACCCATTTTTTGTATGTTTTGGAACTCAACCAATTCACCCCATCTTGGTTGCACTTGGGACAATGGTTACTAAAGCCATTTCTAAGTATTATACATAGTATTACATCATAGATCAAAATCTAGGATGTAATCTCCCAGTTGTGCATTTTTTAATATACAAGTGCTTTTACAAATGTCTTCCGCACCTTTTTGCTTTTCTAACATGTTGACCAATTTTTTTATTTTAATCTCAAACTTTGGGCTTAGGTCATCATTTTTTGCTACTTTAAATGGTCATTTGGTAATTGTGAGGCATAACTAGAAAAATAGGAAGTAAAAGTAGTTAGAGCAAGAAGAAAAACTTAAGGATAAATAATGCTAGGTAGATGAGTAATTTGTAACACAAATTTCCACATTTTTATTACAACTTTGGTGTGGTTATAAGAATTATAATTTTTCCTCTTATCTCGCATGAACTTTTGAATCACCTCAATTGGACAATGGAGGAGAAAATTCTGCTTAAAATACTAAAAGGTGTCAAAGCTAACAAATAGTGTTATCACAGTGCTATATATGGCATTATAATTCGACGATGTATTTGGCAATGCCAGTTTCTACAAAATTTGGTGTAGTAGTGCTAAGGCCGGCGGCAATGCAATGCTTAAGGCTTGTCATTAGAACCTTAAGCACTTGAAAAAAAGTATCTCATTTTCTTTTGATCCTAATCTTAACTTCCAATTGGAAACCTATCCTACTCCATATATCCTAAATCTAGACTAATTTATCACACATCTTTTTATACCATCTCTTAATTATAGTCGTTTCTCCCTATAATTCTTTACGTTCAATATCAACGAGGAAGGATTATGGAGCTTGAATGGTGATAGCTCATGGAATGTAAAGGCCAATAAAACATGTAAGTCACTTTTAAAGCTCAATTTTTTGGGTTCTATCTTTTCTACTTGTACTTTTATTATGATTTGGTAGGATTTTCATAGAAAATTTGTTTGCATGTATTATGTAGAGTAGATTTTATCTACTTCCTATAATGTAGCTACTTTGATTTTGATTTAGGTCCAATTCTTTTAGATTTAATGTAGTTTGATAAAAACATGTTTTTCATCCTAGGTTGGCTTGTATGCATTATGCGCATGTGAGCAATTTCAAGGAAATCCAAAAAAACCTATTATCTTACAAATCACCCTACCCTACCCTTACTCCCAAGCTATTAATCCCAATAGGAGATTTGTTTGATTGGGATTCTTACAAACTTAGTGTTCACTGTTCGAACTATCTGACAATCACCACCAATCAAGAAAGTAGATATACTTTGTGTGGACTCTCATCATTTAGGCATTCATTATTTGGCTGTCTAATCGTCGAGCACTGTTTGGCTACGGAGAAAGGTGATGCAGGATAACACTATTCGAATAGTGGATTAATCCCTACCATTAACATCATTTCACAAATCCTACCCCTTACCAACTTATAAATCAACATACGAGCTCCACCTTTGTTCTATCTTTGTCTCGGCATGCCAAAGTTGACTTCATGCATCTAAACTAGTTGCTTTATCTAATTGTGTAATTAGATCAGATTCAGGCTAAATAGTCACTATACACATTCCACAGCTCCAGTTCATTACCATGACTAGGTGGTCAAATCCATATTGAGCTAAACAAAGGTCATTTTATGGAATGAGTGGTTAAGGATATATGATTTCAAATGATAAAAAGTTGGGGAAAGCTGGCCATGTAATTAAATTGAACTTCAAGGGAGGCTAAAGTTAGAAAGGTTGGACCCCACATCTTATCTCATATAGATAAAGCAAAAATACACTAACTTGTTCAAGTTAATCTTATTGAACGGGCTGTTAGATAATTTAAATTTGATTGATGTAATATTCACTCAAATCTCTCTTGATGCTTATTTTTCCTTTCTTTTTCTTTCATGGATGGTTTGTTGATTAATGTTCACAATTAACAAACATGAAAGAGCATGATTAAGTTGGATCTAGATTCCAAACAGAGGAGTATGAGTTAATGGATTAGTTGAGAGACAACCCAAGGTTCCTGGGTGTGATTAAAAGGAATTAATACCAAAAGCAAATCTATGCAATTAAAGTGATAGTTTAATTGGTTGTTTAAATAGAGGAATAAGCTTTTGCTTGAAAGAGTAAGGTTCCACTATAACATTTCCTACACCAACACGTAGAGAGTCTTAGGGTTTAATGTACTTATAAGTTAATTAATTAGAATGAGTGTTCAATTGATTTGCTTAAAAGGGTAAGAGAGCCTTAGTTTAAAAGTAAAGTTCCAATATAAAATTCGGGTTAGTACACTAGGCTAGTTCATTACATTAATTTTAATACATTATTATATATTATTTTTATATGAAGTGATTCTTTGCTAAATTATCAATTTATTGAAACTTTATAAATTAATAAGTCTAAAAAGCATATAATATTTTTGTGGGAAGTAAATATTTTTCATTAATTTTTTCTTTTCTAGGCTGGTTGAGTTAAAAATAATAAAAATACTTAATTTTTACAAAAAAATCTTAAAATTTCCTTTTAGACTTCTTAAATTATAAAGTTACAATAAATTGATAATTTGGAAAAAAAATACAATCACTTATTATGAGAATAATATACAATAATACATTAAAATAATGCAATTAGTTCAATTCATTACATTTCTTGTTTTGCTTTATATTCAAGTTGGTTGGCTTAACTAGAATACAACTCAAAGCCTTGTAATTGAACATTCTTTACGCATTTAATCCCTTTGGGATCAACCCCTCCCTCATCACATATACTCATGACAACAATATGCTTGTGTGCACACATGAGGGTTTAAGGCCTTATTCCACAACATTTTCCAACCCTTAAATTGTATCATAAGGATTAGAATATTCAATATAGTTAATATATAGTCATGATTAATCAATTACAACCTTATTAATACATGTAAAACCATACAACAATGAGCAAACACCCCCACTAAGGATTATTGGCTTTTATAGTGCCCTATTCTACACATAATTAAGAGGTGACAACTCCATAGATTTCTCAGCAAATGTTCTTAACTTGCATTAAATGTTTGGACATACAGATAAGTATTCATATATGCATTCATAAATGGTGAGCTCAAGTGAGTTAAAGGTCAGTTAAGTTTAGTTTTAATCAATTAATTTAGAAATTTTTGAGTTATGGGTTATGTTGTCAGTCAACATGCAAGTTAAATAAAATGATAATAGAGGAAAAAACATGGGCATTTTCCTATCATGTGACGCGACTCAACTTAGAATTCAAAATTTTTTGAATTAATTGATTATTTAATTAGTTAAAATATAAACATGGCAAACCCTAACAAAATAGTTGCAATAAATATGAAATATTGGACCTATTATGTTTATTAGAGGATTGACTAAAATAAGGTAATGTTGACTCACAAATAACTTTTGAGAGTGAATAAAAAAAAGTGTTAAACAAGACAAATGAGCGAACTAGTGTTATACAAGATAAAGGAGTGAGCCAGTATTATACAAGATAAATGAGTGAATCTATAAAGTAAAAAAACAATCACGTATATTAGGTATTGAGTTCTTCAATATCTTTGAAGCTAAGATAAGCACAACATAAAAAGCCATATTCAACATGTATTAGCTAAGTTAGTCTAAGCTTGAATCAAACTCATTATATATTAGGTATTTATTACATGATCTATTGATTGATGGATGTTGGGAATTTTAAACCCTAACAGCAAGTGCATGAAGGACATTGAAGTTAAGTGAGAAAGAGTATCGTTTCCATGAGGATTGATTGAATTACTTGTCAAATACCATAATTTTAGGCTAACTTTTGCTAAGTAATCAAAGTTGAATGAGGATTTATGCAAGACAAACAAGTAACTAAACTAGCTAAATGAAATACTACTAACCTAGAATACAAGAATGCAAAGTAAATTTGTGGATTTTATAAACTTACTAAAGTACGCTTTCTATGGGTTCACTAATTGTCTTGATTAAGTGGTGAATTCAAGTAAGTGAGTTAGTTTTTAATATTTGTTGGTAAAGTTACTTAATTAAATTTTTACTTTTCCAAGTGAAAGAGTTTACCTTTCCAACCTAAACTTAATAAACATCTCCATTTAATTACAAGCTTAGGAAGAAGCATTAGAGCTCAATTTACCTTTATCGAATGATTTAGACTAATTTCCCAACAAACCTATAGCCATTAAACTCTCCTTCTAAGTCTAATAACTTATAATCTTTTCCAAAAGTTTAAAAGCAATTTATGGTGCAACCAATTGTTGGCATTAATTAGCTAATGCAATAATAAGCTCAAGAGAAGAATAAACAAGCATTTGATAGAAAACTAACATCACATAACCATAAATTCATCTAACATAACCAATCTTAGTAGCTACATCCATAAAAAGTGCTAAGGAAGATTACTTCATAACTAAACTAAACATTACCATGGAAATGAAATAAAAAGCATTCATGTTCAATACAAAGAGAATGAAGGAAAGAAGAAACCCAAAGCCTATAGATACCCAAGTCCTTAAGCTCGTATATGTCTTCAAGTGCTCAAAGTCTTCTTCAAGTAATGCCCAAAAGTGCTCTACAAGAGGGTAAAAGAAAAATGTAACATATGTGACAATGGAATCTTAGCTTAAGCTTGGAGGAAGAAGAGAGTATGTCCAAGTTCCAAAATTTTCTAAGAGATAAGCTTTCCCATCTTCACCAATCACCAAAAAGATAGAATCCCCTTACCAGTGGCAAGCCAAGGTTCAAAATAAGAGGTAAAGGACCACAAAACCCTGGCATAGAGGCTTTAGGGTGATAGAGGAGGTCATATGGGTGTTACAGCACTCAGAACATGATAAGCGCCAGCACTACAGCACCCAGGTTATGAAAACCAATTCCAGATTCTTTTTACTATGAGGCTGCAACACTACTTGGGGCCGCAGCCTCAATGAGCTATTTGTCCGATATTTTTGTTTTTCGTTATGCTTGCTTTTGATTTGATTTGGTGTTTCAATTCCCTTCTCCACCCTATAAAATGAAAGTCTAAAGTAAGAATTGGTAGAAAATGTAGTGTGATGATGTAGAAAAAAAAAAGGCTAAAAAATGTTAAAAAGTCAACAATTTTGACTAAACAATGTGACATATATCAATGGGTGCCTTATTACTTGATCGATACATCGCGATAAATCACAACTATTACATTCTATGACTTTTTCATTTTTCGTATATATTAGCTATAATCTATAAAGTTACATCCATGCTATATAACAATATTAATTAAAAACCTCACTAATGTAGATTTGTTTAATCATTTTATTAATTCCTTTGAATTAATGATAAACAAGGAATATGAGACTTGTAGCTAAAGAATATATAAGAAATGTAATATGAGACTTAAAACTAAATAATATATGCACAAATGAGCCAATGTGACTGTTAACTTATTGATATGATACTAACTATTTTTTTTAGCAAGTTAAACTTTTTTTAGTAGACTTATGTAGGATAAAGTAGAATATGAAAAAAAACTCTATAGTAATTCTTTTTTAAGAAGCACAATTTCTCTCACATTCTTTTAACCAACTTGAGCATCAAAAGTTTATTCAGAGCATTGTTTATGATTTTTTTTTTAAAAAAAGAATAAACATTATATTATATTATACACATATACACTAAATGCATAAGGCAATTCATTATTCATTGAATAGTGCATTAAAAATTATGTTTTATTGCATATGAGATCCTTCAAGTTTTGTGCAACAAACCTCTTCATCTCATAAGTTCAGGATAATTCACTTTCATCTCTACTATTGTAATAGATTATAATAGATTCTGATTAAAAAAAAACATGCTTTTTTTTTTTTGTTGTTTTTAGACACCATTGATACTCCTTACCTATATGAGCTTTTTACTTGATTCAACAGTGTTTTTCCTGTTTTCCCTTTATATATGCCAAACATTTAAGGATTATTCAATGTTTAATAAACAATGAATAAAATAGTGTCATTTTACTATATATATTCCTTTATCCCTTTTTCTCCATGCAACCACTTTCTTAGAAGTAATCATTACTTTATTTATTTTAGCATTTATCACTTTTTGACCAGGTGATCATTTTTTTAGGAACCTATATTGTTATTTTCCCTGTTTGAGCTATTTTGCATTTTTCTTTAGTTTAAAGTCATCTCAACCCTTGATTTATCAATTTTTCTCATTTGAAATGCTAAATACTATTTATTTATCATTTTCGTCTCCAAATTTTCTCATATTATTTTTATTTTCTAAAACAAAAATTTGTCATTATGGTTTGTCTGATTTTGGGCATAGTCTAGGCTATTCCTAAACTTTGTTTTGATTTTCAAGTTATTCTTATATTTCCTAAGATTATGGATCATTTTTCTGGCTGCAATATATAGGCTAAAAAAACCTAGTATATATACTAAATGCATAAGCTCATATAACTATTTATTGGATATTGCATCAAAAAGCTGCATTTTATTACAACTGAGCTCCTTCAGGTTTCATGCAACAAATCCCATCACTCCCTAAGTTTAAAATAATTTATTTTCATCCCTACTTTTGTAAGGGAATGTAATAGATTATGATTAAAAAAAGCTACATTTTTTGTATTTTTTGTCAACATTGATGCTGCTTATTTGATTGAGTTTTTTGCTTGATTCAACAGTATTTTTCTTCCTTTTCCCCCCCTTTATATATGCTAAACATAGATGAACTATTCCATTCTTGATAAAATAGTGAGTAAAATAGTTTCATTTTACCTTTTTTTTTTTGTGTTTTCCTTAGTCTGTTTTTTTTCCCCTTCATGCAATTCCTTTACTAAGAGGCAATTTCTTTGTTTTTGTTAGCATTGATAATTTTTTTGATCAAGTAATCAACTTAGGGCCCTATATTATTATTTTTTGTGTTTGGGTTGTTTTATATTTTTCTTTGATTTAAATCCATCTCAGCCTCTAATTTATTAATTTTTTTCATTTGAAAGACTAAATGCTATTTATTTGTCATTTTGGTCTCCAAACATTCCCATATTATTTCTATTTTCTAAAACAAAATTTTGTCACTATGGTTTGTTTCATTTTAGGCATGGTCTAGGCTGTTCCCAAACTTTATTTTGACTTTTAAGTAATTCCTATATTTTCTAGAGTTATGAATCTTTTTCCTTACTACAATGTGTTGGCCAAAAACCTAGTTTTATCCACCTTATCTCCGTATAAGCTCCATTCAGAGGTCAAATCTTATGAGCCAACAACAACCTTCTATATAAGTTGTTTTTATACTTTTCTTTTATTTTGTAACTATTATAGGTAATTATGTTCCTTTATGGTACTCAAGCTTGATAGCTTAATCACAACCCCACAACAAGATTCATTTCTCCTACTATGGACAAAAGTCACTGTGTAACTTGTACCAAAAGTCCAAAATCTTTAATTCTCATGACAAATTGGTCATCAACCTTCATTTCATTATATATTGATCCCAAACCTTTATAATTCATTGTAGATTGGTCTTTAGCCTTAAAAAATTGAATTGGCACAAAACCTTATTTATGGAGAGCTAAAATTGATAATTTAAATTGTCTATTAATTATAAAAAATTATGATACAAATTAAATTTATGGAAAGACAACTATAAAATAGTTTTAATTTTAACTCTCACGCAACCATATAATATCAACTTTTTAAATTCTAATTTAAAATGTATGCTAAATATCTTCCTATAAATTCAACATGTATCGTAATTTTTTGAGAGTTAATGAACCATTTAAACGTTTTTACTCTCTGTAAATTTGGTTTCTGTGCCATTTAGTCTTGACTAAGGCTAGGACTAAGATGCAACGAATTATAAAAGTTTGGGACCAACATGCAATAAAATGAAGGATGATGACCAATTTGCAATAGGAACTAAACCTTTGGGACCTTTGGTGCAATTACCCAAAAATCAAAATTTGCATAACTTTTTAAAAGAAATATTTTTAATTTTTTAAGCCTAGTAAGAAAAATAGTTCATAGGAATTATTACCTTCATCACATAAAGGATGAATTTTTTTTTTTTTGCATATAGAGATTAAGATATATGTAGCTTACTATATATTTTTTTCAATTTTACCCATAAAACTAAAACTTTAAAAAGTTTCTTTTTTAGGTTTTGTACAATGAGAGTTTAAATGATAATTTAAAAAAGGTAAATGGGGATAATAATGTAAAATGAATATTGAAAACTTTTAAAAAATAGAAATATTTTGATCTTTTTAGGATAGCAAAAAAAAAAAAAATGCATATATTTCATCATTTTTAGGATAAAAGAGTATTTTTTTAAAAAAAAATATACGCCCACTGTCTTGAGTTGTTTGCTTAATTTTAGTTTTTTTTTACTTAACTTTGAATTAAATTTATTTATATTATTAATTGATAAAAACTTAAAAAATTATGTCTTGTAGTTTTGAAATATAGTTTTTTTAAAATTAATAAATAAAAATATAGATATATTCAAGTCAAACTAAAATGGAGTAAAAAAACTGTGATGGATGTAGTATTGGGCACTTTTTTTGGTGCATGCGCAATTGCGTTAACGCATTAAATCACACTAGTTGGGGTCCAAAATGAAAGTTGCCTATTAAGCACTTGAATTTAAACATAAACCTTCCGTTATTTAAGCTTCATCCATGGTCAAAAGCAAACACTTTTTCTCTTACAACAGTAATTAATAGCCAGATATTAGAAGATGTGTTGATGAATCTTTCTGTGCCCCCAGCACCTTTCCATGCCACTGCCTTCGAACGCCACCCTGCAACACCCCGACAAGATCTGTACTTTGCCAATTCCACCTCTATCCTAACTTGCTTGTCCTCAGCCAAATCTGTCTCTGTACTCGGCAAAACCCTAGGTGGGTTGGATCCACTCATAATTCTCGAAAAAATCCTCAACAATATACATCTTCTTCCCTATAAAGGTTGAGCCATTTTATTGCATCTAATTTGGTTTTAGGTTTTTTTTTAACTTGGCTAGATCAATGGAAAAAGAAATTGGGTTTTCATTGGGTGTGCATCCGTTAATTTTATGGTGTTGTGATCCTGTTTGATTGACCTGATCAGAGTCAAAACCATGGAAGGCTTTGTTATTCCTTTTGCTGAAGTGTAGATGTCAAGCTATCTTGACCGATTTGGACGAACTTTTGAGTGAACTCAACTTTGATTTCTTTTAGGGTGATAGTTTGATCTCAGTTGTTGTTTCCTTGCTAATTCTAACATTTTTACAATTCTCTTTGTCAAGATTCGTCCATACAATGAGGAGTCAAGGTACTATAAGTTAATAGTAATAAACTCTAACTTCATGGCTGGTTTCATGTAAAAGACTAACGGCTCATGTGTGACTTAGCAATAGACCCAACCTAGGCACTAAAAACGTTTTAACATTCTCCTCTTAATTCTAAATGAACCTGCAATAAGTGATACTATTATGGCAGTAGAGTATTAACTTGTATTGATTTATAAAAAAAATGAAAATAGGCGATAAAGACTAAAAGATAAGATCAAGGAACAAAAGGGGATGAACGAGGCAAGGGTGCTTGTCACCTGCCAGTCACGTGATGTAAAGGTGCCCGGCGAAATGCCCGTTGCTTTATTTGATTTCCAACAGAGAGAGCCGTCTCCGACAATTTGATTTTCAATTTGCATTCAGCCTCCCGCTCACTCCCACGGCTGTCTTCCCCCATCAGACCAGCCCCAGTCCCCAGGCGACCTCTCTACTGGCCTCTCCCAATCGCCTAATCCCTACGCTTCCTTCGTACTTACCTTCCCTACTTCCTCTCCAATTTGTTCGCTCCTTCGCTTTCTCTTCGTCAATCAGCCGCCCGATCTGGCTTTCGTCCCCAAGCTCATGCTCCACCAAGCATAACCAGCGGACATGAACCAGTACCACATTTACGAGGCGATTGGACGCGGAAAATACTCGGTATTTTCATGTTTCTGAATCTTCAACTTTTTCTTTGCTTCAATTTCACTTCGTTTTACTCGATCCGTTCAAACTTACTGGTAAATCTTACTTTTCACTTTCTGTTTGGGCTTTCGAGTTTAGACAGTATATAAAGGAAGGAAGAAGAAAACTATTGAATATTTCGCTATCAAGAGCGTCGACAAGTCGCAGAAGAGCAAGGTTCTTCAAGAAGTAAGATCCTGATGTTCAATTTCTCTGATGATTGAGGCGAATCTTATGGATTTGAGGTTTCTTTTTAAGTCATTGGGAGATTAATTTAGGAAATTGAGGAGGAATTTTCGCGATTCAAAAAAAGCAGTTGGATGCAAAGCGCTTGAATGGCAATGAACCGTCTTAGTTTAGAGCTTTTAGACAATAGTATTTGATGAGGTTTTTAAAAAAGTAAGCGGTTTTTATGGAAAAGGCAATGATCTCTTCCCACAACTTTCTTTAAACTAGTTTGAATTCCGTTCCTTGACAATAAATCTCATCCATATTAGCCAACTCTTTTGCAAGCGATTTATGTGAAGGACCCATTCGTTTTGGATGCAGGTTAGGATTCTTCACTCTCTGGATCACCCAAATGTACTGCGGTTCAATTCATGGTAAGCTTTTTTTGTTTCTTACTTGCACGAGAAAAAGAGGTTTATGTTACCTCAAACGAAATGTTCCCCCATATGAAGTTTCAGCAACCCAGTCATAGTCATTTCTCTTGGTCATTTTTGTTTTCTCATCAACAGGTATGAAACTTCAGCCCATTTGTGGTTGGTTTTAGAATATTGTGTCGGCGGTGATTTGAAGAACTTGTTACAGCAGGTGTGTGCTTATTTACCTTCTGTTTTTCTTGTGTTTAATTTGAGTGTTAATTTTTGCTCAATATTTTGAGAAAGCTTTATTGTTTGGATAACTTCCAGGATGCTCGGCTGCCTGAGGAGTCAATCCATGATTTTGCCTATGATCTCGTTAAGGCCTTCCAGTAAGAAATGATCAAGACACATCTATTATCCCTTTCTTTTTTGTCAGGCTTGGCTGTTTTGGATTCCTGTGCACTTATGACGCACCCTCATTTTTTAGCACGTTCATATGTAGTACAGTGTCACACTTTATAGAGTCAATTCAAATTGTTGATAATGTCCCCTTCTTCAGGTTTCTACATTCAAAGGGAATCATTTATGGAGATCTTAAACCATCAAATATCCTACTGGACGATTGTGGGCACATAAAGGTTCTCTTGTATTTTAGCTATAAAATCAGTAGAGTTGAAATCATTAAATTTTTTAATGAAGCATTCTAATGGTATCTTGTTCAATGCAGCTATGCGACTTTGCTTTGGCAAGAAAATTAAGTGATATAACAAACACAACATCCACAGTAAGTTCTCACTCTACAAATTCCTAAATTCTTCAAAACCGGACTTGTTTAGATCAGTTTGTCATCAAAGTCTGGAACTACCAAACTTTACTCTCTGGTATTTTCTTATGTTTGTGCTGTCGGCCCTAACACAGGTGCCACAGGCAAAACGCGGCACACCATTTTATATGGCTCCTGAGCTCTTTGAGGATGGAGGAGTCCATTCATTTGCATCTGATTTTTGGGCACTAGGTTGCGTGCTATATGAGTGTTACACAGGACGGCCACCTTTTATTGGAAGAGAATTCACTCAGCTTGTAAAGTCAATCCTTTCAGATCCTACTCCGCCTCTCCCAGGAAATGCAAGTCACTCCTTTGTCCATTTGATCAATTCTCTTTTGGTGAAAGACCCAGCTCAAAGGATACAGTGGCCTGAGCTTTGTGGGCATGCATTCTGGAGAACCAAACTTACAATGGTAGCATTACCTCCTCAGCCTGCTTTTGAAAATTTGATGGAGGTACATGCCAAGCCATGTCTCTCAGAAAGGAATGGAGACAGGTCTTCCCTAAGCAAGACTCCTCCTAAATATCAGGAAAGAGGTTCAAAAGGAACTCCAAAACATGACGAAAATTCATTCACAGGCTCAAGAGGTTGTGAAACACCTGTCAGGGGTACACTGACTGGCCATAAAACCCAAGCAAAGGTTTCTGGAAGAGGGGAGGACAAACAAAAAGGTCCTGCCAGTGCTACTAAGCGTGTGAACATCCTAAGATTATCCAGAATAGCAAAAACAAACTTGCAAAAGGAGAATGAGAAGGAAAATTACCGGAGACCCTTGCCCAATGGTGCTGAAAATGATGCAGAAGTTAAAATTGAAAACACTGACATGGAACTCGATTTTGATGAGAACAATGAAGATGAGACACATGATGAAGAGGGATCAGATACCCCAAACTGTGCAAGGGAAGATAATCAATCGACTAAAAGCCAGCATCAAATAAAAGAGGAAGAGATGACAGATGCTACTCCCAGTTCTGACAACACTCGAGATATCAATAATGATTCAGACTCATCTTCAAACAATGTTGAAGTGTCTGCCACACCTCCTCCTAGTGCTAGCTCCTTCAGAGCTCAGAGAACTAAAGAAGGTTCTGCAGCTGCCCCGGAAATTGATTGTTTGAAATCATGCAATAATATTTCAGATGTTCTCTGGCATCCGTCTGACCTTTCTGTAAGGCCTGTGATGCCTAGCAGAAAAGCTGATAGAGCATCAGATATAATGCCCTCACTTCCTTTTGAGGCACTTCAGGCACCAGATTTTGTTAAGTTGCCAAAGGAGCAACTAGATATCATCAGTAACAGAATCATTGGAATATTAAATGGGAATACTGGTGTAGGGGAGAAGCAGAATGTTATTAGATACCTTGAGAAGTTGAGCAATAATCCAGATGCTGCAAATGCCTTGACCAGTGGACCAATAATGCTCACACTGGTCAAAATGCTTAGGCAGTCGAAGGCTTCAGCTCTGCGTGTTCAACTTGCCTCACTGATTGGCTTATTAATTCGACATTCTACTTTTATTGAAGATGAGTTGGCACATTCTGGAATTTTAGGTGCATTGACTGATGGTCTTCGAGACAAGCAGGAAAAGGTGAGGAGATTTTCTGTGGCTGCTTTGGGTGAGTTGCTGTTCTATATATCTACACAAAGTGAGCAAATGAAGGATAACAATCCTCCTGAATCTCCATCTAAAGAAAGCAGATCAACTGGCTGGCAGGTGTGCTTCCTACTACCAGATAATACCATATATTTTATTATATGAAGAGGCTGTTCTCCCCTACTATTTTTTATGGTTTAAGACTTTGTATCTCTGCAAATATTTAACCTGAAAAACATCCAGTTCCTCCTAAATCAGATTGCATTTGTTTTTACATGATGCGCAGGTCCCAAATTCATTGATTTCCTTAGTGTCATCAATATTAAGGAAAGGAGAGGATGACATGACACAACTTTATGCACTTAGGACAATTGAAAACATTTGCAGTCAGGGAGGATATTGGACGTCTCGCTTCACCAGCCAGGACGTCATTAGCAACCTCTGCTACATTTATCGAGCTTCTGGGAAGCAGGAAAACATGCGGCTAACTGCAGGGTCATGTTTAGTTCGCCTGGCTCGTTTTAATCCCCCCAGCATACACCCTATTATTGACAAACTTTCAGTGAAGGACATTGCATCTGCCTTTGTCAGGGGAGGTCCTCGTGAGCAGCAAATTAGTTTAAACCTCCTAAACATGGCCATGCTTGGAAGTCACATGTTCACAAATTTTGGGCGCTACCTTCTATCCTTGGCGGAAGACAAGAATCTGGTATCTTCAATTGTGTCTCTTATTGATCAAGGAACTGAAATTTTGAGGGGTAAGGCTCTTTTGTTTGTGGCTCTTCTTTGCAAGAATGGTAAGAGGTGGCTGCCACACTTCTTTTGCAATGCAAGATTACTCTCCTCTGTGGACAGGTTGGCAAAAGAGAAGGATAGCTACTTGCAAATGTGTCTGGATTCGTTCGTGCATGTTGTCACATCTACAGTACCGGCGTTACTTGATAATATAACTGGAGATATTCAGCAAATGGTGGGAGGAAGACGCCACGGACAGATCTCTGCCCTTAACAGTCGAGTTACTCCAAGGAGCAGTGTTCACTTGTTTCCTGTTGTTCTTCATCTTCTTGGGAGCTGGGCTTTCAGAAGGAAAGTGGCTAACAATCAGGTCTTGCAGCAGTTGGCAAATCTCCTCCAAGTTGCGGAGACACCATTTCAGGTTAGTGGGTTCAGCAAAGGTCTGATTAATCTGCTATTTTACTTTTACAATTTCCATCTGTTATCATAAAATCCATTTTTAATTTTATAACAATTGTTCAACTTTCAGTGAAAAGGAAGAAAAGTTAAAACTATCCTATTGATGATTTGATATATTGTGAATGGTAAAGAATCAAATATGAATTATTTGCCTCATAATAATCTGTCTTTTCCAGCAGTTCCAATGGTCTCTGTTTATGGTAATAATGTACTGGTTATAACACAAAGCTCATGTTCTCCGTCATCTTTTGGCTGGACCAGCCACCAGTTGAATATGTGGCCCATCCTTTCAGATAACCAAAATTTTGAACAATTTGTTCCCGGATTTTGTTTGGACTTTTGTATAAATAAACAGATGATTACCTCTTGGTGTAATATACTTCATATTTCATCTAACAGGGCAGGGATGACTTTCAAATAACACTTCTACGGATTCTGGAGTCCATTGCTGAGGAGTCCTCTGTCCTTGTCCAGGGTGCTGACATCTTTATTGGACGAATACTACCTAGCCTGGCCATTCTTTACAAAGGCAACAAAGATGGCAATGCAAGGTTTCTGTGCCTGAAAATTCTTTTTGATGCAATGGTAACATTCTTAGATGAACCCTCTGTAAATGAAACAAGGTCAGAGGACTTGGAAATGATATCCAATTCTAATTTCCTTCCTCTCTATCCCACCTTGATTGAAGATGAAGATCTCATCCCAATATATGCGCAGAAGCTTCTAGTGATGCTAATTGAATTTGGTTATATCAGAATTGCTGACATTCTAGATCTGAAGATGGTCTCAAAGTGCTTTGAATTTCTGCTTGGTGATTTATCAACTGCTAATGTAAACAATGTAAAGCTGTGCATGGCACTGGCTTCTGCTCCTGAAATGGATCCCAAGTTACTTTCTCAGCTGAAAGTAGTTAGGAAGATAGGAAATCTGTTGGAGTTTATATATGCAAAGGATATGGCTGATTACCTGGAGCCGACTCTAGGCCTATGTAGGGCATTGCTTCTACGATCTATAAGCTGTAGAAAAGGATTCATCTACACAAAAGAGCCAGCACTCTTGAGTGATAGTTCTTCTGAGCCTAGCAATGCAGATGCAGTCAACCAGCAGCTGAGCATCCGAGACATAACAGATTTTGGCAGCAATGTAGGTGTCTTGCTGGAGTTGATACGGTCATCTGAAGAAAATATTGCAGATACAGCTTCAGAGTGCGTCGTGCTGTTGTTCAGGGCTGCCCCAAGGGAAGCTACTACTGGGTTTTTAACTAATCTTCACAAGGTGGTCAGAATACTCGAGTCTTGGCATAAGGGCATGTCTCACTTGCACTTGCAGTGTCTTCTGCATGCCCTTGGTTATTCCTGCAGGCATTATTTGTCACAGGCAATGATTCTATCCATATCTATAGTTGATGTCACAAGAATTGAAGCTATTGTTTCTGACCTGAAAAGCTCACAAATCCCCACATTAGCCACCATTGCTTCTCTTGTGATCTTGGAGTTGCAGCGGCTGCCTCGTTGCGTATGAAGTCCTTGAGGTTTTACTCCCGTTTCTTTTCTTATAGTTTTTCATTACGTTATAAATTATGGGATGAGTGACATTCTTTTCTTGCCGGGCACATAGAAATCAAATCCACGGAAGAGCATGGGGGTATAATCTGAAATGAGCTTATGGTTTGAGGTGAGTGCAGCTGTTTCTGTCCTATCTTGAACATGTATATATCCAACTCTTCCCCTGAAACTTTATTACTGTACTTTTGTCATTGGCATCTTCAGTGAAGTATTCTTTAGCTTGCTGCTCAAGAACATTTAGGTCAAATTTGTACTTTTGTCTCTCTCTCGCTCTGAGAACTGAGTTTCTCAAGTTCACGGTTTGCCTTCAGATCCGTGATTCCCGGGCACCTCACTGTTGTAATGGTGAGTTGTCCTCACTTGGCCTATTTGGATTGTGTAGCTTTGGATTTTCACCAAGGGTGGGTAATTTTACCGTTTGATCAGTAAAGTAATCATTCCTGCTTTTGCGTGCAATGCATCCTTAGTAATTTCATCTTCAAATTTTGAAAGCCAAAAAGATTTCGATTTCACTTCATAGAGATTAGAGATAACAATTCAACGTTTATTAATAATTTCGATCGACTTTGCTGTGGAGAGGACACCGCCTTTGGGCATTAGCCTTTCTCCGTTGCACCTTTTACCCCACCAATACTTCCCCTGGGGGAAAGAAAACATGCGACTGTTTGATGAAGCAGAACGCGATCAATGGAATCCAATCTGCTAACCAGCGGATAAAAAGCACAATTGGTCCCTGACCTTTAAATGTCGTTACAAATTGGTCTTGAACGTCTATTTGTTACAAATATATCCCAAACATTAACTTATAATTTATTACATATTGATCTATAACCCTAACTAGGCACATAAACCTAATTTATAGAGAGAAAAAAATAATATTTAAATTATTTTTAAATTGTTAGAAAATTATGTTTTTAGAAAAAAATAATTGTGACACTCTGAAACTCTATATTCAATATTTTCTTTAGATAACCGTATCAACTTGAAAAGATGCCTACGTTGTTGCCAAACTTTGTTATGTCTCTGATGCTCAGCCCTTGGTCAACTACATATGCATGGCGAGGCTTAGAAGAACTGTCACTCAGGAGTGCTAGCTCTTTTGGGTAGATGAATCCTTTCTATAGCTTATAGATCCTAGAAGCAATGCCCTACATAGGCCTAGAGTTGGCTCTAGGTAATTCGCCATATCCTTTGCATATATAAACTCCAAAAGATTTCCTCTCTTCCTAACTACTTTCAACTGAGAAAGTTACTTGGGATCCATTTTAGGAGAAGAAGCCAGTGCCACACACAGCTTTACATTGTTTACGTCAACAGTTGATAAATCATCTAGCAAAAATTCAAAGCACTTAGAGACCATCTTCAGATCTAGATTGCCAGCAATTTTGAAATAACCAAATTCAATTAGCATCACTAGAAGCTTCTGCGCATATATTGGGATGAGATCTTCATCTTCAATCAAGGCCCCAACTTTACCTTGATGGCATTAGTGCCAATGCCCTACTCTTTTGCTCTTTCCTTGTTACTGAAGAGCTTATGTTGTTTAAGCCTTTTTCAATGGCACATGGTAAAAGCAAAACCAGGAGGAGGAGTCTTTTTGAAAACAGACTTTAGGTTCAACACTTCGATATTTTTAGATAAAAAACATGAAAATTCACGTTAGCATAAATGAAACTGTAAAGTCAAACACTCTCTCATTGATCGCATTATAGTAGAAGCTTGAACACAAAAACTTAAGACAAACCCCAATTGAAAAACTGAAACACGAACTAACTGTGATGCCTCTTTTGCTTTGATATCCCTTGCGCTAGAAAACATTTAGCCTAGCTGGAAGAAAGTGAAATAAAACAGGGATTGGGAGTTTGCGACAAAAAAAGGGTTTGTATAGGAACAACGTTCTTCATTTGACAATGGGACTACATTTAAGCATCTTTCTTGGCAATGAGTTGCTTGGTAAGATCTACAGCATCCTGGACAATGGCGATGCTCTGAGCACCTTCTTGTTCCACACTGATTCCAAACTCCTCTTCAAGTCCCATCACAATTTCAACATGAATAGAAGGAAATGGGTATTATGAATAGGTACTAAAACTTCACGTATATACATAGCTTGGCTTGCTTGTAGCCTCACAAATGCATCACGAAAACAAGAAATAGTATAGCTCAGCTAAGAATTATAAATTGGTTTCTATGTTAGCCTAGGATTAGGGACCAGTATACATGAATCATAAATATTTAAAACCAAATTTAGAATGAAATGAAGGCTAAGGACCAAATTGCAATGACCATTAAAGGTTGGGACAATTAATGTTATTTACCAGCTAACAAACACAACCCACCAAGAACCCTACCATCTTTTGTCTCTTTGTCAACCCTGCCAACCTGTAATTTCCAATCATCGTCAAATACCTACTTGCCACGTAGCATAGACCCCACCAAATTCCCCTGCTGACACCTTTTCTTTAACTTTTAAAATAAAGGTGAGCATGATGCCTTGTACCTAAAGGCCAAAGGCTCACTGCTTCCCTCCACTTTAGCTTTCCAAGAGCAAAATAAAAATTTGCTCATCTGATGATCTCACTCAGATATATGTATATATGTTTGAACTCACATAAATCACAATTACATTATAGCATTGCACTCTCCAATAAATGTGCCATTGATTTCTTCATCATTGGGAATAATGGCTTCTGAAGTCTTCCTTTGTTCTTTTCTCGTGTTGCTTATCATTTCTTTGTTCTCGAGATCTGTCCTCTCTCAGTCTCTTCCTTCAGACCAGAACTCGGGCTTTCCCACCACCATCGCTGCTTCACCCTCTATCCTGCCAAGTCCCCAGCTGTCGCCGCCGTTCCAACAGCTGTCCCCGGACATTGCTCCGCTGCTGCCGGTGCCGACAGCCGGCTCCTCCATTCCGTCCAGCCCCAGCCCGCCGAATCCGGACTCCCTGTCCGCTCACGGACCAGCATCCGCGTTCGCGCCGCTCGAGTCTTGGCCAGTGTCGGGAGCACACACTAGAAGCTCAGTTGAGTGTCTAAAATTGTGGTTGGCTGCCTTTATTGCGGTTGTTTTTGTACCCTTTTGGGGGGTTACTTTTGTTAGGATGTAAATTTGCTAATAACCAATGTACCTTCCGTTAGGCTAAGGCTCAGTAATTGTTATAGGTTCTGATCAGATCAATCTATCTTTAATTGAATTGTTCATCTGCAGCTCCCAATTGACATAAACAATGCGTAATACTATTATTAGCTAGCAACTTTTATTATTTTATTTTTGTATTTATTTTTTTTCCTTCCTGTCGTAATAAAGGAGTTACTGTGAGTTGAGTTCTTTCAATAGGGAGATGATGACACCGAAGGATTTCTGAATTTTCACTTTGCTCTTCCCATTTTTATTTTTATGTTTTATTTTTTATTTTTTATTTTTATTTTGATTTATCTTTTTTTTTTTTTATCTTTTTTCTTAGGGGTAGAAATAATTTCATGTTGGTTAGAAGAAGGAAAGGCATCGGAATTGATTAGGGGTGTTGAAAGTGATGAGATGAGGAAGACAAGAGTCAAGACAGTAGTTATTTGGATCGGAAAACGCATGTGCAAGCACGAAGTGAGTTTCCTTTGTAGCGGTTGGTGCGATAGCAAATCGTGCACGTTACATAACGTATTAGTATCTGTTAGGTACATAATTAATAAAAGCCCATTGTTTGTCCCACTCAGCATCAATTTTTCTTTGATTGCTTCTGTTTTCCACCCTTTTGAATTTCGAAGTCCTGTACTTTACCTTGATGGAATTAGTGCCAGCGCCCTACTCTTTGGTCTTCCCTTGTTCATGAAAAGAGCTTGTATTGTTTTGTTAAGCCTTTTCCAATGGCACGTGGTAGAAATTAGAAACAGGAAGAGGATGCGTTTTGAAAACAGTTCAGGTTTAACACTTCAATGTTTTCGGATAAAAAACATGACAATTCGCGTTAGCAGAAATGAAACTGGATTCAGGCTAATATGATAGTCTAACACTCTCATTCATCACATTTGTATTATAAGCTCGAGCACAGGAACTGAAACACGAACTGACCAGCCTGACGCCTGTTTTGCTTTGGTATCTCTTGCGCCAGAAAACGTCAAGTCTAAAACACAGGTCTACTAGGGGCTACAGGAGAGGGCAAATTTCAGTTTAAAACCCAACTGGAAGAAAGTGAAATAAAACATAGATCGGGACCAAAAAAAGTTTCTTATAGGGACAAAGTTCTTCATTTGACAATGGGACTACTTTTAAGCATCCTTCTTGGCAATGAGTTGTTCGATAAGATCTGCAGCATCCTGAACAGTGGCGATGCTCTGGGCACTTTCTTCTTCTACACTGATTCCAAACTCCTCTTCAAGTCCCATCACAATCTCAACCTGAATAGAAGGAAACGGGTATCAGGTAAAAGCCACTAAAACTTCACATACATGTATAGCTTGGCTTGCTTGCAGCCTCACAGATGCATCACAAAAACAGGAAGAAGTCCAGCCCAGCTAAGAATTAAGAGTTCTTGTGTTGCTAATTTTATCATGGCCTGAGAATGAGCTAACCAGGCTATAGCTACCAGTAAGAGGGAGGATATTTGCATACTGTATCAAGAGAATCGGCTCCAAGTGCAGCAAATTTAGACTCCCCAGTGACTGCCGAATCATCAGGTAGTGCTAGCTGCTTCTTCACAATAGCGCACACCTTCTCTACTGTCTCAGGTTTTGCCTGCAAATGATCAAAATACTTCTGCCTAATATTCTGTTCGAGGTATCGAGGAAAAACAGATACAAAGTTATCAGCTAGCTTGGCTAGCACAATCTTTTAGTGTTAAAACCAAAGTCCTACTATTGGATCCCAACTTCACCACATAGGGGAGGAGGGTTAACTCCCATTGTGTGAACAAAAAAAGGAGGGAGGGTTGCTGATGTGGTTGAAGCTTAAATAGTAAGTTCATTTGTTATGAAAATATATGTACAAGTTTGATGGAAATTCATCAGTCAAAATTGTCATGATGTTGCCCCAGTGGCTAGAGTACCATAGACACGATTGAGAACCTATTCTATAGGTTGCAACAATAAATACCCCTCTGTTACACATAACAAGTTTAAAGAATGAAGAGCACAATAAGCTTGTTGGCATGGGTTTTTTATAAGGAGTTGCAATGACCATCAAGCCCCGTGGAACAGAGGAAATCACCATTTTGTTGAGAAAAACAACTAGTCAGACAACATACAGAATAAATTAGGGGTGAAACATACCGCACAAGAAATGTGGAAGCGTGCATATTTTGTTCTAAGAGATGGAAAGCTTTTTCTGTTGAGGAAAAGTGAAACTGAATTGAGACTGGATCTTCCACGGAGAGGCACCTGACATAACATAAGCATGCATGATGACCATATATAAATACAAGATGTTCAAGAAGCAAATTGCTTAGAAACTTGAAAACCAAACATTCTGGTGAGAATTAAGATTTTATATATTTGCATTTTAGTCAAGCCATAATCTGTGGGCCCATGAAAATCTGCATATCAAGTCCAAAGTATGTGTGAATTTAAAAAGCAGAGCAAATTTCAAATAGTGAACCATGATTAAAAAAATGGTATGTTCTTAAGCTGACTGATGTGTCATCAAACATGAAGCAAAAGGTGCAGCTTTGCTTGAGGAAACGAATTGTCGCTCAATGCAGAAAAAGGAAAGGAACAGTAGTTTGCTTTCAGATGGTCAGATAACAGAACACCATGACATTGACGTAGTTTTCCAGATTACATTAAGATCTAACACAGAATTGAGAATACATGGTCTAATGAGCTCCACTACCCAATCTACTTTAGTTTTGACTGAACATAAGCGGATTTAAACTGGGCTAATTAGATATTTGTGAATTTAATCATCACCCTCTCATCTCATGAATAGGACAATCTACCCTGCATCTAATACAAGCACTTAACTGGAACCTGTAAAAATCAACGGCTACACCAGTGCAGACAGCTAGACTTGTTTTACACTTTGAAGGGAAAAGTGCCATGCGATAATCAAAACTACGCCGGCAAAGGAAGACAGCTTAAAGAAAAAGGTTAAATCGCCTACGATCGGATTCAAGCCTTAGTTTTCCTTCAACAAAGAGTTGCGAAAAGAAACTAGAAAATCAATTCAAATTTCAAACCGTATCTACTAAATCAATCTAAAGAAAGCCTATGGTCAAACATAGACGACCAAAATACTGCTCGTAGCAAGGAAAAAGCGACTAAAAAAATCACGAATCGAACAGATCATTGCAGAGCCTCAGAATAATGCGAAATGAAAGAGACAGCAAATAATAGAAGACAGATCGCGGGAGCGAGAGTGAAGAAGAAGACAAACCTTGGTGTTCCTGAAAGAAACAGAAGCGAAGGTGGTGGAAGCTCCGGCGATGGAGGCCATCTGAAAGCTAATCGGCGAGGAAGAAGAAGGTGTTGGGGAGACCTGAGAGAGGCGGAGAGCACGAGCGTGTATGCGTCAGCTGCTTTGTGTGAGTGGGTTTCTGGGGTTTTATAGTTGCTTTCTTGTTTGCTAGTAGTTGCCTAGTTGTTTTTGTTGCCTTCTTTCTGCCTTTTGGAAAAAGCACAGAAAACCACTCAGGTTTACATTTCATGTCAAATAACCACTGATTTTCTTTCTTTCCAAAAAAACCCATTATTACAAAATGTCACTCTCGGTTAAAATCTAGATTAGAACCTTTACAAGTAGGCTTAAGTTGTGCTTAAACCACATCCACACTAAATCCTAATTTGACTCTAGTGACCATTGGCTTTCAAATGCCTCTGGCCACAAAGCTAGTACTATTGAAAAAGTCGTTAATTTTAGCCACTCTCAAATAGGGTTTATTAGATCAATCACCAGATTTGGCCTTTTTTTTTTTTCTTTTTTTTTTACCGTGACAGAAATTCCACCTATATCATCTTAATGTATTATTGACCTACTTTTTGATACATCAATTGTTTATTTAGTCACACTCAAGACATCAGTAGACATTAATTTGTTTGGCTAGAAAAAATGATTAGTGGCTAATTTGAGCCAGAATGCAAAAAATAGTGGGCTTTTTGTTTTCTTTTGGCGTCTTCCTGTCTTTCATTGTTTTCATCGAAAATGGCCTCCGTTTGGTAACCGGGCTTAACGTTTCTTTCATTTCAGGATTTCCTGATTCCGGTTATCTACACTCTGCTCCTGGTGATTCACCACCCTTTTCGTCCTATAGAAGTTTTTCATTTTTTTCCCCTTCGTTTCTGTACTAAGCACATATAATACATTATTATATTTAAAGATTTATATAGACTAAACTTTTTCTCTTTTAGATTTTTAGGATACTACGAGATTCATTTAAAAAAAAAAACATTATTCATGTTATCCACGAACTTTTCCAAATCAGGTAAAATCATTTGTGTTCATCCTTCACCTTTTCATGTTGTTCTAAACTGGTCCATAGCCTTCATTTTATCCTCTTAAAATCCTTAATGTGCTAAGTGTTGCCCTAGTCGTGGTTGTTCCATCACTTTCATGGTTAACATTAATAGAATTTCTAAGACAAATGTTAACTCTGGTCCATGCATTTTCTTCCTTTCACTAAAAGCACCACCAACTCAATTAATCACACAAATGCACCACCATCATCACTTTCCTTCTCAGATCTGATCACTTTTGTCGCCTCACCCGCTTTGGCACTCTCACAATCGCTTCCCAAAGCCTCAAGAAATCCGAATCAATCTATGATTCAACCCCCCAATAGATAGAGACCACCGAGCAAGAACTATTGAGTTTTCTTTTCATTACTCCTCGACAACTCGTCAGCATCTGCATACAACAGAGAGTTCGAGATATGGCTAGTGCAGTACTACTAGGAGAATAGAAGCCACTACGTGATGTCATTTTCATTAGGCGGGAAATTCTTTAACGTCTCTAATGAATCATCATCCAAATCAGGTTTCCATGCCAGACCCATGCAGTATCAGGCCTGCTGTAAGAGCCAAGGGTTTTTGTGCCAGACCCATGTCCAATACACCTGGATCTTCATCACCAAATGCCATGAGCGGCAGTAGCAGCTGGTGGCTCTCCAATTGCAACATGAGAAAAGACTACAAGTCTGCAACATTTTGTTCCGATTTTTTTGGACAATATTTTTGTACTAGAGTTCCATTTGTTTGAAAGAGGGGAAACATTGGCCCAACAATCGATTCTTGAACATTATCAATTCTCACCTGTCAAATATTTTTGTGAAACTGATTTTTTTATCATGGCAAGGAAAACACAAAATTTGTCAAAAGCATCTAATTTGTGTTTGAGTAAATAAACCTAAGTACATCTACGAAAATCATCCACAATTATAAAAAAAAAAACGTGAACCTAAGAAACAAGGAGTTTTATAGTATCCCCAAATATTCATGTGAATAAGCTCAAAAAGTTCTTTTGAAACACTAGAACTTAAAGGAAAAAGATTCCTTGTTTGTTTTACACGCAGGCAAAAGTCACAAGGGACACTAATTTTATTTAAAAACATACTTGACAATTGAGGAAAACTAGCCAACTTTTGAAAGGGAACATGACCTAGGCATTGATGCTAAATTTGGTGGGAGCTACTTGACTGGATGCTTACAATTGTATGTTCCTTGAAGCGCCTAAAGTAGTATAAGCCATCTTTTTGCTCACCTGTGCCAATAATTTTTCTCGATTGTAAGTCTTGTAGAACACAATGATCAAGGAAAAAGGTTAGTGAGCAATTTAAGTCCTTCGTCAATCAACTTACTAACAACAAATTGCATGTAACATTTGGCACAGCGAGCACTTCATTTAAGGTGAGTTTTGGTGTGAGAAGCACTTTGCCATATGAGTGAATGTCAAGACAATTTTCAGTCGGCAATCGAACAGTTGGAGTGATGGTTGACGAATTTAGGCAAAAATAGAACATCTCAACAATAAATGATATGATCCAAGGCTCCGCTATCCATAATCCATCTTACTAAATTATCAAAAGCCTTACCAGTTGAGTCATGATTTTCATTTAGTTTTTGGCTCGCCAAAAAATGCTAGCAACGGATCATATTTTGACTGACTGAACATCAAGTTATTTGTTGATGTTGAGGTCAAAGGTGTTCCATCACTAGGGCTAACATGATTTGCTGTGGTTTTGTTTGGCTTTTTGGCATATCCACCTTTGTTGGTTGGCGTTTTGCGTTATTGCCACCAATCAAGAAAGTTGCTTATCTCAAAATAATCATCATAAACAAGGCCTTTCTTACCATAATGGGTACAGTGTAACGAGGATTTAAATCCCTGCTGCCTCATTAAAAGAGAGATGTCCTAAACCACTAGACGATGGGGGCATACTTGGCTGACTGCCATTATACTATGCTCATAGTATGCATAGTTTATCAATTCTTTGAAATGCAAGAGTCAAATAATTTTTTGTAATGGAAGAAAATATCTCTCATTTCCCAGGCTTGGTTGAAGATAGATTTCTGGTGGACTTCGCAGCAAAAGCAGCAACTTCATTGACAGTATTTCTAGAGGCAGCAACATATTGTTGCTTTTCTTCTTTGGTGACAAGCACATATGCTTTGCTAATACTCGATAAAGGCTCCATATTGAAAATTTGAGAACGAATGATACTAAACTAGTAGTTAAAAGCCATGAGAAAACAATGCAATTTTTCAGTTTCTCTTTCGGCAAGTAACTTTTTGGTTGCACCATATGTACAGACTGGAACCTTCCAGTATGTCGAAAAGTAATTCGTGAAAGTCTTCCTTTTTTCGTGAAAGTAATTATGATACAATTCGTGAAAATAATTACTGGAACCTCTGCTTTATGATTTTGGTCCAATAATTCGTGAAAGTCTTCCTTTTTTTTCCCCCCCTGTTCAGTTCCTTACAAAAAGTTAGAAGCACCGGCGATTATACTATTGCATGTCTTGAATGTTCAGAGAATTGTTAGACGCACATATTTTCAGAGGGTATTTTATATAAACAATAGATAAACATGAGGAGCATATTGGTAAATAGTTCATCGAGTTCCTAAAAAGAATTAAAGAAAAACTATAAAGACGATGAAGACTTTGTTGAGATCGTAGATGCATGATAAATTAGTCATAATGATATAACAGAAAAACAAGTACGATCAATTATAATCATTTAATAAAAAGAGTAGAAAGTCTTTTGATAAATTTAGTAATGATTGAAGGGGGGGTCGCTCAAGTCCAACCAAATAATTTTGCCTTCCTATGGCTATGGCAACCATCCATCCTAATTTCTGAACAAATTATTTATTTGCTGGAGTTGTCACTGGTTAGATGGCCAATATTTTCCTCTTCTTTTCTTTTCTTTTCTTTTCTTTTCTAAACCTTGGTTGGGCTAGCGGTTGGATCAACTGGCTAACCAGTACCCGTTGATTACTTCTCTTAAAGACACAATTCATTTTAATGAAAATTAACTGAATTTAAAATAATTTATTTTTATTCTTACATATTTTTTTATAAAAAAAATTATTTAAAAATCAATATTATGCAAGTGTGATAATCTATTTGAAAGTAAATTATTATGTATTATTAATTTTTTATAATTTTTTAGGCATTAAAAAGGAAATTTCCATAAAAATTAGTAGCATTATAAAAATTATATTTTCAATTTATTATAACACCTAAATAATATTGTGCTTTAAATTAAATTGGTCCCGAACAAAAAAGATATAAAAATAAAAATAGGTCATTTTAAATTAAATTGACTTAGATTAAAATAAATTTAATATGATTCCTAGATTTGGTGTATAAATTTAAGAGCCAAGTTATTTTAACTTAAGTCAACTTAATCCAAAATAGTATATTTTTATATTTTTACATAATTTTTACCCAAACCCAATTTCATCTGAAAGCTAATATTATTTAGATATGGTAATCCATTTGAAATTAAATTTCAAAATGTTTTTAATTTTTTTTATAAATTTTTTATTTCTAGGCATTAAAAAAAGAAAAATTAATAAAAATTTAATAAGATTATAAAAATTATATTTTCAATGAATTATGCCTATACAATATTGCCTTTTAAATAAAATTAGTTCTAAGTAAAAAAAATGTAAAAATAAAAAAATAATTTTAGATGAAGTTGATTTAAATTAAAATAAATTCGCTCTAAAAATGTTGCATCATGTGATGTCTTTAGGTCCTGTTCAAATCCATTTTGAACGGATTCGAACATGATGGAGTTGAGCAATTTAGATCTTGATGGAGTTTTATATGTTAGTAATCTTTTTTTTTTTAACTGCTCAGAATTTTTCTACACAATAAAAGTTAAGGGTTGTTTAAAAAGAAGGGATGAGAGTGTCACAAATTTGGACAGGGGTGTAGCACGCCAAAACCCATGTCATTATGTTGGGTGTTCAAAGACTAAAGTCTAAAGTCAGTAACCTTAGCAATTGCGAAAGGTCGCATTATTAGTTGGTTGTTGTTTAATGAGGGGCTTTAAAACTTTATAAAAGTTGAAAAGTTGGAGCATAATGTTTCCTAATAGATGTTCTTATGTAAAATGTGATATTTATTGGGCTTAGGTCCATGATACTTTTCAATTAGAGTTAAATTTATGTGCTCATTATTTAGAGGTCGAGACATAATACCTAAAAAAATAAAAAAGAGGTCGGGACATAATAGGAAACGTAATCTTTCACGTCCAGTTATTGACAGGATTACAATCTAATTCATAGGAAAATTCCTGCCTTCTTAGACAAGGAACCATGTCTATGTAAAGTATTTTGTGGAAAACCCTAGCTACATTCAAATCATTCCTCTAAATTAATCCTCCACTAGTTATCTCTAGGTCGCTTGACTAACATTAGTATCAAAGAATTTTCCTTGAACACATAACTTTGGGGATGATCTCTAAACACATGATTTTGTGGATCTCTAACTTTCTATTTGATTGCAGGTTTCATTATTTCCTACTTTCTCAGAGTCCATAATCTTGATTGGATGTGAGAAGATGGACAATTTGAATAACTTGTGCCCATGTTCCTTCTTTATTATTGTGTTAAATGAGATTCATAGGTTGCTTCAAATTTGGGGAATGAGTAACCCTGTGAACCAACTGATTTCCTGGTTTCCATATATATGAACCGCAAATTTTCCTTAAACTAAAATCTTAAAGTACAAAATTTCTTCTTGGAAGCATCTTGATTTCTCTTACTTCAAATATTATAACTGTCCCAAGGAAAGCAACAATTCTGACTGGAAAATGCAGTTTGCTCCTTGAATAATGTTAAACCCACAGTTGAAGCTGCCGAACCTTGTACAGCGGGCTTATAATTAATTGGCTGGGCATTAGGTGTGTTGAAGTTGAACAAGTACAACCATCTTGATATCCATTCTAAAAGGAAAATCTAAAAAGAGAATGTAGTTACGCTGATTATACTTGTCAATTAAAATAGTTGGAAATCATCTTCGTTGTTCACACAGGTACTTAGACTACACCACGCTGGAAAATTATATGTTACATGCCTGAGAAACACACTTACTAGAAAGAATCTAGGATATGAAATATCTGATGTCCACAACCTTTCTTTACAAAACCAACATTATATGCCGATTTTCGCATACAGGACATCATGTAATCTGTATACAAAGATAAAATCTCATTTACAGCCACCATGCACACGAAGAGCTAGAAGCAACTGAATGAACCACATAACGGGCAGCAGGTGCTACCAAGGACTTTTACTACCAAAACTGCGTATGAAGAACAGATGTTTGGGGGGTGGGGGAGGATCATGGATTCGAACAAGTATTATTATAAATCTCCTCCCCCTGTTCCTTTCCATCACTGATATTCTTTCTCCAGTCCCTTACTGCCATTGCTGACTGCTTTGCTGTTCAGTCGGTGAGCCAGGAACATAAGGCACGAAACCTCTCCCACCAAAGACAGGTCTCATGAAGGCATCGTCGAACTTCCTCCAATAATAATGAACAGTGTGAGTTGGTGCACTGAGGAGCATCCTCAAGCTGGATGGACGTGCAATACTTTTGTTGCCTAAATCAGCCTCGGAATCCTGTCCATTCCCAAGGAGTGGAATGATCAATGATTTAGGAGTACATGGCTCAGATGATATCATTCTCTGGAGTTGTTTTGGTGACGGAAGCAGGATCCTCACTAGTGGTTTGGTCATCAATCCAAATACCTGTGATGTCACAATTGGCATGATAAGACTCTAAATGAAGAGAACAGAGAAAAACACAACAACAATTAGTATCAGCTCTCATCGACCCAACCATAGCAATATTTTCTGATGCATAATTTTCTAAAGAGACACTGAAGGTCCAAGTTCTTAGCTCTCCCCTCCTAATGAAACAAGAAAAAGGAAAGAGGAGAAAGCAACGTGCAATAGAAATTATTCTTTTTTCGCATGAAGTGAAGCAATTTTAATTGCATGATGTATCTGGTGCTTGGTAATTACCACTGTGCTGAAAAGGACCACTGTTATTGTGCTGGTAATCATTACCGCATTCTCACGAATACGCAACTGTCCATGGCTTCCTAGGCTGTTAAACTGCAGAATTCCAATAACTAGATGTCATAAACTTATAAACTGATCAGAGCACCAAACCTTGTCAATTGAAGAAATTAGAGGAATGTAAAAGGGCTGTTGGTAGTAGACAAATTTTCCACTTTTCTTTTTCAGATTTTCTTTTGCAAAAGCACATTAAGAACATGACACACTATCATGTGCTGTAGATCTGTATACCCTCATTTTCTAGCTTTCTAGAAAACTAAGAGAATCATCAAAAAAGTTTTCTATGTTATCAAAGTTCTACAAATCCAGATAACAAGATTTTTCAAATCCACAAAACTTGAGATACAAACATTCTCATTAAAAGAAACTTTGAGAATATAAATGAAGAATTTTGTCAACAATGAATTGGGGCTCAAAGTGTCAAGCTTATTGGTCCATCAGAATGTTCATTGTTCATCAAGAAAAACAATTTTGGAAACTAAGGCCACAAATAAGTGGAACCTAGATAAGGCAGGAACTGGCTGTAAAAACCAAGGCTGCAGAAAGTCAAAATTAAAGCAGGCTACTTTTTTTCCTTTATTGGTTACAAGAACCATGTGACCATCTCAGAATCAGAATTCCTGACAACTTGAAGGGGGTTGCTCATAATTTGAGACCACCTCGGATGGTTCAAGAAGAGAGAACCCATTTTAGTACCTGATTATAAGCAAGTGCCATGGAAACAGCACCACGCATGAGACCAGCCCACCAAATAGTAACCTGCATAAGATATTTGCACAAAATCCTTTGATTTATCAGACAGTTTAATTCTGCATAAAATTGTTAAAGTCAAAGATAATAAAGTGACACATCATACTTGTTGTTTCCAGTTAACTTTCTCATGTGGAGTTTTCTTGGTCAAGTTAGATATGAAGGACAATGGAAAGACAAAGGCTGCTCTCCCCACAAGTACGAGTGCTAGCAGAATCCCACTGACTCCAGCTGACTTCCCGGGGCTGAACAAAAAATCAAAAAATATGAAAGACATGAATTGCCTTTTTGCATGTCATGTGTACTTTCTCCATGATTCAAAAGCAATTAGGTCAAGCTCACCTATCACTTAGAACAACATTCCACTTGTCAATGTCCAAAGCATCCATGCCAACATAAAGGAAGATGAAGATCTCACAAACAAATGATAAAGTAGCGAAAGTATGCCTGCCAAAGAAAGCATAAGGCATTATTTACAGGTTTTAAGAAAAGCAATAAAGTCTTACAAAAACATGTTTCAGTATTATCTCAAACTAAAGAAGGAGCAGTTTGAAAATGAAATTTCTGGACGTTGGCACATACTTAGTTGTCACTCTTGAACTTTCAGTCACATTATGCCATGTGTAATGAGACATTACTATTCCACAGAAGAACACGGTGAGAATGGCACTTAAATCACATAGCTGCACAGTGAATTTTGGGATTCCGATAATTAGTCAGCCAACCATTTGGGTATAAATTCTATATAAACAAAAGGAACAATATAAATACGAAAGAATTAGTTGGAGACCTTACTTCAGCTAGCATATATGAGAGATAAGCCATGAGCATCATTAGAGCAACCTCACGGTCAGTTGAGTGCCTGGTGATAGAAGAAAATAAAATTTATGAGGATGTTAGATTTAGAGAAGCACAAGAAATTTTCTTTTCCATAGTCAATAGTTTCATCTTTGTATAACTTATGATAATCTAAAACAAACCAAACTTTGAGATTATTAAATTATTTAAGAAAAGAATATAGGAATAACTCAAAATAATTCATGCTATGGGAAATCTCTTATCTCGGCATACTAGATATCATATGTCAAAATACTACAAAATCTAACAAAAGTATCAAATCCGTATTAAATACGTAAGTGGAACCCGGCTGAGGCTGACTGAAGATACTACTGGAAATTGTGTGAGTTGCAGACACACAAACCTTCCAAAATAAAGCTTCTTAATGATGTATGCACTAAGCAGTCCAGCCTGCAGTAAATAAAGGAAAGCACATATTAATAAGAAAAAGAGACTAAAAAAGCGCATAAGAAAAACAAGAGCCAAAAGGATTACCAGAACTCCCAGCAAGGTACTTAAAATAAACAAATACAGAAAGTTCCCAACAAGTTGCAAACCAATGGTGGAGTCGATATGAGACAGATCAAAGCTCTGGATTGCGTTGAAAAGAACCACTGATGTGGCATCATTGACCACACCTTCCCCAAAAACCAAACTGTAAAGCAAAGGTGTCTCATCCTGGCTAAGCACCTGGAACAAGGAATGTTACACAAATTAAGGTAGCACTACCATTATTTACTAATTGCAAAGTACTAGAAGCATCCATCATACCTGCAAGGTGCAAACAGAGTCTGTAGCTGAAAATATGGCCCCAATTGCTACAATACAAGGGAAATAGATAAGGCTGGGAATGGACAACAAAAGGACTGAAAAAGAAAGGAAATAGAGAGTTTACCAAGAAAATCCCCTAGCTTGAGAGAACCAATATTCAGTTTCTTGAGGAAGTATATGGCCCCTAGGTCAATGACAAGGAAAGAAAGTCAACAACTGATTTTCACTGTGACAAAACGTAGTTCAAGCGAACAATATCACCATTGTCCAAAATTCTGGTTTCATTAATTTCTGCAGGACAATCATATTGTTGGAACATGTAAAAATTTGTCAACGTGTTAAGCATACCTAATGATATAATCCCGAAGGATATCAAAGTACCCACTGCACCAAACAGCATAATAGTCATGAAGTTGCGGAAAAACTGTTTTTTCTTCACCTGGAATCTGGTCCAGAAACATAAAATACAGTCATTTGTAGCTGTTTCCACCAATGAATACTCGTCAATCTTGACACAGATAGATAGCAAGGCTTCATATCAATAAACCAAATATCTAAGGAAGATAAACATTGATCCACAGCGAATTGCTCTAATATATGAGATAGCATTAAAGGAAAACAGATCTATATTTTTAACCTTCAAATAAATAGCCAGTAATGTTTTACCCAACCAAAAGATACCAAAAACACAAGTTTGCACATAAACCTTCACTTTCAAATAGCCGGATCACTACACTTGCATATCATATGAACAAACAATCATAACTCTAATAAAAAAATATCAAGTACAAGAGCACCAAAGTATGGTAACTCAAAAGTGAAAATTAGGCAACAATGTAAAACCAACTTACCCCGCATTGAAAATGATAGGTGGAAGAAGATAAATAAAGAATAAATCTTCATTGAACACAAGTAAATGTGAGCTTTTCCCTTTGCTTGCGAGCAAAATCACAACTCCAGTGCAGAGTCCCTGCCATTTATTTTCATAAGTAAAATTCAGTTCACCACATTTACACGTTAAAAACAACTGAGCATTTGTGAACATTAGTGCCTAAACTTACAATAACAAGTGCGGTAATGGACTCATTCATCCATCTATTTTCCTCCAAAAGATGGCCAATCACAATACAAGCACAAAGAAGCGCAACAAACAAGTTCAGGGAGACCACTGAGGCATGATCAGAAGTCGAAACGGATCCCAGTTTTGCCAGTAGAGTTGTAATAATGGCCATGGCGGAATTAGTTTCACCACTGAACTCAGAAAAGAACTACAACCTGCTGCTGACTAGAAAACTCAAGATGTCTTCTCAGATTTTGTTGATTTCGGATCTGAGAACTCCCGGTTACGTGCCTTGAAATTCGCCTCTCAAATCCACACAACAAGCTCTGAAAAAGAAAAGAAGACACACGTGAATCTACGAAATGTTCAATCAAATAGAATTCACTTGCGTGAACACCCCAGATTTCCTGCTTCTGTCCGAATAAAAAAGAAGGTAAAGAAAAGTCGAAACGAGCAACGCCGTTCTGCAATTCTACGGTCAGAGGAAGAATAGAAAACATCAAAATCAGCAGTCTCAATTAATAATCTAACTTCCATTTTTCCTCCAGCCAAACAGAAAATTACGCCAAAACAACAATTTCTAACCACTGGATGAGGATAATATAAGAACAAAGAACGAAACAGACCCAACTCACCTGAAGCTTCGTCAGCTCGAGCTCTCTGCTTAAAATTGAAGACACAGAGCTCCAGGTCCTCCCTTTTCTCCACCAAAGGCAGCGGAGGGGTAGAAAAATCTGGAAATAATCAATAAACAGAATCGACGGGAGAGGAATCCGCGAGCGACGGGCGCTTCACGGTTCTGGAGTCTGGAACAGTCGGAGCGAGGGAGGCTGCATATTGATTGTATATATACAAACTGCGAGAGGTCTGAGTTCAAACTTTTGAAGTGATTGTAGCCCTTGATGTCGTATGGAGGGAGGAAGTATGCCAAATCGACGGAGATGATGATTAATGTTTCTGGTACTGGGAGTAGCTGATGGCTGTTAGGATTTCTGCAATGGAAAACTTACAATAATCCGCCTCTACTTTGACCTAACATACATTTTTTCACTATTATTTTTTGAAACCTACACTTTATCCCTATTTCTTTTACACTATCCAAGAAAAATTTCTAAAACCATACTTTAAGTTATATGATAGTCATTTTTCAATAATTTTAATCCCTTCAATATTTTTTTATCTTAATAAACATTTTAAATTATTAATTTTTCATCTTTATAAATGTAATTTCTTCTTTGTAAATGCAAATTAGTAAATTTTTTAAATAACAATTAACTATAAAAAAATATAAAAAATTTTAAAATTATCGAAAAATAGTCACTGACTTGTTTAAATTTAGATTTTGAAAATTATTGTTCAACAATGTAAAAAAAATGGGGGTAAAATTTTAAAAATAGAAGAGGCAATATATAAGTCAGGTGAAACCTCAGGGGGTTTTGTGATTTTCCCTTTCTGCAATTTGGAAATGAATGGACGGAGGGAGCCAGCCAATAAGGGAAATGAAAAGAAAAACGACGGGTCCACCTGTAAATGATGGTGTCCTCTGGGAATCTATGACCATTGCATTTTTCTTTATTTATTTATTTTGTTTTTTTTCACAATTAATCTTACTTTTTAGAAATAGCCCTAACTACAAAATTAGCTCATAAACTTTGCGAAGTCAAGTGAGTTGATCCAAAACTCGTTACTTAGTAAGATTTGGTCCCTAAATTTTGAAAAAGTATGCAAGTCAGTCTAAATGTTACAATACTTAACAAACGGTGTTTAGGGTGAGTGTGATGTGGCATGGATGGATAAGGTGGAATTGAAGGTGGTGTCTCTTGTTGACTAGCTACTACAAAAACACAAAGCAATTCCAAAGACAGAGCAAATTTGTAGAAACAGAGAAATGTTGAAGGTTGTGAGGCAAAGCTATTTCACCCTTAATATCTTTGGTTTGATACTTCAAGTTTAGAATCCATCATTTTGTAAGGTAGTAAGTTAGTCACTAAAAAAATCATTGAAGACCTTATAATGACATGGAACTCCTAATTCGGACAAGTCACTATCAAGTCAAGTGTTGTGAATGCACATACTTGCTCAAGATCTTCTTCATTGGTTGTGAAAATCTAGAGGAAAAAGCTTTCCTTCACTACCTTCAAGCTTGTCTCAAATTTCCTTTCTGAAACCCTCCTAGCCAACTGTCTAGTAAAAAAATCCTTTTCAAGCTTTGCTACAAAATGCTTTGACAAATGCCATCTGTGAATGGCCATAAATCACGACGATGATTAGATAGTGCAACTTTTTTATGGATTAATTATCTTTGGCTGGTGAAATCAAAGCTGACATAATTAGGATCAACTTTATTAGGGCTAAAAATGAGTCGAGCCGAGTTGAGTAGTAGGTTGATCATGTTCAGTTTGAATAATTTATCAAACTTGATATTTTGTTCATGTTTGAGGCCGAGCTTTTACAAACGAGCTATAAAACGAGTTTTTATTCTATCAAGCTCGAGTTATTCGTTTAAATTAGTAAAAAAAAAATCTAAAATTAGACCGAGTTGAGCAAGATAGTAAGCAAATCAAGTTTTATTTAAATTGTATATCAAGCTTTAAATTTTGTTCAGGTTTGACTTGCTAACCTTTCGAACAAGTTACAGATGAGTTTTAAACCTAGTCAAGCTCAAGTTGTTTATTCATTTTTTTTCACCCCTAATCTCTATAGGTGAAGAAGGAAAAATATATTCTAAAACATGAAACAACACAACAAAAATTTTCATGTTTTGTTTAGTGGAACTCGAAAATGCAGTCCTGGAGACCTTGCTTGTGCAAACTATCAATAGGAAATCCAAAGTCATATTCTGTAATTATCATACTATGATTTTTGTTTTGTGCCCACCATAGATGTGCATACACCCAGTTCTAAATTCTGGAATCACACAATGAATTCAACAGATTTCGGAGATATCATACAAAACTGTGTTCTTCTCGTCTTGATAGTATCAGAAGATTTTTCTCTCTGGATAGGTTACTCTTTCCTAGTGTTGTTTTCAAATCATCTTCTTTGATGTTTCTTCTCGTGTAAAGTGGCTCGAACTCATCTGGCCTGATCGGACGAACCTGAAGAGAATCGCTCTCGATCATATGTGAAGTCCAAGCCTAGAGCGAGCGAATGTTGAGCAAATTTGGGTTGGAAATGAAGCCGAAAAAGTTGTAGTTCTGCATGACGCTGCCCTTGTCATCCCATTTGGGATTGGTCTCCACCAGAAGCTCCTGAAGCTTCTGAGGCATAGTGAGCATCGCGTTTAACACGTCCTTTAAACCACTGTCTATTCCACCTCATTTAGCCAATAAACGTCACTTCAGCATCAGCCTAACGCCGTCCATTTATTATTGTAGGGAATGAACTGAAGTGCATAGCTTTCTAAAATTATAGAGCCAAGTTTTAGTGTGTGCTAAGTTTCGGACCAACTCGTTCAAACTGGAAAAATTTAGGGCCTAATTCTGTAGCTAGGCTTTAGAAATACTTTCCCTAGTCTTGAGTAAATTACTAAAACCCCTTGCTTGCTTCAACCTACATTTGCCCTACTCGTTTGCGAATTATATCGACGTTAACTGAAACGTACATTTACACTCCTAATATTCATATTGGCATTAGATTACAAAAAAAAATATATATTGGCATTAGAAACATGCTGACTGAATATGGAAATGCCAAATCAAAAATACTCACAATTAGAAACAATTTTAGTCGGACATGGATGAGTTTTTTTTTTCTTTCAGGAGTCGGAAAACATAACTTTCGTTAGAAAATCATCATATTTCATTCATTTATGTTTAGTAAATTATTATATTCAATCATCTGTATTTGATTAATTGCTCATTTTGCTCAATAATAATGTTTGTTAAGCATTTGAATAATTAGTTTAAAGTTGTTATGTCCAAAGTAAATAATCAAGGTGAAATTATAAGATCCAGAAAACCTGAGGCATGTAATAACATATTTTCCAAAATAGGAGCTCATACTAGTTTTCTGTGGTATGGAATCATTATTATTTATCTTTATATTTAAATTTTAAATAAATATAAAAATTTTCATGAGTTTTACCCTAAGCGACACTTTATCCCCTGTGTATTTGAAAGTATGCACTAAATCCCTTAATTCACTAGCTCTGTTAGTCTATCTATTTTGATGATGAGCCTTACGACTTGTTAAAATTTTATAACCCAAAACTGTGCTTGGGAATCTAAATATCTAGTTCGACGGTGCTCCCAAACATCTTCCTCCTCTTCTCGGCAGTCAGTAAGCTTCAATACTTTCTCAAGGTTTTTTTTTCTTTTGAATAAACAGGTGATGCATAGAAATAATTCATCAATGCTTGCGGTTTATATAAAATAGAAAAACTATAATTCAAAGAGATCCACAAAAACAGTCCATCATAGCATAAAATAAAGAAAAAACTTGTAGTAAAGAAAGGAAGACAACCATTGACCATGAAGTAAACAACATAGAATCAATTCTAGGTACAAAACTTAAACATGCCGTGGGGCCCACCATCAAAATGGACAAACAAATGAAGCTGTGAATTAGGGATTTAGTATAGGTTTTAAAAAATACAATGAATATAATGAACAAATGTCTAATTAGACATAACATTAATTTTATATTTTTTCCCCTTATTATTGTGAAAAATTTCTCACAAAAGGGCACTCTAAATCCTAGGGTATGATTCCCAAAGCAAATGGAGCACCAACAACCACGCAGTGAAGATGATGCTGTCACCACAACCATCACTTCCTCTACCGAGAACCTTCACAAATCTGACTCTCATTGACTAGAGGCGAAGCCGGAGCAACAACCAAAGCTAGACGAATCTAACAGTGGCAACTGGAGAAGGTGACGCCAAGAACGGCAACTGGAGAAAGCGGAGAATGGGGATCCAAACGGACAATCGGTGATGAGAATCAACAATCTGAGGCAAGGTAGTGCTAATTCGAGGCAAGTTGGCGAGATTCAAATGAGGCAACGTGATCCGAGGTAAGATGACAAGATCCAAGGGGAAGTGATGCGATGATGACGAGACGAGCGGCGAGGTGAGGTGAGCGATGAGGGGAAGTCGAGGAGGTGAACGAGCAGGGCAAACGGGCATGGAGGGAAGGCGGGCTATGGGGGCAAGGGGCTGTGGAGGAAAGGTTGTGGTTGTGGAGGGGGTGGCAGGGAAGAGATGAGAGATGAAAGAGATGGGAGGGAGAAAAGGCAGATGAGAGATTAACGAAGACTGATTTGTTTTCCAACAGGATTTTTTTTTGTTAGTTATTGTTTAGACACTTTTGTATTACACTTTAGACATTTTTTATTCATTGAATCATATGTCTTTATTTGAACACTTCTTTAAATATTTTTGACACTTTTACATGTTTATTTGAATACTTTTACATATTTAGTCAAACACTTATTTTAATTATTTCAGACACTTATTTTCTAAAGATAACAAATTAGTCAAACATTTTTACATATTTCTTTAGACATTTTTCAATATTCAATTAGACAATTTATACTTATTGGTTCAGACATTTTTTTATTATTTTAAATAGTTATTTTTTTAAGATAACAAATTGTTCACAAGTTGATTCTGTTATTTTTTTATTCAGACAATTTTACCTATTTATTTAGACATTTTTTAATATTCAATCAGACACTTATTCTTATAGCTTCATACACTTTTAATTTCACATTATAATAAATTATTTTAATATTACTTTGCAGACACTTCCATATATAATATTAGACATATTTACATTTTATTACAGACATTTTTGTGGTTGGGAAGCAACAAGGACATGACCTAGAGGCAACGATTGGCAAGATCCGACAAGTGACAACACCAAGATTTGGAAGTGATCGACGGTGTAAGATCCACTTACGAGCAACAATATGATTTAGAGACAAGGGGCAACAAGTGACGACGAGATCCAGAGGCGAGCGGTTGTGAGATCTGGAAGCTGATGATGACTGTAAGATTTAAAAGCGGTGACATATGGTTTGTCAGAAGAGGAGACAACAGCAGCAATGGTAGAAGCAGCTACAGATGTAGGGTTTTAAGGGTGATGGTGAGTTTTGATCTAGGGGCAAATTAGTCAATTTATTTACTGGGTTATGGGTTATATATAGGGAAATCAGGGATAGATTAGTATGTCTAATTAGACATAGGTCTATAATATAAAAACTATTTCAAAAGTACAGGGGACAAAGTATAAGTTAGGTAAAATCATAGGAGGAATTTCTATAAGTTTCCTTAAATACTAAGCTTTTTACGTTTGAGTTTTATTCATATGTTTCAAGTATTTTCAAAATTATGATACTTTAGTAAGGAATTTTCTACCATACAGTATAGTTTATATTTGTATTTCCCTTATGCTATTGTTAGTTGTTATTGATATAAGATCTATCTGATTGAAAACTATCTTATTGTGAATTGAATATTTAGAGCCAGTTTACTTCAAATTTTAATATATTATTGTGCATTATTCTTATATAAAAATATTATTTATCTAAATTACTAATCTATCAAAATCTTACATTTTAAGAAACCCAAAAGGTAATTTTAGGATATCTTTTCTCAAAAGCAATTATATTTAATGAATCTTTCTTTTCAGGTTGAATATCTTAAAAAAATTAAAAAAAAATTTTTACAAAAATGCCTTAAAATTACATTTTGGACTCATTAAAGAGTTTACGTTTTAATAAATTAAAAATTTCAATACATTATTCTTTATATGAGAATAATATGTATTAATGCATTAAACGAACTTCCTAAGGGCTCAATTTTTTTAGGGTAATTAATGGCTCAATTTTCTTTTTCCGTGACCATAAGTTCACCTATGAATAATTTTCAAAAGCCATGAATAGGATTTAGTATTCAGTTTGTTTAACTTGAAATCAATCCAAACACAGTGATCCAATCCATTTTGTTTTTATAAAATAAAACTAAATTATCTAAATTATATGTCCAAACTGATCTGGACTATTCAAATTATATTTTACTTTATTCTGTTTCTCGTTTTGAAACTTAGACACATAGAAAATGAAAAAAAAATAATTGTTCAAAATTTTATATCTCATGCCCAAAATTAAAGAAGGATTAACAACATGTATAGTTTGAAATTAGTAGCTAGGAAATAGTTTTATATATGTAGGGTCAATATGGCCAACTATTTGGTTTATTCAGTTTTTAGTATATAATCTAATAACTGATTCATCAACTGAATATGAAATTCAATTTTGATCTAAATTGATAGAACTTAAAAAATAACTAAACTATTTTATTCAAATGTAATTGATTTTTTCAATTTTTTTTATCTGAATAATACTCTCATCCATTTTATTCAAATGTAGTTGGTTTTTTCAAAAAAAAATTTTATCCGAAGAATACTCTCATCCTAGCCATGAAGATAGATTCAAGGACGGAGCCAAAAGATAGTCGGTGGTTCAAGAATTAATTACTTATGTGAAACCTAAAATTTATTGGTGAAATTGCATATTATATTTTAGGGTTTTTTTACAGTTATCCCCTGAACTTTAAGTGATATTACACTTTCCCCCATGAGATTTGAAAATGTACACTTACCCCCTACTTTTTTAATATCATCAGTTAGCTATTAGTCAAAACTACAGCCACCCACATTGAATTTAGTTTGGTTTACAATTATACCCAAAATTTTTAAAATCTACAATTTCCCAAGATTGCCCATCAATCTCCGCTGCCTCCCGGCCTCCTTATCCAACCACGCTTTCTTACTTCGTCACCTCCTTCTTCAACCTTGTCCCCAAAGTTATTTATTCTCCTCTTTTCGACCCATTCAGACTCATCCAAATTCACCTCACATGTCCTTTTGTGGATTGATGCAAATTGAAAAAGAGATGAGAAATGGCACCGCTTCAATGCATCCAACCACTTCGATTGATTTTTTTTTTCTAAAATTATATCATTTAAATATATAATTAATAATCACTTGAATAATACTTTTAGAAAATAATATATCTAATTAATAATCACTTGAATAATGTTTTTAGAAAATAATTTTTTGGTAGCCAACTAAGAAAAAAGAAAAAATTTAGAGAAAAAACCAAGATTTTCCCAAAAAAAAAAATGTTAAAAAAAATAATTTTTCAACTTTTTTTAAATATAAAATTTTAGTTGATACTATTCAAGTTGAGTGAATAATCTCTATATACTAAAGTAATTACTAATAACTCATTTGTTAGAATCATTGTCAAATATGTAGCAATGTTATTTTACCTCATATTTTTAAAATAAATTATTTTTTTAACATTTTTCATTTTAATTTTTTCTTTGTATTTTTTTTTTAATTCACTACATGAGAAACTAGTTTTTGAGACAAATATAATGAGGTGAATAGTGCATTTATCTCTAGGTCCTGTATTCGAAGTTTGAGGCAAAAACTTAGAAGCATATATTATGTTTGTCACTAATTAATATACATTGGAGACAAATAAAATATTTGACCCCATAAACTCTATTCAAAATTGGAAACAAACAATTGAAACCAAATATTATATTGTTGATAATTAGAATAGGATGGAAGAAATAAAAAAATTATCTTTAATAATTAAATGCCAATAATTAAAGGCTCATATTATATTTTTCACTAATATGGGCAAAAGTGTTTTGCAAACTTCTAGATAATTTGGTGAACTTTACAATTTTTTATATTAATATCATTATTGTGTTTTTATTTTATTACTTTTATATATGAACAGAGCTCTTTCCCGATAAGACTTACATAGATGACTCATATAGGTCTTAGTTGAAAAGCAAATTCAAATCTTTGAGACTGAAAAACTTGGTATAAACAACGTAGATTTCACAAAGCTTAAGAAAGACAGAGTTGAGCTCAACCAAGGCCAACTTCTAGACTTCATATTTGCATGTCTAGATGGCATTGGCCACCGCATTAACATCCTCCACAGTGGCACTGTAGAAATTGAAGCTGAACTCATTGTTGGCTACCAAAAACTGGGATGTTGCATAATTGTTACAGTCTCGATATGACTGGAGCATTCCACAGTTAACGCTGTAGGTGGCGTTGATGAAAAAAATGGAGATGGGGGAGCTCGAGTCAGTGGCCTTGGTCTGGGTAAGTTTCAATGTAGCAACCACAAGGTCACTGTCGAGAACTTGAGGAGCGTCAACAATGGGGTCAAAGGATAGGGTATTAGAGTAGAAGGAGAAGTCGCATAATGAGGCGAGGAGGCGCAGAGATGGATGGGTCAATGTGGAGGCAGAGGAGAATGGAAGTGGAGAGACGAGGAGGGGAAGGCCAATTTTGAAAAATTGTAGATTTCTAAATTTTTGGGTATAATTGTAAACCAAACTAAATTTAAGGTGGCTAACTATAATTTTGACTAACGACTAACTGACGACGTTAAAAAATAGGGGTTAAGTGTATATTTTCAAAACTTAGAGGTAAATGTAATATCACTTAAAATTCAAGGAATAACTATAAAAAAAACCTTTATATTTATAAGAAGTTTTATACTATATGTGTATGTTTTACCAAATTGAGCTTGGTCATTTATCTGTTAACCTCACTCAACTTGGTAAATTTTTTCAGTTTATATAAATGTTAGAAGAAAACAATTATATAAAATTTATAACCTAATATATTAATGCTTATCCTCTCTGCAACACCATGCTTATATCAGTCTAGAATTAAACAGTTTAATCAGTGCCACCTTCAAATTTTTACCAGTACATCCTTATAATTCATGTGGATTATTTTACAATAAATTGACGTTTGTATTGTCAAATACATAAAATGTTGAACTAAGACCCTTTATAATCTCATTATTTATAACAGACGATGTTATATATTCATTCACCATCGAAGACCTTGTCACTACGTACCTAAAATCGAAAAGCAAGAAACACCATAGAATAGTAGTGGATAAGGTTTCGATCGATTCTCAGAAATGGATTATGGATCACATTTCAAAATAAGACAAAAGCTCCTTGTCAATTATAGGAAGCAAATTAATAAGCTGACCGTGTATCGCCTTCACAAGCTAGATGGTTGCCGATTATTAACAATGCCCAATCATCTCCATCTCCTTGCGACAAGGGCGCGCGTAGGACGTTTACAGCTTCACATCGATTCATGACTGAAGCATATCTCTTTCAACAACACATAGTTGTGGCTGTCATGGGTTCTCTTACACCGATTAAACTTGTTAGAACTAAATTAAGTTCCCATACAAACCTTACATGGTACAAATTTTCTTTTTCCTTTTCTTTTTTTTTTTTTATAGAAAGTACTTTGTTCCAATTAAGAGCAACTCATATGGCATCTTACAAATTAATGATATAGAACTCTAACAAAAATTAGATATATAATACTGACCACCAAAATGGCTATTATCCATATAGTACTGAATGAAAGAAAGATAATTGAATCAAAACAAATTTTCCATGTAAAAAAAATAAATTTGGCAAACAATTAAAAAAAAGTTCAAATAGATATTAGATTAAGATACCAATATTTAATTGAACTAACAACCTATTTAAACAGAAAACATAAATAATGACTCCAACAGATGAAAAAATAAAAACACAATCTCCCGATCAATTATTATTAAAATAACGTTTCATTTAGGGTTAATATGGGAAAATTGAGAAGTTCAATTAATTGTTTGCTAAGGAAAGATGGTTGTATAAAAGCGTTTAAGAATTTTGCTTAGATGCCTCTTATACTTATCCTCAATCTAAAGGGGCAACAGCACTAGCAAGATTGAGATATGAATAATGGAAACGAATATATGATTTGCTTAGATGTCTCTTATGATACAATTAAAATAAAGTTTGATTTGCTTACTACTTGTCTCGACTAGGCCTAATTTTAGCTTTTTATTTTCTTAATTTAAACGAACAAAACAAACTCAACTCATGTTTGATCAGATAGAAGCTCATTCATAATTCGTTCATATTGTTGTTAATCAAAACATGAACAAAAAATTAAGCTCAACATAAGCGGTTGCGTTATTGCCTGCCAATGGAAGAAGAATCTAAATACAAATACTTTTTTGGGTACACTGAGTACAAATATTGTATCATATAAGTATATTAAACATGTTTCTCCAAGATTACACTTTAATAAAGAGGATAATTACGATAATAAATATCCATAGGTTTTACACAATAAGAATATTATATTTGAAAGGAGATGCATAATTGTGGAAAAGTGACACAATTTTATTAGATACAAAAAAACTAATGTAACAAAATGAATGCAACATGGGAGCATGAAAATTATGCAAGAGGAAATCCTTATAAAATTATGCAACAAGGGAATTATGTACGAATGTTGGCCGGTCAGGTCAGGCAGGTGCAAGGTTGGAATAATTGGAGAAAGATGATAAATGCCAATACGGAACGGAAGTGGGTGGCGGTGGCAGATGGGAGATGAGCATCAGAATCAGATTCTATCCGTGGAATAGGATAGCTACCGCACTCCTTCCACATGCAGCCGCTTATCCAGCGCATCTGGTGGCACGATACGTTGTAGAAACTTCCAAGTTCCATTTGATCTGATCACATGACATGGAGAGATATAAGCAGCCCTACATATCAATTATCACCTCTGCTTTTTTTTTTGTGCAAGCGACAAGCGTTTGCAAGTTGCAACACATGCAAATTCAAGTTGGCTTACCCCTCGAAATTTTGGACCTGTGAAAAAATACTATAAGTACTCTTATACCCTTAGCAAACTTTTCTAATTACTACCATGTCCTCTCCCCTCACTCTAATCCTAACTCTGGCTGCTCTTGTCGTTTCCTCTCTCCTCCCCTCTCCTGGCCGCTTGCTCTCAACAAACTCTCCTCAAAACTTAAAAGCATAACAAGCCAATTAACAAGCTCGTCCCCTCTTCTTATTTAAAATTAGATCACACGCTTCTTTCATTGCTGATCATCGCAAAAACGGAGAACGCCACCGTCGCCGGTGACCTCCGATCTGCAGCTAGTCTACATGCAGCAGGCGGCTCTGTATAAAAGAATAAACTCATTTGTATAAATAATACCAAATACAATATTATTCATATATAAAAATTTATTTGCTTACACATTAGTAACATATTTTTATTTCATTTGTTTATATGTGACACATATGTTTTGTAGTTTGTGCATATTTATCACTTTATTTATTTATTAAGTTTCATACACATCTGCCATTTAATTTGTACATATTTTCAATTTCGGCGGAAAATAGAATTTGATGCATTTAGACCTACTTTTTTATGGGTTAAACTCGTAATATATCTTTAATCTTATTTGTACATATATTACACATTATTTATATGGATCTTTCATTTTCTTTGTATATCTCTCACTTTCTTTATATATCAAATTTGTACATATCCAGTATCTAATTTGTATATATTTCTAGTTATTTTAAAACACAAGATATGATGCATTCATACTTATTTTATACTATAAAAAGGTATTATTGAAATGCAAATATATATAAACACGAGGAGTATGGAGCATATTTGACTTATTTGAAATTTTTGGCTAGCAAATAAAATAAGCCCAACATTTGGTTAAATGAGATCACCATCCACACTAGCTTGGGAAAAAAAAAACTAGATTTGTTTATTTTTTCTAATTTCTTACGTTTTCCCATTCTGGAGTTTCATTACGAGTTTAAAAGTTTAAATGGAATAAATGAGGAAACAGCTCAGATAAGAGATTTTTTTGTTTTTTGTTTCAATGCAAGCTTAAGTGCTCATTCTAGCGTTAAAACAATTTTAGTGCTTTTATGGGTTGTTATGTTGCCAGACCTGGAGCAAAAAACATAGGATATGTTATAGGTTCTCATTAAATCTTACACTTACCCCTTATATTTGGAAATATGTACTTTCCCCATACTTTTTAAACGTTTCCTGTCAATCAGTGGTCAAAGTATAATTATCTTCTATGAACTTAAGTTAATATTATAGTTGCACTATGAGATTTCAAAATACATTCCTTTCTCTACATTTGGATATTATTTCATGGAAACTTCTGAAAACATAATTTAAACTATTTAGTAATTATATTATAATAATTTAAAGTTATCTCATGCTATTTAAGAATTAATTAATATTTTTAAAAAAATATTGTACTGTATTTATAAAGAGGGAAATTGGTAATCTTAAAATGTTCATTAACTGTAAAGAATATTATGCATATTGAAAAATATAATTCAATAAATATTCATTTATTCAAAGATAATTATCAAATAATTTAAATTAATATTTTAAAAGTTACTATCAGACGGTGCAAATTAAAAAAAAAATTGTGAAGGCATAGATTTCAAAACCTCATGAGTGTAATTGTAATATTAATAATTTTGACTAGTGTCTGACTAATGGTGTTTAAAAAGTATGAAAAAAAATTGTATATTTCCAAATGTGATGAGATAAATGTATTCGTCCGAAAACTGTAAGAAATATAAAATACAAAGGAAGTTACTGGCTTTGGACATTTCGGCCTTTAAGCCCATGACCCGGCTCTTACTATGAATATATTTAATTAGGGGGTCCGTTTAATATGCAATGCATTTCCCAAAGCCCAATATTGGGTTCGCTCGGAGAACAACTATACCCTAAAAGCAAAAACCTCTCACTTGGGCCCAAAAGATTTTTGGTGCCTATGGGCAAGGCTCAAGAGTTATATATATTAATATTCTCTACATCCTATATATTTTGCTTCATTTTCTTTTTTAGGTAGTCAAAAAACTCTTGCACCATTTCTTTTTTTAGTAATTTTTTACACCTTATTTACTATTATGTCTCTAACTTAACTCATCTATTTCTTTCTCCCCCCCCTACACACACACGCACTTTCTCTCGCTCGTTTCCCCTAATTTCTACTCTCTCCCTCTAGCATGGTGGCACTACGAATCGGCAACGGAAGAGTTGCAGATAGAGGCAATCAACAACGGATGCGTGATCAACAAAGGTGCGACTGACAAATGTGCGATCGACGGAGGGGCAATCGATGGATGCAAGATCTACAATGGAGGCGTGACCGATGGGATGCGTGATCGACGAAGGGGTGACCAATGGGTGTGTGATCAACTGACGGATGCATGAGCGACGGAGGGGTGACTGATGAAGGCAAATCAACAGATACAAATCGATGAAGGTGAATCGACAGAGAGGTCACCGATGAAGGCAAATCGACGAATTTGTGACCAACGGAAGCAAATTGAGGCCTCGATTGAGGAGGCGAATCGAGGACAAAGCAGGCTCCAATGGGACTGTTGGGGTGGGTTCCACCATTGCCTCTCGCCTTCGCCTTCCTCCACTATAACCTGCTTGCCCTCGCCCTCCTCTACTGTCATTAGTCTCCTCATTTGCAGAGCACCACAAACCTGATCAGACCAGAACGAAGGAAGAGAAGGGCAAAATTGAAAAATGTGTGAAAAACAGTTAAACACCTAAAACTACGTGCAAAATAAAATGGTGCAAAATAAATGGAATGGAGGGAGTAAAACGGAATGGGAATAAGGGTTAATGTCCATGATTGGTTGCTAAACATATTAATTGAAGTACCTTTTTTTTCCTTTTTATGCTTAGGAGCATTTATAACAATGTAGGGTATTAGGGAGTATTTAAAAAGTTAAGAGTTAAAGTGCATGTTTTTTAAAATCTGGAGGGTATTATACCGAGGGAAGAGTCGAACCTCATTACTGCCTAGGCCTTATGTCCTCAGCACCGTTTTACCAGGTGTTTCGGACATTAATTGAAGTACTAAATAATGTATGAGTTAACAATTAATTCAAATGAATTATTATATAAATTTAAGTAGTTAAACATGTCAGTGCGATGCATAGGGCTAGTTCTTTTAATGTTTCAAGAATTTATGTTTATTTAACTATAAATTTTATCTTGATTATTAATTACTATTAAAAATTTAGAAATTATGATAAAGTGAGGTGATTATGAAGCAGTATAAATCTTATTTTTTTTAAAAAAATTAATAAATATAAAATGGAGAAAACTATTTTTTACACTAATATATTTTATAGGTTGGTGTTAAAGATGGGCTTTACTTGTGAAGAAAAAAATGTAAAAGTGAAGACGGGGTATTGTTGTGAGCACAAGGGTTTTAGATTTTTAACCCACATTCACCCCAAGTCTATAGTGTTGTTGTGCAAAAATGGTGAATACAAGTGTTGACCCAAGAGATAGAAAAGATTTTACCTAGAGTTAAGCCCTAGCTACCCACTAACAAAGTTAAGTTAAAAAATGGACTAATGCTAAATTCAAGTTTAAGTTAAGTGAATTTTAAGTACTAAATGAATACAAGTGTCACAGGTCAAATTGAAGTACCAAAAAGGGATAAAGCAAACTAGAACTAGCTAATTTAACTATAATGAAAATGACTTGATTGTGAAGGCTATCTCCCTAGGATTTCACTTGTTACTTATCACTTAAGTTAAATGAAGTTTCAAGGGTACTAACTTTCTATATGGTGTAAGGGTTGAACCATCAAAACTCTCTTTCTCAAGACCAAGTTTTTCTCACCTAAGATTAACTATGACATTTTTTAAACTCATGCATTAATCTAAGATGGATTAAGACCTAATCTCATTTCAATCACTTAATGGGTTTATAGATTACCTCTAATCCAGAAGACCTATCATGTTCTACTCTTCATTTCCACATCTTTTCTTTCTTTTTCATGAATAAAGTAAGATTATAAGTTGTGTGAAGTGGTCAGTCAACACACGTCCATCAAGGTCAAGAATAGGCAACACAATAAAATCAATACCCATAAAAAAATTTTAAATAAACATTAGATAATAAGTATCAAGAGTTTCGTCCTAAAGAGGTACAAGGAAATCACTCCATATCCAAACTAACCATAGACAACTTAAGAAAGTTTAGGCCAAACATAAAGGAGAAATACAAAGAAAGGAAATGAAAGAAGGAACCAAATAAAACCCTTAGAAGCCGGTCTCCTTAGCCTCCAGAATCCTCTTAGCACCTTCAAGTAAGCTCTAACACAAGTCTCCAATGGTGGTTATAAGAGAGAAAGAAAAGAAAAATGTGATGTACCAATGAAAACCTAGCCTTTGTTGGGGAAGTAGTAACCCAAAATACACCACCAACGTTGTCTTTTGCTTCACGTAACTTATTAGATAAAATTCTCTAGCCATTACAGAGATAGAATTCAAAAAATGAAGTAGAGGACCACAAAATCTAGCAGTTTTGGCGTCGTGTCGCCAGAATAAGGGAAACAGCGGCGTAGCATTGCCAAGGCTTCAAAACGGCGATGCCTTGTTGCCAAGGATGCAAAATTAGGTAGATGAACTACAATGTTGGTGACGAGTCCTTGCCATTGGCGAAGCATCACCACAAGCTTCTTTCTGCTTTGACTCATGCACGACCAAGTTTTACTCCATTTTGATCCCATTTTGTTCTGATGCTTCCAAGATGTTCTCCAACCTAGATAATGAAGAAATAAAGTGAGAAATACTAAAAAAAAGGTGGCACAAAATAATAAAAATTGACTGTACAAGTTGGCAAAAAGTCAACTACTTTGACCATCACAAAATATACTTATCAGTTATGTTATAAAAAAATATAAAAAAATGCAGCTATTGAATCAGTTATGGGTTTTTTAATCACTTTGTTCATGGTTTCCATTGATTACTAATTTATAAATTTTCATAAAAGAGATAGAAGAACATCTTTGTAATATATTCACGTTAAAGAGCTAAAACCAAATGAAAAAAAAAAAGAAAAAATTATCTTCTACATAAGTGAAATAGATGACATTGAATTAGAGTAAAAATTGTTGTTGCCATTAAAGTTGTGTCTGTTGATAGAGAAAATAAATTTAGTGACTATTCTCAAATCAATTAAATTAGTAGAAATTATTAATAGTCAAGTTGTTTGTGGTTGAAAAAGATAGTAAGCATAAGGTATTTGAAGAAATGCAAATTTCTTATTTCATTGATTTTTTTTTAAATTAAGAGGATTTTAGGGCATTTATTTGGAAGGAAAAAAATTTTCAAAAGGAAATTATAAATAAAAAAGTGTTATAAGAAGAGACAAAAATGTTCGACTCTCTTTAGATTAAAGGACATGATGATTACTAAATTATGTAATACTTTAGGAATGAGACAAAATGGTTAGATAAGAGCAAAATTTTCATACTTTCACTATAAAATTTTGTTGATCATTATGCATAAACATGTATTTAAAGATTTGTAAATAATATTTAAATCATACATGTCACCATTGTTAGAATAATATGATGGTCTTTATAATTTAACCTTTAGTTTCCTTTTTTTATTAAATATATATAGATATAGATGTATTGAACATTCCTATATGGCATTATATTTTCAATTTTCCCATACATACGTGATGTGTGGGAATACAGAAAAACCATTGAATTTATATTGCATAGATAAAGAAATTCTAAAAAATATTGATTATGTAATATAGACTTAACATAAATAAAATTATAATTATAACATTATATGCTTTAGTTATCATTAAAACTCAAATTAATTATTCTAGAAATTTAATTAACATTTATAGAATAACATGTGATGTAAGAAATGATCTTTAGGAAAGTAAAAGTTAGGACTAATATTTTGCAGAAGTATGATATGTGATTCCATTTGATGAGGGACCAAAGTGAAACATTTTAATGAATTTAAACTAGAGTAAATTGCACAAAAATCTCGAACATTTGAGTTTTGGATTGTAAATCCATCCCTAATGTCTCCTTTGTTGCTTAATGGTCTCAAAACTTTTCTCTTCATTATAATTTATCCAAGGCCACATTCTAGATCATGTTGGTACATAAAACTAATTTGTAAGGAAAAACAAATGTTTTATACAGTTCATTAACTATCAAAAAATTATGGCACACTTTAAATTAATAGAAATACAGCTACCAAATATTTTAAATTAGAACTTAAAAATTGATATCAAATAATTATGTAGGAGTTAATAAATTCAAACTATTAGAAAATTATTTTATACTAAATTAAAAGTTGTACTATAATCTGTTAATGATTAATGGACTACATAAATAATCAGTTTTTTCCTCTATAAATCAAATTTCTATACCAATTTGGTCTGGCCTAGAGCAAGATACAAATTTGCATTAGAGGGAAAATGTTTGGGACCATTAAGTAACAACTAAGTGGTTAGAGATATATTTACAACCCAAATTAAATATTTAAGTTTTTTTTATGCAATTTACTCATTAGATTAAAATAGGCTGCTCAATAGGTTAGTGTCTAAAATAATACTCTATTTAAAGTTAATGGTCTATTTAGGAAATTTACTCATCTAATATATATTGTTAAAACTTAAATTAATAAATCTAAAAATTTAATTACATTTATATAATATAATATATGATTGGAAAAATGATATTTAGGAATGTAAAAATTAAAACAAAGATTTGTTAAACGTATAATATGTGATTGTAATAAACCAAATTGAAATGTTTTTAAAAGGTTTAGGATAAAAATAAGATAGTTAATAAGTTAAAGAATAAAATAACATGATATTTAAACTTAAGGGACTAACATAAAATTAAATCATCTAGTATATTTATTGCTATCATTTATTACTAGAACCCAACCTATATATATATATAGACAAAAAAATGTAATTACCTACAATTTTTCAAATCCCATCATAATTAGATTTTACTCCCTCCGTTCCATTTTAGTTGAAACATTTCTCTGGGCACAGAAATTAAGGTGTATGTAATTTGTGTTATTTTTTTCAATTTTACCTATGAAACTAAAATTAATTTTTTTTAGATTTTGTGTAGTGAGAGTTTAAATAATGATAAAAAAAATTCTTCTTTCGGGTTTTGTGTAGAGAGAGATTGAGTGAAGATTGATTATTTAAAATTTTCTAAAAGAGAAAACGTTTTAACCTTTTTGGGACATCCCAAAAAGGAATATGTTTTAACTAAAATATGTCTAAAAAAGGAATACGTTTCAACTAAAATGGGACGGAATGAGTACAATAAAGAGCCATTTTTAGAATTATGATAAGGAAATCATAAATTTTAGACTACTATTGTCAAATCATAATAAAAAAGAAGCATATTATAGTATATTCTAAAAGAGGAAGAAGTTTTACTGTTTCTCAACATTTCACACCGTGATTTTTTTCATGGCTTCTTCCAATTTATGATTAAACTCTTTTTTTGGTCTTTCAATATTTCATGTCTGGCATAATGCTCCTCCACTTTCACTTGCTGTCGCTATCTAGGGGTAGACCATTTGATGATGGTGACATGATTGTCACATCATAAAGATTGGAGAATATTACGTTATTACTAGCCAAAATAAATATTACAAGAACCTAAAAGTATTTTGTCCTTTTCTTTTACACGTCCGCCCACCGTTTCAATTTTTTTTACTCTCCTACAGAATGGTAAAATCTCTCATTTAGTTCATAGATATAACATTTCTACCATAATGGTCTCCAACTGTCATGATCTATCATAATTTTTTTCCCCCTTCTTTTGCTAATCAGAATTTTTGTATATACTATAAGTCAAAGATTTTTAAGGAGAAGGGAAGAGTGCTATCTTGATCCCTGGTCGCAAATGTGGTAGGCTTTCAAATACCCAGCATGAACTTTTAGGAAAATAAAAATTTTAATAACATATTTAAATTTAAGATGATAAGACTTTAAATGAAAGTAAAGGACATGCTTTCATTAACATATTAAATACAAAAAAATTTTGCTTTTGCATGGTTTGACTCAATGTTTTAATTATATAGGGTTTGATTCAAAGTTTTAATTAGATTAAACAAGTGCATACTTTTCATAATGTATGAGTGCTTTACACAGATTTGATTTAAAGTTTTGATTAGTTGAAATAAGTGAATAATTTGTATTATGCATGGGTGCACGATTCTTAAAAGATTTTATTTTATCACTAATTTATTAGTGAGTAAAAATCTGGAAAATCTATGCATGTATATTATGCAATGTTATCCTACACTAATTTGGAAAACCTATGCATGTGCATTATGTAATGTTATCATACACTATGAACACCGAAAACTTTCTTTCTCTTAATGGTTTTATTAAATTGATTAATAGAATTACTCCAATCATTTTTTGTTTGTTATCTTTAATGATCTTTTAACACTATATAAACACATCTTCAGTTGACTACTTTGTGTGTTTATAATTATTTATACTCAGATTTATTTAATTTTAAGGTAAGTCTTATAATTTTATATTATTCTATCAATAACTTATATTGATTATATTATAGCTTATGGTGCTATAGAATATACCAACGCAACACGTTGGTCCCACATATCTCGTTTACTTCTAAAAATTGTAAGGTTTTTGTTGTGAAATACAAGAGTTTAAACATTTGTAGCCCTTTATCACTTGCAAGCGTATGATTAATTTTGTTATGTGCAAAGATGGAAAAGGGCATCATCCCAAGGGATAATATGATCTTACGAAGAAAAGAGCATTAATTACCTAAATTACTTGAACTATTAAGGTAAAAATGACAAGTAAAACCTAAGACCAAATGAATGAGTGAGTGATTAAGGTGTAGAGGACAAGAACAAAAGACCCTACTAATTACCTAGTCAACTCTAAGGTGGGTAGCTAAATAAAAGCACAAGTTACTAATGAAATTTAAACTAAAAAGATTAAAGGGGGAAGGTCATCTCTCTAGGAATCCACCATATTACTTGTTATCCAAGTTAGTTGCACCCTAGAACATTTACCCCGTTGTGTGGTGTAGAGACCTAAAACTCAAAAACTCACTTTCTCAAGTTAAGTCTTTGGTCACCTAGAATTAAACAAAACGTTTCTCAATTCCATGATTCATCCTAGATGGGTTAAAGCTATTAATCCTTTTTCAACACCTAATGTGATTGTAGATTATCTCTAATCAACAATACTCATTATACCCTATTTCTATTTTCTATCCCCTTTATTTTTCTCTCAAGAACTAAGTAGTATTAGTGAGTGCGTTGAGAGACCATCCAAGCACACAAGCATTAAGCTCAAGAATAGGAAACAAAGAGATAAACATTCATGAAAGAACATCAAATAATCATCAGATATCAAGTAATAGAAGTTTCATCCTAGAGAGATACAAAGATCTACTCAAAATCCATGTTTCCTTCCAACATTTAATCCACAATCAAATAATCCATGAAAATACACAAAATAAAAAGAGGAGAGGAAACCCAAGATGGATCTTAGTGGCCTAAGTCTCCTTGGCTTATAGTTTCCTTCTTCAAGCTTCAAACCTTGCTCCAATTGTGGTTCTTACAAGAAGAGGTGAAAAGAAAAGTATCCAAAGTTGAACATGGGCTCCTCATTTCTTCTTACTATTTATACCCAAGGGTTTTCCTCTTGTCTTGGTTTAACTCTCCAACCCTAAAAGGATCAAAACCAAGATTTTAAATCTCGTACCGAATAGTGTACCATTTTTACAACGGTATGGTACAGTACCAGTATCGTATCGTATTACCATGGATGTACCGGTTTTAAATATTTTAGGTATATATATATAACATATCAATTCATAGAACATACCAAAATTTGATATTGAAAAAGTGCGAAATGTATGTTATATTATATTGATGAATTAACAGTTTCATATATAAATATTCTGCTATATATATTAAAACCATAATTTTAATATATGAAAAAAATAAGAGTACAAATTTTATTTCAAATAATAATAAATGTTTGTCATATAAAACTTATCAATTAGACATACTTATAATAAGTTTTGGCTAAAAATATCAGAAAAAATAAAAAAATAATCTATAGTTAATTGCCTAAAAAATGTAGTAATTCGATTAGTTAAAAAAGTAGTGAAATCTTGAAAAAAATACAAATTAGAAGTTAGGTGGGTAGCTTGGTTGTTAGAAAGTGAGAGGCAAAAAGTCATGTAGTGCTGGAGAAGAATTTTTCAGGTGGATGGCGGGTTACTCGTTAAAATAATTATAAAATTATTAGTTATCTGTTATATAACAAAGACGGAGATGTGGTGTAGTGGCTATAGTTACTCACTTTCAAACATGTGGTTGAGGGATTGATTCTCTTCAAGGACATTTTACACAAATTTTGCTTGTGAACAACATATCGCCCGAGAAGTGGAATTGCTGAGAAGGAGTGTACCGCCGGTACACACAGGTATAAAGCCTAAGACGGAATTCACTGGTTCAGTACTATTTAAGTGACGGTACCAAGATGTACTAGCTGTACCATCCGGTACGGTATGAAATTAAAAACTATGATAAAACTCATCCTCCAATGACAGCTCACTAGTTGGGAAAATGCAGGGGATCATCAAAATATGAGGTTTGGGCGAAACAGGGGAGTGAGTGGCGATGCGTTATCACTGGGTCGAGTTGGCGGTGACTAAAGGTGAGCATGGGCCAGGTTGATTCGGTTTTATGGTGAAACCGAACTAACCCGAAATGACCTCGGTTCCAAAATTTTTCTACCTAACCCAAAAACCAAAAATCAAACAGAACTAGAACTACAGTTTTGGGTTTTTCGGTTTATACTATATACCTATAACAATACCAAAATTCAATAAAATTATATCCATAACCAGTTTTATGAAATATTCTACATAATATATAATTAAATTAATAGTTAAACATATGTACTTAGACACATTTAAAAGAGTTTAAAATGTTATTTTTACCAAAATAATTCAAAAGAGTTGCTTGTAGAGTATCTTTCATCTCAACTAGTTTACTTTACTTCTTTCCTATAATTCTAACGTTGGTATGATATTCAATATAGAAAGCTGAACCTTTAAGATTCTCTACTTTAGTATCAAAACCTAAAATGTATAGATGTCATGAATTTTTAGTTTTGCATGGCTCATAAATGGAAAAAAAAACATGATTATTGTGTTGTAGAGAGTAGCCTGGAATGGAAGATCGAAAGTAAAATAACCCAAGAGTAATCGGTTTATAAAGCAAAGTGATTTAAATGAATATGAAAAAATTTCGTAAATGATCCCGCTACTTTCATACTATTTTAATTTAGGACATCATTTTAAGAGTTTAATATAAAAACACAAAATGACCATTATAATTCCTCATATATATATATATATATATGTAATACTATATTTTTTATTATATAACTATATATATATCTCGGGTTCCGTTATACCTCGAGTTGGTTCCATATGAAACCAGAACCAACCCAAAAATTGTTGATTCTCCTATCTGTGAAACCAACCAACGAACCATGATCAATTTTTACCTAACCCAACCCAACCCAATGAAGGTGGTTCGGGTTAGGTTTCAAGTTTACCTAACCCATACTCACCCTAGTGGTGACATATTGCCAAAAGTGGAAAATTGGCATAGTGCTCATAACGTCGCCAATGCCTCTTACTTCAGCTTGAATTTTGCACGCCCAAATTTTGTCTTGCTCGATCCCGCTCCAAACTGCCATATCTGCAATATACTCCCACCTACAGGAAGCAAAACAAAACAAGAAAAACTAAGAGAGAAAGGAAGATATGAAAAAAATTGGCATTTCAAGTTGCCAAAAAATCAACCACTTTAACCGCTAAATTATGCACTTAGCAGTTTTCACAGTTCATCATTGAAGATAAAACTTTTTTTCTTTTGTTTTTGCCTATTTTTTTCTCCATTTTCAGACACAATTAACCATTTTTTTAAGTTCAAATCCCTTTTCACAAGGTGCTCGCATTTTTTAGGGCATATTTTACAATTTCTCTCGTTTTAGGTTGTTGGGTTAAATGTCAATTTAATCCTTAAGTTTTGCATGCTAGTCCCTATCTTCCATCCATATTTTATTTTGGTCCCCAAATTTAATAATTTATTTATTTTTGTGTTAAGCGATTTTTTTTTACATTCATTAAATCAATTGTTAAGTCTTTAATACCTAATATTTTTCCATTTTCTGTCTTGGTTCAAGCTTTGTTTGTTCCTTTTCTTTAATTTTGTTATTGAAAATAAAATTTTAATCATTATAATTTGTTTACTTCTAGCTATGGTTCTGATTGATTCGGCTTTAATTATTTTTTTTTATTTTTATCTTTATTAAGTTAATGGTTAAATTGTAAATTTATTAACATAAATTATGCACAATTTTGTGTTTCAATCATATCATTTTGTTATTCATGATTGCATTTTGCAGTATGAATTATTCTTTACGGTTTAATAAAATAATTTGGTCCATAATAACTAAAATTAAAAGTAATTTTTTTACCTAGTCTCTAGCTATTGTGCCCTTTGTCTTCTTACTGATGAGTCTTGGAACCATTTGTTCTTTTGAGTGCTTTTATTCATTGGTGGTGTGGCATGAAACTATGTATAAGATGAAACTTCATGATGCTCCTTGGAGTTGGAATAGATGTTGGCAGTGGTTGTGTAGGGTGGTGAAAGGCAACAGTTTAAAGTCAAAGGTAAGATGAGTGTGTTTTTCGACTTTGGTTTACTTTTTGTGGCAGGAATGAAATAGGAAACGTCATCATCGAGCATCTAGACGGGCAACTGAAGTAGTTTAGATTATTTCTGAAACAATCCAGTATAGATATAGTTGCAATTTTAATAAGATCTTTGCTTAGTATATGTTGCCTGATTTTGCTTGTGAAGCACAAATTAGGTTTTTATTTGAAATTTATTTTAAGTCAGATTTTGCCATTTTGTAGGCCCCTAACTTGGCATGTAAGTGTCGCTAGCTGATTTCAATGAAGTAAACTCTACACCTTCCATGGTGTGTCCTATAAAACAAAAAGTAAATTTTTCTAAATAAAATTTTCATTGATATTAAAAATTGGAATTTAAGTTGATAAAAGAGGAAAATTTTTAGTGAATTATTTTTAATTACAAAATTATACATTATTTCAAAATATATATGATGTTATGTTTCTATTTACCTAATTACAGTTATTGTTCAAGTTAGTTCAACTTTAATCAATTTTTTTTTCATATTTTTAATGATTTTTTATTTAAAATTTTGTACTAAATTTATTATAAAAAATACTCACTACATCGTGTTGGCCAACATACCTCATGAAATCTAAATGTGATCTGGAGATTAGAGCACAAGTTGGAACCATTGGAAGTGAAAGGCTTTGCGTCTGATGGCTGGTCAGAATAAAGTTTAAATATTTTTTTTAGGGAGAAGTATCAAATTTGTCACTAATGTTTAGATCAGGATGCGAATCTGCTACTATAGTTTTTTTTTTGCCCAATCTCTTTCTAATATTTCAAAATGGGCTCAAATATATCACTACTGATTCAAAGATAACGGAAAATGTAAAAGTTAACTAGTTTTGAAATTTTATGGTGATAATGTAACTTTCAAAAAACTTTATGAGTCATAGGTAATTAGGCCCTCCTCCAATGTCAAAGATTTCTTTGACCACTTCTATGGCCAGCCCAACACTCAGCACCTCCACAACCAACATTCTCATGCTCTTCTCCATCATTGCAACCAATTTATCATCGTCCCCTTATTGCCCTATATCGCTTCCACCTTACACTCCCACACTGCTGCACTCTCGTAGTTGTAACATAAGTGTAGGTTGTTGCAAGTAATAAAATCTCGGGAGTCTGAGTGCCGAATTACAGGGAAGTGAATTAAGAAATACAAATTACAAATTTATTAACAAGGAAAGATCTTAGTACAAGGTGTGAACAAGTGTAAATTAAAATTAAAATTCAATTAAAATAGCTAAGGTTAGGGAATCCACTTTTAGTATATCGGTTATGATTAATTTTAGCCCATCTTACCACTCAATTGGTATCCACACATAAAGGAGGTCCCAATCGAGGAATTTAGTTAGTATTAACTTTCATTGATCTTAAAACGCCAACGCTTGCTAATGGGTTCAAGTATCCATTATGCTAACCTTTGTCGACAATAACTCAAGATTCCAATATAGTCGGCAGAGCCATGTTCTACAGAGGGAATCAAGCAGCTTTTGTGCCAATGATTGACTATGATGAATCAAGACTCCCACTTAACAAGGAGGGAAGTTAAATAGATTAAGGAAGAAAATACCGTTAACGTTGTGATCCATTCAAATCAATCATAACCTTTATACCAAAAGCTTCACCCTTTCACCTTAGCAAAAAGAAGATTAGTTAGCCATAATAAAAGTAAACAACATATAGAAAGATGAAATGAACATGAATTGAAAGATCAAAGGAAGAACAAGAAGAAGAACGAGAAAACACTTGGACAGAGCTTCGGTATTGAAAACTAGAACAAAACTAAAGAAGAAAAGCTAAAGATGATACAAGAACATAAAGGAGGCCTAAGAAAATGGCATGAATTCACCCTCCCCCCAAGGTGCCTATTTATAGAGTTTTGGGGTGGGTGAAATGGTAAAAATAAAATGTAAAATGTAGGTAAATACAAATCAACAAAGGCAGGCTGCAACTTATTTTAATTTTTCAACCATTGTAGACATTAGATCAGCTCTTCCTCAAAGCATGAAACTTGTAGATCTCCTCTTTAGCTTCGAATTGATAGCTTGCTCATTCAAATCGGACATCCGTAGCTCAAGTTATGATTTTTCTACCGAAACTGCTCTTCAGCACACGAAATAACGAAGGGTCTCATCTATAATCAGATTTCGGCAATGAAAATGATCAAACTAGCTTGTGGAATGAAGACAGAGTTGAAGATCTATGTGTTGGCTTTCAGATGAATTTGGAATCACTCAGTTCCGATGCCTACAGCTCTAGATATGATTTTTTCTCGTGAAGGGCCGCCAAGTGATGATTTTTACCTACATAAAAAAATAATTATTTAATATATATATTTTAATATTAATGAACAGTAAACCGCGTATGTACAGTAAATACGCGTATGAACAGTGAATATGTGTATGAACAGTAAGTATGGTGAATAGTAACTATGAATAGTAAAAATGCGTGTGAATAGTAAAAATGCATGAATAGTAACCCGGTGGAAAAATGCTCAGAATATAGAAATTAATCATACTCAAAGTGTATAATGATGATTTAAACCCTTAATAGCAATACACTTATGAGTATTCATCACACCCCCCAACCAGGTTCTTGCTAGTCCCTAGCAAGTGTAACCTAAGAAAATAAACAAAATACATAATCTAACAACTCATGACAAATCATGCTATGAATATATAACACTTGTAAACTTGACTTGCAAGTAATTAATGAAAGGAGAAAAAGTTAAGTCCTTGTTACCAGAGATAGAAGATCACTTCCTAAGTATTTGCACTTATTTTAATGTGGGTTTGTGAACAGCTTACTTTGTGTTTCTCAATCCAGAGCTTGCAAGGGGATCCAACTTCACCCTCACTAGATTCCCAAAAGGGGACTGCATGTAAATTTAAGTCCAATGGTCTTTATACAAGGTTGTAATGAGGCTGGGTTTGGTGAAAGCGGGAATCGGATAGAGGCTTTTTAATGGTGGAGTTTAAGAGAACTAGTAATACAATGAACAATAAATATGGGCACCTAAAACACTAAATACCCAAATCAACCCTAGTCTCCAAGTCCTCTCCAAAACACAATTCCTTATCAACACATGAGTTTAGAAAACAAATATGGTTGAGTTTTAAACTTATTGAATTTAACACTTTTTTTTCTCTTTCTCTTTTTTTTTTTACCTCTCTCTGTTTCAAAATGGCTGGCCTCATTTGACTTGCACAAATATTAAGGCTGAAGTTGTGTTTTTTTTTTTCAAAATTGTCTCCCATGATTATGCATTTATCTGTCAGAAAAAGATAAAAGAAGATGTCTTTCATCTTTACTTTAGTATGGATTCACATGGGTATGAGCATATATAATTTTATTTGAAAGGGAAAGAGAACAACTTTTTTTTAGACTGCCATAAAAGAAAAAGAGGCCAAGTATTATGAAATGAAAGAGTTTTTTTTTATATATTTTTTTAACTTTATTTTGCAATGGCTTTTTCTTATGGTCTCACTTTTGCCTTTTTCTATTATAAATAAAAATCAACACTTGTTTAAAACTCAACCATCCAATGATACACACTCAATTTTTATTATTCAAGCTCAACTCACCCCAATTTTTCTACTATCACAATTTAAGCACAAGGTAACCTAACATATTCTGAAGTATGCCTCACATTTATTCTTTATTTTACCAAAAACAACACATTCATTTTAATTCTCTAAGCCCATAATCACATAAGCATCACTAGTTCCAAGGACAATAAAGGATCAAAATGAAGTGGAAGTGGTTAAACATATAGGGTTCAAACAAAGAATAAGGCTATAAGGCTCAAAGGGGCTCACTAAGGGATAATGTACAAGGTTAGCCTTTTGGTAAGTGGTTAGCCCTAAAATGCCATCTTCTTCCTTAAATTTACATACAAGAAGTGAGGTTGCATGGGTCCTTAAGACCACTCATCCAAGCAAGGTCTAGCTCAAAACACAAAGTAAGCATTCTCAACAAAGAAATTCACACATCCTAATAAACACTAAGGGCTCAAAAGTGCTCACCGGTTATTTATTTTCCTTAGGTAACAAGCAACATACTTTAACTGCTTTCAAAAATTAACAACCATTTTGAATTTACAAGGTATACATCCAATGATGATATTTCCATGAGTTGGGTTCCTAAATGTAAACAAACAACCTAAATTCATGCTAAATGTTCCTACATACAACTATCATGCAAACATGTACTTGAACATGGAAAAAAAATTAAAAATAAAAATCAATAATCAACACTACCATAAAAACAAAAAAAAATGACAATAAAACTAATAAAATATGCAAGGGAATGAATGTTTGGAATCAATATTCAGGTTTCATCTAATATTTTCTTTAGAAAATATAGATTACTTGTGAGATATGTCATCCAAATAGGGTTGAAACCTAGCTAACCCAAAATGTTATAACTAGCATGCCTAGTAGGATGCATCTCAAGAGTAAAATTACTCCTTACTCAGCCATCCTAAACTAAGGGCTTTGTCCAAAGGTTTTAATATCAGCATGAGAAAAACTACCCTAAAAGAAGAAAAGAGAAAAAAAATGTGTCAACTATCCCTCCCCCCAACCAGATTAAGACATTGTCCCCAATGTCAAAATATAGATAAGAAGAGTGAAGAAGAAATTACCTGAAATGGTAGTTATTGAAAATGAAAAACCTGAAATAACTTAAACCAAAATAAAGAAAATGCTGATAGTAAAACTAAAAGACAAGATAAAAAGATCCACAAGTCTGATTGCTCTCTTCCACAATGCTTCTCACTTATTAACAAAAATAAAAATGACAAGCAGGGTAAAGGATACTTATGGGATGGAACTGATTGGGAAAGACTGTCGTGTCCAGTCTATCTGAATCACTGCTAGATCTGGTTTAGGAACGAAAGCTTGCATTTTGTCTAGCAATTCTTCAGCAGTTGATGCAGATATTAGGATCCGTCGTGCCGTCTCTGAGATAAATTTCTCCTGCATAGCATGATCCATAAAAGATAACAGACCTGTAAAGAAATTGTTAACATTCAACAACCCAATGGGTTTCTGGTGCAAATTAAGTTAGGCCATGGAAGTAATTTGAAAAATTTCCCCCAATGTGCCAAACCCTCCTAGTAGAGCAATAAAGGCATCAAAATTACAGAGCATTTGCAACAAACGCTCTTGCAAGTTTTTAACCACTAATTCTTCTCCAATCGTGCCTCCAGAAATCAATTTCAAAGGTGCAGGGATGATACCCAAAACTTGGCTACCTCCTACAGATGCTGCTGTTGCTACACCTCCCATCAATCCGACACTACCTCCACCATATACCAAATGTATTTTTTGCTCAGCTAGGACTCTACCCAAATGGTTGGCTGCCCTCAAGAACTCTTCATCCTTTCCAGGAAAAGATCCACAAAATACACAAATATTTCAGAATTTGCGAGTTGAGGTTCCCTCCATTTCTATCCTTAACCGTGTGAAAAAAAATCAAAAGAAGAACGTGCATTTATAGAGATAAAAGGATAATGCAATGATTACACCTACAGGAGTAGGTAGATTATTGTCAGAAGAAAAAGAAAATTTTCAACAATAACGGTGTGTATGTACAGTAGTTGTGACTGTGGCTCACAGCTTCCTCTGGTTTTACGTCCAGTAACGGCTTCAACGCCTTCTATGAGTCGGGGATTTGCTTCCCATCCAGTTTTCTTACAAACTGGCAAACATGGTCTTTTAAAGTCAGATTCCCAAGACTATAACGCTCTCGTTCTTTATGAAAAATACTCCATAAACCAAGAAGTTCATTTTGCACTAATCCACAAGAATGCGTCTCAAGAGTCAATCGGATATTATCCAAAGAATCTTTACTCAGGCCATTCTTGATGAATTGTATTTTATCTTCTCGATTATCGGACACCATTCCTAAAGAACGACATCTAGTATCACAAGTCCATCGACCAGATTTGTGACAGACTCGTAACCTTTTCACTCTTCACTTTTTGGAATAAGAGTTTTTACCTAAGCCAGGCATGTGAGACACAAATGCATCTGGGGTTTCACCAGCCAAACAGACCTTAGCTTCAATTAACCAATGCACATCTTTAGGAATGCCTTTGTGCATCAAAACTCTTAATCGTTCACATCTAGCTTGGTAAATCCTTTTAAGAACATTCATTGGGACATAAGGAAAGTACTTTCGCAAAGCAGAAAGAGTATAATCCAATTTTTTTAGAAGAAATTGAAAGAAGGGAAAGAGAAAGAAATCAGTTATTATGGGAAACTGAAATAACCGACTTGAGAGCCACGGAATACCGTATCCGTCGCTTAACCGGGAAGAGATGAAAAGCAAAGTAAGAAAAAAATAAAAAAAATGAAACTTAAAAGAAAACTTTCTAAGAAGATAAAATACATTTACTTTTACTTACCAAGATCATTGTGAGGGTCACTGAGATGAACTACTTCTTTCGAAAAATCATGATTCTCCAAAAATGATTTAACTCTTTGTCTATTTACTTTAAACACATTACCTTTTTTAGGATTTTCAATGTCAATGGCCCCATAAGGATAAACATGTTTCACAACAAAAGGTCCACTCCATCTAGATCTCAGTTTTTCAGGAAATATATGAAGTCGAGAATTATAAAGAAAAACCTTTTGACCAACCTCAAGTGTTTTTCTTAAGATTGTTTTGTCATGAAAAGCTTTGGTTCTAGCTTTATATATTTTTGAATTCTCATATGCATCATTTCTCAACTCTTCAAGCTCATTTAGTTGCAACCTGCGCAAAACACCAGCATCATTGAGATTTGAATTGAAAGCTTTAATAGCCCAATAAGCTTTATATTCAAGTTCCACAGGCAAATGACAAGGTTTTCCATAAACTAACATATAGGGAGACATGCCAAGTGATGTTTTAAAAGCAGTGCGATAAGCCCAAAGTGCATCGGTTAGTTTCAAAGACCAATCCTTTCGATTTGGGTTGACTGTTTTTTCAAGGATTTGTTTTATCTCCCTATTTGCTAATTCTACTTGTCCACTTGTTTGTGGGTGATAAGGGGTGGCAACCTTATGTGTGATACCATACTTCTTCAACAGGGATTCAAATGGTTTGTTACAAAAATGTGTTCCCCCATCACTTATTATGGCCCGAGGAATCCCAAATCGACTCAAAATATTTTCCTTCAAAAATTTAATTACAGTTTTATGATCATTATTTCGACACGGAATTGCCTTTACCCATTTTGAAACATAATCTACTGCAACTAAAATGTACACGAATCCAAATGATGGTGGAAATGGTCTCATGAAATCTATTCGCCAACGGTCAAAAATTTTAATCACAAGGATAGGAGTCAAAGGCATCATGTTTCTTTTTGAAATTGATCCTAATTTCTGACGATTTTCACAGGCTTTGCAAAATACATGTGCGTTTTTGAACAAAGAGGGCCAGTAAAATCCAGACTGCAAAATCTTTCCAGCTGTTTTCTTTGATGAAAAATGCCCTTCGCATGCTTCTGAATGACAAAATTCAATAACATTTTTTACGTCATTTTTGGATATGCATCTTCTGAATATCTGATCAGGACAATATTTGAAAAGATAAGGATCATCCTAGTAAAAGTTTTTCACCTCATGTAAAAATTTCTTCTTATCTTGAGCACTCCATTGAACTGGCATCCATCCTATCACAAAAAATTTGACAATATTAGCAAACCAAGGTATTGCAGTGACAAAGAATAAAAATTCATCAGGAAAACAATCATTTATGGGTGCAGTCTCAATTTTTGAATCCATTGTTAGCCTTGATAAATGGTCAGCAACATCATTTTCAGTGCCCTTCTTATCCTTGATCACAATGTTGAATTCTTAAAGTAATAAGATCCAACGTATCAGCCTTGGTTTAGCATCTTGCTTTGACATTAGGTACCTGACAGCAGAATGGTCGGTGTAAACAATGGTTTTTGAACCAATTAGATAAGAACAAAATTTATCCAATGCAAATATTACTGCAAGTAGTTCTTTCTCAGTTGTAGTGTAGTTCACTTGTGCACTATTCAAAGTTCTACTTGCATAATAAATTACATATGGCTTACCTTCCTTTCTTTGTCCTAAAACAGCACCAATGGCATAATCACTAGCATCACACATTACCTCAAAAGGCAAGGACCAGTCTGGGGGTTGCATGATTGGAGATGATGTTAGAAGACCAATTAACTTATCAAAAGAATTTTGGCATTCTTGAGTCCATTCAAATGAAACATCTTTCACAAGGAGGTTGTAAAGAGGTCTAGATATTTCACTAAACCCTTTAATGAACCTTCGATAAAAGCCTGCATGTCCTAAAAATGAGCGAATTTCTCTAACAGTTTTGGGTAAAGGTAACTGAGCAATGAGTTCCACCTTTGCTTTATCAACTTCGATTCCTTTAGAAGATACAACATGACCCAAAACAATTCCAGAGGTGACCATGTAATGACATTTTTCCCAATTTAGTACCAAACCTTTTTCTTCACATCTTTTTAAAACCTTTTCCAAGTTTTCAAGACAATTATCAAATGAATTTCCATAAATGGTTAAATCATCCATGAAAACTTCAAGATATTTTTCAATCATGTCACTAAAAATACTAGCATA